>VDFB02256132.1:239055715-239270584 GCA_007258455.2 Sequoia sempervirens | reverse complement strand
GAATTCTACTGAATGAGCTACCCTTGACTCCCAATAGAGAATATCTCGATGCTAAGCCTGGTTCCCACAAGACTAAATACCAAATCTCATCAAATTGAAAATAATTCAAGGGGAAGAAAATCACACTCAACATAGAAACAAAAACACCCATCTTTAACCTCATTTCACATTCACATAACAGTTTCAAGAAAATACTAGATTCTAAAACACATTCCATATAAATTTTTTTAAAAAGAATCTTCAATAGTTGCTACATCTATTTATACGACCATATAACATTATGAAATTCTAATGCATATTTATATATATGCTCAAATACTTAAAATTCAATAAATAAATCTACACATTCAAGATAATAATTTTAGAGAATATTTTTAAATGATCAAATTGTATTTTAATTTTATTTCTATTTTGATATCACAATATCTAAGTATGTATTTTAATGCGAACAAATTACTTTTATTTATACTCATGATATATATATATATATAAACATATTTACTCATATTTACATATATGCATATACATATACATATACATATACATATATATATATATATATATATATATAGATATATAAATGTATATATGTAGATATACTTGTTATGACTATTCTGTTGTATATAAATAAAAACAATAAGTATTATTTAAAAACATTCAGCATATACAAAAAATCCTATAGCATATATATATATCTTGGTTCAAGCAAATAGTCATTTCTGGAAAGGAGAAATGGCAATGGCTGTAGGGAAATAATATGTTCTACTTAAGATAACATTGTGTTTGCTACTATGTCATCTGACAACATTTAAAATTTCATTTACTGATTTATACGAATCTTGTGAAAATATCTAGTCTATATCCAATTTGTAGGCAATACTGTGTAGTGTGTTGAATCCTATGAATATAATTATCTTGTGCATTGGGATTTAATTTGGAACTTCTATGTCTCTAATCATTTGTAGTGTACATTATTTGTAGACATGAGAATCTTGGAGGACTACATGTTAAACTTAAGAAATATGCATACATATATATATATACATATATATACATACATACATATATACATATATATATATATATACATATATATATATACATATATATATACTACCTCCATGCATATAACTATCAAATGGAGAACTAAGAATGATAAAGCAAATGGAGAGAGAGAGTAATAACCAACAACCATATCAAATTCAATTCCCTTAAGTAGACTGAAATCTACAGGGATGAGAAGGTGCCTTGAATGGATAGAACTAGATAAGGAAGCCTTTAAAAATTAAAGAGAAACCAATTGCATGATTAACCCAAAGGCAAAGCTTAAATTTAAAAACAAACCATGTTGGGAGAAGGCACAATCAACTCCAAGAGGGAGAGATAAAGAGAACGATTGAGTGTTGGACGCCATATGGGAAAATGGTTGCCTAACTAAATGGAAATATGCAGATCCTTTTATTTGAAAAGGAAACAAACAAAATAGGGGTTGAAGAGGACACAAATACTCTTAAATCAAAAGCATAAATAAATCGATACCCTTCAAACACAAGACAACAATTAGATGAATGTGTGCCACAAACAATATCATGCAAACTTTACAGTATACATATGGACACCATGACAACCAAAAGAGATGTGTAAACATTGCATGAAGCAAGGATAAAATTGAATATCCAATCTTTTTGAACAGATCAACACTTTCAAGAATACAACGACGACATGCAAACTAAAAGCTCTTAAATCAAATGCTATACAAAGACTCTACAGGCAACAATTAAAGCTTGAATCAAAACGATTCATAGACTAGACCATAAGATAAGGATGGCATATGATAAAGGCACTGATTAAAACCAACAAATGAAGAGAAATCAAACATGAGAAGGATGATTCGAACCTGGAGTCCTACACTTCGCGACAGAAGAATTGAAATGCAAACACGGGCTCTTTTTTAGTCCTCCATTTTGTTATCAAGAAGAAGCCAACTTTCAAACTCTGTATATTTTTTTTAATTGACCAGTGAAAAAACAATTGCAATTGTAGAGAAAACTTCTTGCTGAGAACCAAAAATTAACTTCTTTCCTTTTCATCTCCAAATTCAATTAAAGAAATTATCTTTGTTTTCAAAAATAAAAATCAAACATTGAATCATTAAAACAAAAAAATCGGCAAGTTACCCACCCATATTCAGTTCAAAACTGCGCATGCCCATGCATGCAAAATATTTCTGATTTAAATTTTCTTTTTAATTACTTTTTATGATTTAACATTATCTCCAAGTTTCCATTTAAAATTCCCATTTAATAATTTATCTTAAACGAAATTATCCATAACCTTAAATTTAAAATAAACATTATTTATAAATGCAAATAATGTCCCATTAATATATTCATCATTAATAAAGTAATAATATAAATTATCAAATCATTATAACTTATGAGTTAGTTTAATAATTAATTAACATCATTCACTTAATTTAATTTAATAATTCAATATAATACTTTAATTAAATTAACATAACACTTATGACATCGTTAAATTAAACCAGTTAATTGAACAACGATTAATAAACTCAATGTGATAAGCAACACCATATCAAAAATTTAACACAACATTAATTAAACAATTAAAATAAATGACTCCAAATAGAACGATACCAAAATGGGAATGGGGTTGCAAACGGACCACATCATCTGACACAATGACGGGGTGACAGACTAGGACGGGGAAATTTTTTGTCAACTCTATTTTTTCCACGTCATACCCATTGGGATCTACAAGGCATGCTCAGACTTGACAGTGCAGGTGGATTTGATGCCTTGTACCTACATCTTGCATCAAACCAAACGTCAAGCAACATATATATCCACCACAAGCACACTATGAGAGAGAGTCGCAGTGTAGCAGGGCACTCGTGAATGAGCGATGCTACACCGTCCTCTCACCTAGACTCCAACTAGTAACACATCATCATAAATATCATAAAGAAATTTACCAATCAATTGCATAACATAGAACTACATCCAGATGATAAACATAACTAGTTGAATCCAAACACCATGTATCATCATATCATCAAGATTAGAAAAGAGAGTATCATAATCATCCAAGTTCACTAAACTATCAACCAACCAAATCAAACTGGTGAAACAATCACCAACATAGTCTTAGGATACACGACATGACATGAAAAAGTATCAAAACAGTGACAACAACACGAGAGGCATTACAGTGCTCATTTTTATTTTGTTGGCAGATTTGACACTCCTTAACATAGTGAAGGACCTCATCCTTGAGCCCCTTCCACAAAAATTTCTCTTGAATCTACATATATGTCTTGAAATAACCTTGGTGACTAGACAAGGGAACATCATGTAATGATTGGAGCACCTTCAATTTGAGCTTTGATTATAGCACCAAGAAGATTATATCCTTGTACAATATCAAATCATTCACCACATTGTACTTTTCATCATGCAAAGTACCATCAACTATGTTGGAAGCAAATGAATTCTTAACATACTATGCAATAATCTAATCCTTCCAATTAGTTGTAATCTCCACCAATGAACTCAAGTGTGTCCTTCTTGACAAGGTATCAACCACTATGTTTTTCTTACCTTTGACATACCCAATGTCAAAATTGAAAGCTTGGAGCTTACTCACCCACTTCTGTTGTCTACCATTGAGATCATTTTGATGCAAGAAGTGCTTAATATTGTTGTAATCAGTCTTCACAATGATCTTTCCTCCAACCAAATACTGCCTGTATTTGGCTAAGGTGTGCATGATTTAACAAGCATCTCTTTGTCATAGATGAAGCATGTCCTCTCTACACCCCTCAATTTTATTCTCTTACAAACAATAGGATGCTTTTCTTACATTAAGACAACACCAATACCTTGTCCAGAAGCATCACATTGCAACTCAAAAGGCTTGAAGAAGTCTAGTATAGCCAAAATGGGACATGAACTTATGAGTTTCTTGAATTGATCAAAGGCCATATGTGATTTTTTTGACCAAGTAAATGCCCTCTTTTTGGTAAGATCTATGAGAGAAATGGCCATCTTAGAATAACCCTTCACAAATCTTCTATAGAATCCACATAGACCCAAAAACCCCTTCTACTGAGTGAGGTTTTCTGGAGGTGGTCGATCCAAGGTTTCCTTGATCTTCTCTCGATCCATGCTTACTCCCTTGGAGTTGATCACATGACCAAGATAGAGAAACTCAGTCATTCCAAACTCACATTTGGATTCTTTGCAAACAAGGATTCATACTTCAAAATGCTAAGCACTTTTTCCAAGTGCTTCAAATTCTCTTCCCACATTTTACTGTAGATTAGGATGTCATTGAAGAAGATAAGCACAAACTTCCTCAAATGCTTGTTGAACACCCTGTTCATGCAAGACTAGAAGGTCACAAGTGTATTAGTCAACCCAAAAGGAATTGTTAGAAAATCATCATGCCCAAAGTGGGCATCTAAAGGTAGTTTTCTCTATGACTTCTCTCATTTGATCTGATGGTAGCCTAATCTAAGATCAATCTTAGAGAAGTAAACAAATCCATGTAGCTCATCAATGAGCTCATCAATCCTCATAATAGGATATTGATTCTTGATTAATTTCTTGTTAAGAGATCAGTAGTCAATGCACATGCGCATAGTGTCATCCTTCTTCACCAAAAGAGTTGAAGAAGCAAAGAGATTCTTACTTGGGTGATTGTGTCCCATCTCCAAGATCTCCTTTATGGCCTTCTTTATCTCACCTTTGTGCCTCTTCAAATGTCAATATGGAGTTGTGATGATGGTTTTTTCTCCTTCCCCAAGTTCTATCACATGCTCAATCCCCCTTTCAAGAGGTCTCCTAGGAGGAATGCCACTAAGCACCTTGCTTCACTTGGATATCAAAGCTTGCACATCAGTACGACAATGTCTCTTGCCTTTTGGAGGATTGAAAGGCATTATCACACACTCTATTTCTCACTCTACCATGTCATGATGAATCAACCTTTCCATCCTTTTGAATGAAACTATACGAGGGCCTCCATTGTACATCCCTCTCAAAACCAACTTCTTCCCATTTGATGTAAACTTTAACTCCATGGTTTGAAGGTTCAAAGTGATCTCTCCAAGAGATTGTAACAACTGAATACCCAACACTGCATCCATATCACCAATTATCACAACATAGAAGTCATCTTTGACTTTGTAATTACACAACTAGATAGACATGTTATAGATCTTGTGAGTGCAAGTGATTGTGAATCCATCAACTACCATTACCTTGAAACCTTTGAATTCTTCGATTTTGAGGCCTCCCTTTGCTACTATCCCTTTGTCAATGAAATTTTGTGTTTCTCTAGTATCAATTAGAGCAGCGATTTGCAACCCACAAAGCACACCACAAACTCTGAATGACTCATTTTCTAGAAACTGAGAAAGTTGGGAAAATGCACCCCCACTTTCTCGATCTTTGTCCCTCTCTTCTTCTCTTTCCTAAAAATCACACTGTTGTTCTGATATACTAGATTTTGATCCATCATCAGAATACACCTCCATATGATGAGATTTTCCTCTTTTGAAGAATTTGTGTCCTGGGGCCCACTGCTCCTTGCAAGTGAAGCACAATTTCTTTCTTTGGAGCTCATTATGGAGGTCATCATCCATTTGTGAAGGAAAATTATTGGTCTAATTTGAATCCTTATGTAATGGCTTCTTATCCTTCTTATGTGAAAAGGGCTTGGATTAAAATTTTGGCCTAGGGGAAGCCAACTCCATACTTCTTTGTTTTTTGATTGCCTCTGTAAGAGTTGGTGGATCGAAATCCTTCACCCACCCCTTCAATAGTTCCATTAGTCCTTATGAGCAAATGACTACAAGTCTTCTTTCAGTGATGTTGGGCACCATCACAAAAATCCTTTGAAAATAAGAAATGTAAGTATCAAGTGAGCCATGTTGCTTCAGTTGGGAAAGCTCATGAAATTTCACCTCAGGATCCTTGGTGTCAAATATTTTGATGAGTTTGTTAGTGAACTCATCATATGTCACAACACTAGTACAAAAACAATAATATATGACTAAATAAACTACTAAAAATTGCATATAAATGACTAATTTTGGTCATGTGACCATTAGTAGTTTATTTCTGGTCATTTATAACACAACCAAATTTATGACTAAAGTATTTTAGTCATTTATCTAGTCATTGATTTAATCATTGATTTGGTAATTGATTTAGTCATTGATTTAGTCATTGATTTTTATTAACTAGTCATTTATTTAGTCATGGTAGTGATTTATTTAGTCATATATTTAGTCATTATTTTAGTCATTGATTGTTGTTAACTGGTCATTTATTTAGTCATGGTAGTCATTTATTTAGTCATAGATTTAGTCATATATTTAGTCATTACTTTAGTTATATATTTAGTCATTAATTTAGTCATTACTTTAGTCATATATTTGGATAATGCTCTTACAATAACTAGTCTATGAAATTGCAAACCAAGAGAAGATTTTGTTGTGAATGAAAGATATAAAACTTTAAAGCTCTTATGTTATTAAAACTTCAACAAAATTGGGATTGAAACAACATTGGAAAATAATTTTATGTATATTCAAACTGTATATAAAATATGTGACAAAGAACTCTATACATAGAGTTTTGAATACAAAATATTTTGTAGTATGCAAACTGTTGATTTATTATACTTTTAAAATTGAAATAAACTAAAACTAAATGGTGTGAATGCATGTCTTTAGTGATGCCACTGTTGCACATGAGATGGGTTGTAAATGGATCTAGTAAGACACTAGTCTTGCATTTTCTCTTTGATTTGTACCTATCCACAATCAAAAAATAAACATATTACTAGGTAGCATAAACAACGAATATCTTAAAAGCAGATACCCATAAGCATTAGAGTAAGTCTAATAAATAAAAATACATAGAATTAATGATATTACAAAAGAAATGCATTTGCAAAATAATTAATATCAAAGCAATATCTTAAATATTACTAGCTTATCAGAGTAATATCTCCTTGCTCTGTACCTATCCACAATCAAAGAATAAACGTATTACTAAGTAGTAGTAAACAATGAATATCTTAAAAGCAAATACCCATAAGCATTAGAGTAAGTCTAATAAATAAAAATGCATAGAATTAATGATATTGCAAAAGAAATGCATTTGCAAAAGAATAAATATCAAAGTAGTATCTTAAATATATTACTAGCTTATCGGAGTAAATCTAATAAATAAAAATGCATCGAATTAGTGATATTGCAAAAGAAATGCATTTGCATTCCACCTGTACTAAAACAGCTTGAGACCATTAAAGAAAGTGATTATGGTAGAACATTTGAGGATAATAAGAATTTATCAGAAATGCAAATGCTACACACATTGAAGGGAGAAAAGACATGAAAATGTAGAGTGAATGTAGTCATATTATTTGTGGTGTATATATCACCCAATTCAGAGCAACCCTGCCCTCCCATTCCAACTACTTGATTCTGCACAACCAAAACAAAGTATCTTAATAAAAATGAGAATTTCTCCTCTAGTGTTTATTAATACAAAAAATATATATTCATATGTGTGGTGTATATTCAGTAATGAATACAAATAGACTACTTTATTCTCAATAAATAAAGTGAAAAGACATTTACACTACAGTTTTCCATTATTGTTGCTCACAGTATGTGGGAGAAAACATTATAAAAAAGAAAATAAAATAATAATAAAAGAAAAAATAGGGGAGGGGGAGAGGGCATAGCCCTCCCAACTCCCAAACCCCACTTCCTTGTTGGTATCGACCATTCACTTCTAGTTGCATATTCTAAGGAAAAATCCTTCTCAATAGTAAAGTAAAGAAAAACAAATGAATCAAAATCAAATCATATAGAAGAGCTGTAACTAACCTTCAGTCCTCAGAGATGTTCTTCCCATGATCATTTTTTTGAAAATTAACACAATATTTTTGTTCTACCAAAAATGATCATGGAGTAGGATGCCAAATGCGAATTACATTTAATTGGGGCAGTTATTTTAAAGCTAAACATTTATAATTATCTATAGAGTTTTGTCAAAAAACATTAGCTTGTAGATAATTATTTTATAGACAAATTTACTCACCATATTCAGAATGTTTACAAGCTCCTTTCTAGATTGATCCCTAACAACCCAAAACACATAATTCAGTAAGGAAAAACCAAAAAGAAAAACCTTAGAATAGTAACTGATCAGACAAGAGATTTGTGAAGTGGAAAATCCATCTAAAATATTGTAATTACCTGAATAGCGATATATTAATAGGGGCATTATCTAATTTTGGAATTTGTGCCATTTTTCTAGTCTCAGAATCCTTGTGATAAGTTTATAAATTGGCTTGCAACCAATATTAATATAGTTTGCTTACTCAATACAAGTTATATGTTCAATGAATCATCTATGAAATTTCACATACAAGCCCAAAAATTACACAAGGATGGAGGATTATCCATTCTTCGCCTTGGAATGTGTTTTCCAAGCTTCAAAATTAGCTCTGTCGTGATAAAAAAATAAAAAGTAAAAACCAGATAGTCGTAACACAACTGTTAAAGCTACTTTTGTTATGACGTCAAAGGTTTTCCCTCTATGAACAATGCCCAACAAATCTTTTACATCGATGGTGTGTAGTTTTCAAAGGGCGTGCAAGAACGAATCTCAACCATTCATCATTTTTCACTATTTTTTTTTGCTATTTTTTGTCGTCTTTTCCCTGCTTTCCCCGCCACTCCTCTAAACTCTTCCTCACTGGTATTGAACTTTCACTTCTCCAATTTGGTGAGTTGTAGCTTGAAAATAAGGTTTTGACGAGGGTTTTAGAGTATGTTTAGTAAAATGAAAATATAGCCAAGATCGTAATAATGAGCACATTTGGGTTTTAACATTACAACATCCTTTACCAGGAGAAAAAAATTAAAATACAACCAAGATCATAATAATGAGCACATTTGGGTTTAAACATTACGACATCCTTTACTAGAAGACATTACAGAGAAGGCGAGAGGGAGCCCCCCCGTTGGTTTCAACTCCTCCAAGCTCGCAGATCGAAACCTCTATCCTACCCAGCACAGGAACTGCAAATGGTCCCCTCTTGTTTGACGAGATCAACAGAAAGCGAACGAAATGGCTTCAGATTTGACACCCTTTTTTTATTCCTAAGGTTAATGAGTATTCCACTCCACTCTACGTTTTAGTTTTGTCACTTGCGGCCTTCATTTCTGCAATACAAATTAAAATATACATATTGGATAATGTAACTTAAATTTGATATTCTAAAATTTGGAACCTTTCGCCGTCAATCATACTCGTAATACTGAAAGTGATTGAGTAAAAGGTTATGGTAATAAAAATTTCAGATAAATTATTGAATACATTTTATAATTGAAGAAAGGAATGAAGAAAATATATTTATCTTGGGCGGGCACATCATGAATGCGTTCCTCCCTTCCTTTACCTTTGCTTGGTTCCTTCCCTCGTTCTCTCAACCGGTGATGCCTTATCTGATCCTCGCTGGTATTGAGCTTTCACTTCTCCGATTTGAGCCTACGTGTATTTTAGGGTTCGATAGTATGTTTATTAAAATGAAAAATAGGGTTAAAAATTTTCCGCTTTATTCGCCTGCTTTATTTGCCCGCTTTATTGGATTTCAAAATGAAATTCAAAATAAATAATATAATATATAATCTCCATCTTTTGCATAGTATTATTAAATATATTATAATATTATATTATTATATAATATTAAATATATTAAAATATAATATTATATAATATTATAATATAACATTATATAATATTATGTAATATAACATTATATTATATTATAATATTATATAATATATATATTATATTATATAATATCATATAATATATATATTATAATATATATTATATATATTATATTATATAATATCATATTATATTATAATATATGATATTATATTATATTATATAATATCATATTATATTATAATATATGATATTATATTAATATATGATATTATATTATAATATTATATTATATAATATATGATATTATATTATATTATATTGTATTGTAATATAATATATTATTATATTATATTATTATACAACCCACTTTTTCAATTAGAAATATTTTTTTTAATTATCCACTTTAATATCATATTGTCTAATTTTTATTTGTGTGACAAATTATTTAGTTGTGTTTTTTCCCCCACAATCAAATTAGTCACTTATGATGATCGAATTAGTCATTTATTTAGTCATTTATAGTTGTGACTGGCTTCAAATCATAGTTAAAAACATTAATTATTCATTAACATAATGAGTAATAAAAGTTAAAGAATGTAAATGTTAATTTTTTTTATAAAATATGTGAAGGCTTTAAGACTGTACCGAGAGGCAATGCCTTCCACACAATAGGTATTTTTGGTGCACCAAGAACCTAGGTGGCCAAATGGCCCACTTAGGTAGGGGTCCCATGAGGGGAGCTTAAGCTCTATGGATTATAATCAAATTCGAAAGAAAAAGGAATAGAGGAGTAATAGTCATTTATTTAGTCATTTATATTTGTCCAAGACCAATTACTTAGTTGTGATTTTACTTGATGACCAAATTAGTCATTTATACTTGTGAATTGAAAAAATTAGTGGAATTTAGTCATTTTTAGTCACGTAGTCATTTATTTTCCAAATTCTACTAGTGCAATAATGTTATGGCCAAGAGTAACCAAACTATGATACCACCATTCATGGGAAACCCCATCCAAATGAAGAGTGTAAAACTTGATGGCATCAGACTCTAGCATTGGCCTCAATGAAAGGTAGTTATCAAGCTTCTAGACCCATGATCTAGTAGAACACTTATCACTCCCATCAAACTATGGTAGAGTCACCTTCCCAAGGGCTTGCCGATAATTCCTTGGAGGCATAGGAGCATGATTCTCATATCTTTTTCCTCCTCTCTTTTTCTTCTAGTTCATGAATTGGTCCAATGTCAAGATCTCATGTATCTCCAGAGGAAGGGTAACATACTCCATGTAGCTATTTCTCACTTCATCAACCATAGCAATTAGAGCTTTTGGTTTTGTTGGAGGTTCCTCCCTTTGATTGAAGGTTAGTTGGAGAGTTTTAGGAGTGGATCCTCTGGTCACTTCAACATTATGACCACTTTTTCCACCATTATAGTTGATGTTTGAGGCACTAGTTTCACTATTCTAGTGTTGAGGTGTGGGAGTTATATTTTGGCTTATCTTAGCCTACAACTACGAAATCATATCCATCATGTAATCAAAATTTCTCTCTACTCTGACATCTGGACTCTCCTCTTGGGTTGGTCCCTTATCCTTTTCTTCCATAGTCGCAATTGCTTTGTCATTGACAACCTCTTTCTATCTACGGTTTCTGAGAACCTCTTAGAATGTTCCCTCAACAAGAACTGAAGGAGTCTGAAACTATTGTCTCTTTTTCTCTCTATTGTAATATCTGATTTCTCTATCACTCATAGATATTTTTTGTCAATTGTATGTAATGAAAGGCATAGGCTAGTAGGATGACCAACTCTGATACCACTATAATAACTAACCCAATTTTTACACAAATTTTACCCATTAATGTTAGCTAAAATGCAAAGATAAGCAACTAAATAAGCAACCCTCCACTTTCTGATCACCCAGATCCTAGTGTGGGTAAGATGAGAGCATATGCTGAAAAGGGGATCTTTCAATTACTGAAATAACAAGCTACCTGGAAATGAACACCTTCCACTTTCTAATCACCTAGATCCTGATATGGGCAAGGTGAGAGCATACAATGGTTGGCTTACAATATTGAAACACTCTATGCTACCACTTCTTCAATGGGGTGAGTAATCATAATCAAGTTCATGAAATTAAACATCTGCTTATTCAGTGGGAATTACAAGAAAGGAAAATGCACTTGGTGGCAATCCAACCAACCTTCACTTGTTCAATGGGAAATGACAAGAAAGTAAATAAGAACTCACCCACTTATTCAGCAAGAATATTAAGTAACATAAAGTAAAGATCGACCACTTATTCAATGGGAGTAGCCACTTGTTTAGTGGGGTAAGTATCCAAAATAACAAGAATCAAATCAATGATTGGTACTACCAATTCAACGTTACAATGAGTGTTCAATACAAGATATTATGAGATAATCAAGTCAACATGATGGCCCACTGAATCAATAAACAATCCCTACAACATAGAAACAATTATACATCATAAAACATGAGAAGATAAAGGAGTATCAAGTCTGATATGATTGGAGCAATGTAGTCTGATATGAATGAAAAACAAGCACAAA
Organism: Sequoia sempervirens; assembly: GCA_007258455.2. Taxonomy (NCBI): domain Eukaryota; kingdom Viridiplantae; phylum Streptophyta; class Pinopsida; order Cupressales; family Cupressaceae; genus Sequoia; species Sequoia sempervirens. The sequence continues at coordinate 239,258,223 of VDFB02256132.1, read as the reverse complement.
CCCTAACCAACCCTCATAAAGTGAGCATAACTCCTCCAATACTCAATAGAATTTCTCCAAACCTCTTGCAAGTGTCAAAGCAAGGCTAGGTGTCTAATCTAAGCTACTAATCAGCCCCAAACAAGACTAATCAACAAAGTCACGTGCCACAACAACCTCCAGCCAAGATGTACAATCTCCTAGGTAGGTCAACCAACTACCATAGATTCCACACTCCTTTAGAAATCATCAAAATTCTGGAAAAGGGGAGCCATTTCATGTGGAAATCATAAAACAAACACCCATAAAAAGAATAAATCCTTCAATCAACATGAACACAAAGGTGGGTCAGCTAAGTACAAACCAACAACATCAAAGTTTGATATAACACACCAAAATTTCCTCCAAAGCTACAAACCATCACACACACCAAAATATATCTAGAAGACATCAAAACTAGAAATAATAGAAAGGAATAAGATAGCCATCACCAATAGAATCTCAAATACAACCCCTGAGATGGAGCTACAACATTGTTCATCTAGGAGATATCTCTCAATCTCGAAACTAAAGTTGACTTGGAGGGATTGCATCCTCACAGCCCAAGGAGATCACTTTGCATTTTGGGAACACTTTGTTATATCAAAATAAACATAAAAAAATGAGAGCAAGTGAGGATATTATATAGCCTTTGAGACCCAAGAATTTGAATTACTTTCCCCTCTAAAAATGGGATGCCACATTTGGAGAATATTATATTTTATTAAAATCACTTAACCCCATCATTTTTGGTGTTCACCTTTGAATATGGATAAATTTAATTTTAAAATGCCTAAGTCCTCAAACTTGACATCCAACTCATATTCCCTCTTTTAAAACAACTTAAGTTGATCATCCTAGGCATGGCGTGGAGAAAAGTGACTTAACATTATAAAATGACCTTAAGTTGCCAACCTTTCCATTTTCGAACTCCAAGGATGATGAAAAATCCAACTACTAAAAATACCAAGATGTCAACCACTACAACTGCCACCACTGCCAGAAATAGTAACCTTGTACTAAACTATTGCCAAGACCACTACTAGAAATAACACTTACTAAAAATTATATACTGCTAAAAATAGTGACTCCAATCTCAAAATAAGAACTTTCTAAAACGTAGTTGTGACTTACTAAAAATAGTAAGTACTAAAAATAGACACTTCTAAAAATAGTAGTGACTTCCCACCAAGGTTCTCAAAAAACCCAGAAAGACCCAGAAGCCCTTTTGGAAAACTCTTGTAACAATCCCCTAAAAATTGACAAGAAACCTCCAAGAATCTTGGAAACCTTAAAAATGCCTCTGAGTAGTCTACTAATCTTCGAAATAGGCAAACAATCATAGAAATTCCTAGAAATGAGAAAGGGACATTACAGGAGGGGTCCTTAGAGAAGGGCCTCAAGACCATCTTTTGTAATGACTATGGTATCCAAAAAATTTCATCCTTGTAAACCCCATTGTGTGAGCATTGTGTTGTGAATTATGTGTATATATTGTGATGTATGGGTAAATTTGAAAATAAATGGGATTTGATATACATGTGAACTATGTGACGAAGACTGTGACAAATAATGTGGAGCTAATATTCCATGGGACATGATTGGACATCAAGAAAAAACATATTTTCTAACATCATGAGTGATGTTTATGGTGCAAGGATATTTGGTGGTCTATCAAAAGATGTTAATTTGTTTGATATATTCTTGTGTAATTGAATTGAAGTGTGTTACATTGTCATTAATTTGTAACTACATGGATAGTTGTTAACATTAGTATTATTAAGAATATATTGGATAAATATTCTATTGTGAAATTTTTCTTTAATGAATTTGGATGAGTAAATCATTGAAAGGATGCCACTAATGTGTGTTTATAGTTTAATTTTTTGATTCTTGCATCAAGAAAGTAAAGTAATTAGTATGTTTAATAGATTTTTGTGCATTGCTATATTGAGGTTATGACCTTAAGCCTTAGTGACTTCTAGGAGGAAGTCTAAGCTAAGAGGAGGGGGGTGTATGGCCCCGCCTTGTATGTAATTGATACAACCCTGATGTAATTAAGAGGAGGGGGGTGTATGGCCCCGCCTTGTATGTAATTGATACAACCCTGATGTACTATGTGTATTATATTGATTACTAGTGAATCACATCAGAGATGATGAATGGAGTATATATTGACATTATTGTATTACATTAACAAACCTTAGAGTAAACTTGCATATGTCAAAATGTGAACATATTTAAATAACAAAATAGAATTGTTGGATTTTGAATTGTTTCAAGAAGGGAATAATTAAAAATTGTATCCTATATTGTGTTTTATAAGTAAGGATTGCTATCTAGGTTAAATGATTATTCTTTGAGTCTTTAGCTTCTTAAATTTGCATCTTATAGAATTATGACGATTTATTTGGCGATATGTAAATTGAAAAATGAATATCTAGTCTAACTAGGGCTAATGTGTTATGGAGGAGATTTTGTAAATGAATAACAAACAAAATCAATAAGACATTATATCAATAAATTTAGACAACAATTAATCTAATAGAAGCAAGAAATCTATTGAAAGTGTCATATTTCTCTCTATCTCCAAAGATTTATTAAATCACGGGGCTCTCAGATTTTGTAAGCATTGTGACTGTTAAAATGCCAATCTACAGAATGAGAATGATAAGCTATATGATTGCTAAATTATATGCAAGCTATATGATGTAAATATTAGAAACCAAGATCTGAAATGCAAACCAGAAAATCACCTTCCACAGAAGAGAAAAACAAAAAAGCAGAGATTGCATAAAGATGTGCAAATTGATATATTCGAAGTACAATAATTACAAGAGATAATTTTCTTTATAAAAGAAAAGATGCATAAACCTAATCTTATCTTGAGCAACAAGATAGCTCAATAAGATAATGATGAGAACCTATAACTTAGGAATTAAATATGCCTAAGTAAACTTATGCAAAGTGTAATTAAATATTAATTACACCAACACCCCCCATAAGTGCAACTTAGGGAGAAGCAGATTATTATGTAAATGATGTGAGATGGGTCCCAGCAACAAAGGCCTAATCAGGTACCCATTTACAAATGCAAAGAGAGAGAAAACCTAGTGGAAAAAACCCCCCTCAATGAGATGAACTGCTGCAAGGAATCACTAGAAGAACTCTGATGAAGTAACACTGGAACCTCAAATCCGACAAGCAAGGAAAGATAATTATGTCTACAACTGAAACCAAAAATGGAGTCACAAATGCAACAGCAGACTCGATGCCAAGGAACACTGGAAACTCACATAATGGATCAACCCTAGAATCTGTAAGCAACAGTAGATGAAAGGATGAAGCCACCCATAATGATGACAAAATCTAGAAGTTGTGTCCTCGAAGCCAATGCCAAACTAAAACTAAAACTGCCCATAAGACGAGTACCATCAAGATTCTGGAACATTAACCATAAAAACATGGCCCTCAAATGAGAAGGATCTGAACCAATGTGGATCAAGAACCATAAACTCCCAATGTGAAGTGTGAACCGAAGCAAACCAAAGATGTGTCCAGCTAAGCAAGAAAGAAGCTAAAAGAAACAACATGAAACCAGAAAAACTCATGCGAGTTGTCACCAATATGAAAATGAGATGCAAAAAAGCCCCCTTGATGGAACTTTATATCAGTTCATTTATTACAATGCCCAATAATTGCAAAAAGAGAGAATGTAAAACATGCATAAACTACAGAGAAAATACAAACCTAGTGCATGAAAACAAAAATGAGTGCATGCACAAACCAATGTTCACATCTTCCTCCATGATTAAAAAGGACCTCAGATCTATGTAGAGGTCGGAACCAGCTTTCCAATGCCACGAAAAATCACGAAAAATGGATAAGCGAGTCAAAAGATACGTCTCCCAGAGTGAAAACAACATCCGACTTCCGAGGCTGAAAAAGGCATCAAAAATGAAAAACCAAAAAATCACACCTGCACAATTTTTCTCTAAGGGTTTACTAAATAATCTGGTCCAAGCTTAGAAAGAATGGACAATATCAACCGAGAGTCTTCTTTTTGAACACCACACTGTGACAACTGTAATCTAAGAGACTTAAGTTTGGTGAAAAACTTTTGGATGCTGTCAAAATCCCTAGGATTTAAGCCAATAAGATCATTCTCTAACTAAAACCCTCTCACAGTATCTTGCTTCCCAAACAAAGACTCTAAAGTGGTCCAGATCTCATTGGGTGTTGTGCAAGACTCAATGTGAAAAAGAAGGTCAAATGAAAGAAACAGACATAATGTACCATAAGCTTCATCACACTTATTAAACCATTTTCTCTTTTTAGTAGCACCTGTAGGTTCAATTTCTATACCCATGTTTACCCTATATAGCCCTTTGTGTTTCAAGTGAATCTCCATTTGTTTTTTCCAACCAAAATAGTTCTGAAAATTCTACAAAAAAAAACTCAGATACCTAGAGAAAATTCTACAAAAATCAGGTCTAAGATCTAAGAAGAGGACGGAACCAGCTTTCCAACGCCTATTTGTTTTCGAAAAACAGAGCCAGGATGCAAAAGTTACGCCTCTTGGAGTGAAAACAACAACTTTGGCTTTAACAGGCAAAAAAGGCACCAAAACAAAAAAATCAAAAATCAAACCACCACCATCAGATCCGTCGTTGAATCATCTTTCCGATGACTATTCATTTTCGAAAAAATACCTCTGTTTGCCCAAGTTATGAAAAAAATGAAAAAAGCCCTATAAAAAGGTCTTTCAGCACTAACAAGGGTCAAAATTTTGGCCCTCTTTCTCTCAGCCCTCGGTTCTACATAGGACCAGGAGCTAGGACTGCAAAAAAAATCCACCGGTTTGAGAAACTGCAGGTGGTTTGAGGTGCTGGTCACATGCGGTCGTCGGCAGGTAGCTTCGGTGGTGATCTTCTCAGCGGTTGGTGTTGGCTCTAGGTCACAACGTGACCACTGGCTGAGTGCAGGGGCTGGACGGAGGTGGCTATCGCCAGCGGCAGTGGCAGGAGTGGCAGGGCAGAGGTATTGACCGCCAGTGGCGGTGGTAGAAATGGTGGCGCAACTGTGATCTGGTGGCCGCTTGGCGGCGGTCCGGTGGCGCGAGCCTTTTTAACTGGCTGCACAATTTTTTCAAAAAAAACTTTGATTTTTTATTTTTTTATTTTTTTTGGCACGTTTTTGCCTCGAGAAGCGAGCTGGGGAGGCCGTACAGCCTCTCTGGCTAAATTTTTTTTCCTTTTTTTCAACTTTCACCAAAATTGACGAAAGGCATTTCTGGGGTTTTTGGACGCTCTGATCGCAATGGCGATGTCCGTTTGGCCCAAAACTACACAGAAAAATAGGCTACCCCCAGATCTACAAAAAATCAACCTGACTTGAAACCCTTGCGCAAAAAAAGACACTATGAGAGAATATCTTCAAATCACGAACATGCAGCGATAGGTCTGGAGCTCTCATACCATGTAGAAGTTGAAAAACCAACTTCACAGTCCCCAAGAATCACCTGTAAGCAATCACCTATCACATGCAACAGATATTTAGAACAAAATCTGTAAACCCTTAGAGCAAGTTTGTGCAAGCAAAATTCAGCATAATGATTATTGAAAGTAATTGTTTTACAAATAATACAAAAGCCTTCAAAAAGGCAATAATGCAAAACCCTAATCTTATCTTGAGCAAAAAGACAACTCAATAAGATAAGGATAATAATTAACCTAGGAAATAAAATATGCCTAAGTAAACTTATGCTAAAGTGTAATTAAATAATTAATTACACCAACATGGTGGTGGGCGGAAGACCACCGGTGGCAGATGAGTAGTCGGCGGCCGCCTAGTGGCGCAGGAGCGGCGCTGGCCATTTATACGGGCGGCGCACAAAAAACATTAGATTTTTTATTTTTTTTATTTTTTTCTCGAAATTTGAACCTCGGAATGCGAGCCTGGGGGCCGTATGGCCCTTGGGCAAATTTTTTGCCTCTCCGGACGACTTTTCCCAAACTGGACAAATTTTATATGAAAATAGGGGTTTTTGGGCGCTACGAATCCAACGACAAGGTCCGTTTGGGCCCAAAGTGCTCCAAAAATTAGGCAACCCCCAGATCTATCAAAAAAATCACTGAGCTTGAAACCCTCGCAAATCTGGCAAATGGTGACCAAAATGAATGAAATAAAAGTCATTTTTGACTTTTTCTAGCGCTCTGAATCCAATGGAAAACCCCAATCTGATCCAAATGCTGCATGAATGTGCTCAATGAATGAAACCCTGAGGGACCTCGAACGAGCTCTGCAATGTATTCCTCCAAAAAGGTTGAGAAGGGGCTGCAAATCGAGGCTCTGATACCATGTTAGAAACCAAGATCTGAAATGCAAACTAGAAAATCATCTTCCATAGAAGAGAAAAACAAAAAAGTAGAGATTGCATAAAGATATGCAAATTGATATATTTGAAGTACAATAATTACAAGAGATAATTTGCTTTATAAAAGCAAAGATGCATAAACCTAATCTTATCTTGAGCAACAAGATAGCTCAATAAGATAATGATGAGAACCTATAACTTAGGAATTAAATATGCCTAAGTAAACTTATGCAAAGTGTAATTAAATATTAATTACACCCACAGTAAAAAGCTATGATATTGATTGTTGATAATGAAAGCTATATGCTATGATATGATAATAGAAGCTATATTAAGATGAAATCTATAATGAAAGACATGATTATAAACTAAATGATATGCTATTTGCTAAAATGCTTGATTTCTCAATTGATATTTCTACAGAGTAAGTTTGCACAAAATTGGGATCCGTTTCCTATAGAGGTTGTATTTATAGATTCCCTATAACACATTTGTGAAGGGGCAACAAAGAAAAGGTTTGGATTTGATTTGAAGGATTCAATGGTGAAAGATGAAGAAGCCTGAGATGATTATGGAGATTGTTCCTCCCCACACAAACATTCAGCCAGAAGATAGGAAGAATTAATGGAAGAAGATGAAGTTTTTCTACAAATTTGTCTCCAATTTGTCTCCAAATTTGACCGTGAAGATTGTGTTGAATTTAATTAGATATCAAAAATCCAATTTGGTAGGTGCATATGATGAGTGAAAAGAGGAATTAACTGTAGATAAATACCTTAATTGAATATTTGGATTTATTCAATTTAGTAAAAGAAGATATTTAATTTAATAAAACAAACTATAGTAAGTTATTTATTAAATTAAGATGGAAGAAATGGATAATTAAATAAAACAAAGTATGAAACTTGTTTATTTAATTAAGATAGAATGATGTGATTAAGATAGAATAAAATAGGATAATTTGATAATTAAATAAAACAAAGTATTAAATTTGTTTATTTACTTTAGATGAAATAATATGATAAAGATAGAAGAATTAAATGTGAACTATATAAATAAATATTTCTATTTATTTATAAGTAGATGAAAATAGAAGGGTTAATTAATCAAATAAATGGTATGCAATTAATTAGATTATCCAGACCATTTTTAGGTGTATACATTTTTCCCCTCTTTGAAGTGATGTGTTTATGCATTGCTTCAAAGAAAATTTTGTTGTTGTTGCCAGTATTAATGAAAATAATTTTTAGTATGCCCGAGACGTTGATTTTCAGGTGATGATTGATATATGCCCCCTCGGAAGATAAATTGATGAATTTTTTATTTTTTTGGATTTTTTAATTTTTTATGATTTTTGTGATGATTTGATGATTCGATAAAGTTTTGATGATACAAAAATTTATCTCTTGACAAATAATGTGATAAAAATGCCCCTGTGATGAATTAATGAATTAATCCATGGAAATTAAATAAATTAATCCCATAAAAAATCCTATTAATTAACCTTTAAAAGGTCAAAAAGTTGAATTTTGAATTCATTTGTGCATATTGAGTTTTGAAATTTTGGTGTGAGAATGATTTTGAGCCATTTGGAGCAAAATGTCAATCCCATACCACACCCACCGTTTTGAGCGCGTGCATTGACACAACTGCCCAGTCGCCTACGAACCTTCGGTATGTACCCTTAAACCTTCTCGTAATTTGTGTTTTTGAATTTCACGCATATTATTTCGTTTTGAATATTTTTAGTTTCTTTTAGCATATACATCGACTGATGTAGCGCATCAAATTGTTGTTTTAGTGCATTCACTAGTTTAGCACATAGGTAAGCTGTTATAGCACATAGATAGGATGAAATAACACAGATAATTTAGCGCATAGGTAAGATAGTTTAGCACATCCATAGGCTAAAGTAGCACAAAGATTGATTCAACGCATAGACTTCGTAGTTTAGCGCGTTGACCCCCTAAAATGGCACATCCAATGATCTAGCACATTGGTTTGTTGAAATGGCGCATTGACTTCCTGAAATGGCGCATCCAATGATCTAGCGCATTAATCGCCTACTTTAGTGCATTGAGAATTTTTAATGGCACATTAAATTTTTTAGCACATCAAAACACTGGTTTGGCACATCTAAGTCAGAATGATAGATTTTGTCAATTTACTCCTTGATTTTGTTGATTTTCGATTGTGTCAGCCTGTGATTTGATTTGATTGATGATTTTGATAGATTAGATGTTGATCAACCTCATGATAGGCAAGGAATAATTATAGTTTGATTGATAAACCTCATGATAAGCGAGGTTGATTTGATTAATTGACCTCATGATAAGTGAGATACAATTTTTTAGATTGATGATTGACCTCATGATAGGTGAGGTTCAATGATAATTTCTCATGAGATTTGATCAAAATCTCACCAGAGCTGATTAGATTTGATAGGTTGATTGATGTTTGATGAATTGACAAAATTACTGACTTTCGATAATTTGTGATGATAGGGGTCATTGACGAACTTACAGATTCGTGAGTGGTTTCCCAGGACATTCAATTTGATACCATATCTAGTGCAAGCTAAGACAACAATTATCACCTGATGTGGTTTTTCTTCTTTTTTATCTATTCCCCAAATTAGGATTAATCGGGGTCTCTTAACAGCCCTAGCAGAGAGATGGCATAGTGAGCACAATACTTTCCACCTTCCTATCAGCGAGATGACAGTAACTCTTGAGGATGTGTGGTGGATTTTGCGGATACCTATTGCTGGGAAGGTGGTTGTTTATGATTCTTCAGAGTAGGGTGGGACCGATGCTTTATGTTGAGTTTTTTAGGATGACCATATTTGTGGATACAAGATTCCATGGAAAGAGATGGTTGATTCCTATGCTACCTTGCCATCGGTACTTGCTAGTTTCATTGGAGGATTCCTTTGTCCTGATTGCAGTTCAAAGGGACTTTCTATTGGGTAGGGTCGTATTTTGGAGAGCATGATCGTTCATGGTACCAGATATTCTTGGGGTATGTGTATGCTCGCTCATCTTTATCATGATTTTCATTAGGTGGTCTACCTCTGAGGTGGTAGTTTGTCTTATGGGGTTACATTACTTCAGGTGTGGGTGTGGGAGCATATAGTTGTTACGCGTCCAGTGATGGTTAGACAGCGACCCACCATGAGGTCGTACATTCACATATATGCAGGTCGACTTGCTTAGCCTAGACTGGGCAAGTTGGAGCATTGGAGGAGAGTCCTGGATGATGTAGAGGTTGTTACATGGCGGCCTTATCTGGATTGTGAGCACTGGGATGATGATACAGAGATGTCATACCTCTTCTAGTCCATGTATCTGATTGGTAGGACTCATTTTTTTATTGAGATATTTTTGTTTAGGAGGGTACTCAGATAGTACGACATAGTACAGGGCATGCCTCAGGGTGTTGCACATTATGCTCGGTGTCAGGTTGATTCCACTGATTGGGAACCTGACCTATCATATGATATTGCAGTTCAGGAGTACTAGGGTCTATAGCCTTTGGTTTGGGAGATTCATCCCAAGGTCATCGAGGCTCCTGTCACAACATATTATGAAGAGTATTTTTCTTTACATCCTTTTCCATGGATATCCATTCCATATGAGCCATTTCCACTACCCGGTGAGGAGGAGATTGCAATTGCACATGGTCACCAACGCAGGAGAGATGAGGGAGGTGAGGAGGAGGAGGATGTGGAGAGCAGTGATGACGAGGAGAGTAGTGGTGATGATGAGGGAGATGGAGATGATGGAGATGGGGGTGGAGGTGGTGGAGATGGTGGAGGAGGTCCAACTATTGATGTTAGAGACTTCATGGTGCCTCATAAGAAGTGATCTCTGGTAGCTCCCACAAAGCAGCGTGTGCAAATTGGACTACCTTCCCAACATCAACAGACCTAGATTGCGAGCCTACAAGTTCAGGTACAGACATTATAGGGTTAGCTGATATAGGCTCGAGGGTTATTAGTGTAGATGTAGACACAGATGCAGGCACAGGCACAGGCTCATGCACAGGATCTTTCCCAAGTACAGGCATAGTTGGCAGCTTCACAAGCATAGATAGCCTCCTTGACAGTTGAGACAGATGTAGCCAGATGGGCCGCAGAGGAGGCATAGGGATTGGCCAAGAGATTGCAAAGATTAGTTGATGGTACCTCTATGGCTGATTACATGAGGGAGGTTCTTCGTGTGGGTAGAGAGGCTAAGTATTACAAGGGCAGATACCATGATGTAGTTCCCTCAGTGTAGAGAGTCAGTTATGCTCAGTCTCGATCGGGCAGGAGTCAGCCCAGGACTATGAGTAGGGGTGTAACATAGCCTCTTCCAAGAGATCCAAGAAATCCTGGGATGTCTGGTGGGGGAGGAACTAGTCCAAAGATGCTAGCACCATCTGGAGCTAGTAGCAAGTAGCCTCATGATTGGATTCTCTGATATATTTTGAGACATGATTTATACTCTGATTTTTTGATTCATAGCCATTTTTGATGTTGTATCTCTTTATATTTCAGACATCATTGTATACTTGACATTATGATTTTTGAGATTTATATGATATGAGGCGGATTGATCGATCTATATGTGTTCTATATGGTTCTAATGATGGATGCATTTAATTTCTTGTTTGACATGCCATGTGATGATTTATATGATGATGTATTTATGATGTTACATGTGATTATGCTTATAATGATAATGTATGGATGTATGATGATAGTTGTATAATAATGTATATACCTAAATGATATGAAAATGCATCTATATGTATGATTTTGGATATGATTTTTCTATGATATATGACATAATGATGAAAATGGAATATAATGCACTTATATTTTTGATATTTCAAATGCAAATATATGATGTAATGAATGGATCAATGAATGATCAATATGATGATATTTCTAAAGTTTGATGTATATTATGATAATGTTAATGAAAATGCAATTATGTAGATGATTTGTTTTTGATATTTTTCTTATGCAATTTGGATGATGTGATGATTTGATGCACAAATCAAAAATGTGATATGATAAATGTAAATATATGATGGAATTTATGAATGATTTAAATTATATAATAATGCTTTCTAATGTATGCAATGGAAATGATTATGCAACTACATGATAATGATGGTGTTTTTGTTAATGTCAAGTATACTCAATCCATTAATGATAAAAGATAACACCAATTTTTTGAATTCATCACTAGCCTTTGGAAAAAAATACTCTTCAGATGTAAATCTAACATGAATGTAATCTAATTTTACCATGAAAATCTACATATGCAAGCATTGTCATCCTAATAGTCCATTTATCGTGCTTTTTATCATCATTGAGCCTTTAAAATATTGAAAGTGAGTACAAGCATCAATGGCATAATTTAGACCAATGATGACCTAAGTGCTACTTTCATGATTTTTGATGTTGCAAGTGCACACAAGCATCTAGGTATTATCAAACCAAGATGACCTGAACATTTCTTGCATAAACAGACAAGAATCAATCATTTAACTATGGGAATTATGAATGTCATCAGTGATACTTTGTAGAGCATGTCTCGCGACAATTCACACAAAGATAATGATCAATTCACAGACAATAGACAAATAAAATACTATTCTCCTTCCTTGCTTCTCTAGTTCAATACATCATCGAGTTGCTCCAAAGAAATGATAACAAAAATCAAAGTGCAACATTTGAACATTCAAGCTAAAGCGATAAAATCATAATTCAAAAGAGTATCATCCATCTACAGTTGTTTGGATTGATTTGATTTCAGTTGTTTGATATGGATGGTTGATTTTCTGAAATTTTTTGATGTTCAATGTATGTTCAATGTTGGGTTTCACTGTGATCATTTTGTTTGATGTGTTTGTCATACTATTGTTTGTCTATTTGTTTTAAGCTCAAATTTATTGCCCCCAGTGAGTTCAAGATTTTTCCCCCAAGCTAGGGTGAGACACGACCATGTTGCCAGGATATGTACAAGAGGTCCTTGTATTTTTCATATTTTTCTGTTACCAAGACGCCTATTTGCCAGGTTTTCATCAAGACAACTATTTCAACCATGCACTAGATGATTCAGGTATAGAATTTCCTGAGATGGATATTGTTGATAGGTTCATCGAACAAATCCCCTTCATGTGTAGACAGTCGATAGGCTCCAGATCCATAGACTAATATGACAACAAAGGGACCTAGCCAGTTAGGTTCAAACTTCACTTTCTTTTCTCTGTCTTGTTGATTCTGAGGGTTTTCCTTTAGGACCAAGTCACCAACCTGAAATGTTCTAGGTTTTACCCTGTGATTGTAGCTTCTGGACATTCTCTGTTGATATGCCTTCAAATGGTTCATAGCTTGTTGACGACGTTCATCCAACAGTTCTAGCTCTTGAAGTCTAAATATGTGTAAATGAATAACAAACACAATTAGTAAGACATTATATTTTCTATTTGATATGTGTAAATATGTGTAAATGAATAACAAACACAATCAATAAGACATTATATCAATAAATTCATAAACAAACTAATACATGCGAAATTCAAAAACACAAATTACGAGGAGGTTTAAGGGTACATACTAGAGGTCTATAGGTGGTTGGGCGGTTGTGTTGATGCACGCACTCGAAATGGTGAGTGTGGTATGGGATTGACATTTTGCTCCAAATTGCTCAAAATCACTCACACCAAATTTTCAAAACTCAATATGTACAAATGAATTCAAAATTCAACTTTTTGACCTTTTAAAGGTTAATTAAGAGTATTTTTAAGGGATTAATTCATTAATTCATCACAAGGGAATTTTTATCAATTATTTTTCAAGAGATAAATCATTGTATCATCAAAACTTTATCAAATCATCAAATCATCACAAAAATCATAAACATAATTTGTAAAATCCCGAAAAATCCAAACAAATCAAAAATTCATCGATTTATCTCCCGATGGGGCATATATCAATCATCACCTAAAAATCAACATCTAGGGCATACTGAAAAGTATTTTCGTCAATACTGGCAACAACAACAAATTTTTTTGAAGCAATGCGTAAACACATCACTTCAAAGAGGGGAAAAATGCATACACCTAAAAATGGTTTGGATAATCTAATTAATTAAATATGATTTATTTGATTAATTAACCCTTCTATTTTCATCTACTTATAAATAAATAGAAATATTTATTTATATAGTTCACATGTAATTCTTCTATCTTTATCATATAATTTCATCTAAAGTAAATAAACAAATTTAATACTTTGTTTTATTTAATTATCAAATTCTCCTATTTTATTCTATCTTAATTAAATAAACAAGTTTCATACTTTGTTTTATTTAATTATCCATTTCTTCCATCTTAATTTAATAAACAACTTACTATAGTTTGTTTTATTAAATTAAATATCTTCTTTTACTAAATTGAATAAATCCAAATATTCAAATAAGGAATTTATCTACAGCTAATTCCTCTTTTCACTCATCATATGCACCTACCAAATTAGATTTTTGATATCTAATTAAATTCAACACAATCTTCACGAGCAAATTTGGAGACAAATTTGTAGATAAACTTCTTTATCTTCTTCCATTAATTCTTCCTATCTTTTGGCTAAATGTTTTTGTGGGGAGGAACAATCTCCATAATCATCTCAGGTTTCTTCATCTTTCACCATTGAATCCTTCAAATCAAATCCATACCTTTTCTTTGCTGCCCCTTCACAAATGTGTTGTTGGGAATCTATAAATACAACCTCTTTCTACAGGAAAAATATCCCAATTTTGTGCAAACTTACTCTGTAGAAATATCAATTGAGCAATCAAGCATTTTAGCAAATAGAAATAGAAAATAACATATCATTTAGTTTATAATCATGTCTTTCATTATAGATTTCATCTTAATATAGCTTCTATTATCATATCACATCATATAGCTTTCATTATCAACAATCAATATCATAGCTTTTTACATCATATAGCTTGCATATCATTTAGCAATCATATAGCTTATCATTCTCATTCTCTAGATTGGAATTTTAACAATCATAGTGCTTACAAAATCTGAGAGCCCCGTTATTTAATAAATCTTTGGAGATAGAGAGCAATATGACGCTTTCAATAGATTTCTTATTCTATTAGATTAATTGTTGTTTAAATTTATTGATATAATGCCTTATTGATTGTGTTTGTTATTCATTTACGCATATTTAAACAAGAAATCAATAATACATTATATCAGCATCTCTAGTTGAGAAAAATATGTGTAAATGAATAACAAACACAATCAATAAGACATTATATCAATAAATTTAAACAATGATTAATCTAATAGAAGCAAGAAATCTATTGAAAGTGTCATATTTCTCTCTATCTCCAAAGATTTATTAATTCATAGGGCTCTCATATTTTGTAATCACTGTGACTGTTAAAATGTCAATCTAGAGAATGAGAATGATAAGCTATATGATTGTTAAATGACATGCAAGCTATATGATGTAAAAATCTATGATATTGATTGTTGATAATGAAAGCTATATGTTGTGATATGATAATAGAAGCTATATTAAGATAAAATCTATAATGAAAGACATGATTATAAACTAAATGATATGCTATTTGCTATTTCTATTTGCTAAAATGCTTGATTGCTCAATTTATATTTCTGCAGAGTAAGTTTGCACAAAATTGGGATCCTTCTCTTGTAGAAAGAGGTTGTATTTATAGATTCCTAATAGCACATTTGTGAAGGGGCAGCAAAGCAAAGGTCTGGATTTGATTTGAAGGATTCAATGGTGAAAGATGAAGAAGCCTGAGATGATTATGGAGATTGTTCCTCCCCACAAAAACATTCAGTCAGAAGATAGGAAGAATTAATGGAAGAAGATGAAGAAGTTTGTCTACAAATTTGTCTCCAATTTTTCCCGTGAAGATTGTATTGAATTTAATTAGATATCAAAAATATAATTTGGTAGGTGCATATGATGAGTGAAAAGAGGAATTAGTTGTAGATAAATACCTTAATTGAATATTTGGATTTATTCAATTTAGTAAAAGAAGATATTTAATTTAATAAAACAAACTATAGTAATATATTTATTAAATTAAGATGGAAGAAATGGATAATTAAATAAAGCAAAGTATGAAAATTGTTTATTTAATTAAGATAGAATGATGTGATTAAAATAGAATAAAATAGGAGAATTTGATAATTAAATAAAACAAAATATTAAATTTTTTTATTTAATTTAGATGAAATTATATGATAAAGATAGAAGAATTAAATGTGAACTATATAAATAAATATTTCTATTTATTTATAAGTAGATGAAAATAGAAGGGTTAATTAATCAAATAAATCATATTTAATTAATTAGATTATCCAGACCATTTTTAGGTGTATACAGAGATGATTATGAATTATGAATCACATTTCAAAGAACTAGTTGATTTAATACAAAGCTAGGAGGGATATTGGAATTAGATCTTACTTGACGAATACTAACATGAGTTTTATGTCTGCTAAGGTGGATACTAGTAGTGAGTGTGAATAAAAGATTTACAACTTGTGTATGATGGAATGCAAAGGTTTGATTACTATAACCCGATATGTATTGATGAAACATCGATGAAGTATGGTAATACCATAAGCAAGTGGTAGAGGTGAGTAGAACATATTCTATATTTAGTTGAGTTGTAATCAATAATAATGCATAATTAGATAAAGGTAAATTAGGTTGGTAGATGAATGATTCTTTCTAATTATTGAATTTAACCGATTTAAGATGAATTTTTGGTTGGATATAAATGGTGTGAGCTAATGTGTAGGTATAAAACATATGTCAAGGATAAAAGGAGGACCTTATAGACTTAAGTTAATATCCCTTTTGTAAAATCAATTGTTGTGAACCCTTGTAACCAAAAAGGCAAGTGGTGTTAGCATTTAATGTTAGAATGATTGTATTTTAGGGATTACTATTTGGGGTTATGAGGTAAAATTTCTAGTGAGGAACCTTGTTAAGAGAATGAGTAGGAAATTATGGGTTGCAAACCCTTAATTGGAGTTGAAATTCGGATGCATTCTTTATTGTCATTTTAAAGGGGGTTAAAAGCTTATTTTTAAGTAGTTACATAATTTTTAAGGTCCTAGGATAGGTACCTAAGGGTTGGGAGATTAATTATGGCTATATCTTGGACCATATCCAAGATATGACTCTCTTTTATTTCCCTTTTTCAAAAGTGACGTATTTGGAAGATTCAAGGAAAAGGGAAATGTCTTCCAGTCTCCAAACCGAATTTTGAGATGTGACATGAGAGAGGGAGTGACCAAGTACTCCATCCCCCTCTTAATGGAGATGAAGACTTTTGGGATGGAGTGGAGTAAAAATATTTCCCTTCCCATATCCACAAATTTTCTCTCACACTTGTGAGAGAGCATGCTTGAAGATTGAATGAGAGAGTGATAACTGTCAATCCTTTATTCAAGGAGATTCGAGTTGAATTCCTATATACTTTCATGGTGAAGAGAAAATGGGTGTTACCCTCTTCTCCTTTTGGATAATCCATGTGATTTTTGGAGTTGGAAATGAAGAGGAAGGAAGGTTGGAGATAACAAAGGAGCTCTCACATATAATGGTGGTGTTCAAGAAGCATAGTATTAAATATAAAATCTTCTCCCTTCCTTGTTTGCTATCAAGTTTATTTATTTAGAAGTTTTGTTGTGTTATTTTGTTATTGTTTGAAAAGGAGAGTTCAAATTTGTGAGTATGTGAATTAAGAGTATGTTTGGTGAAATGGGTAGATAGAAAATTTTGGATAAGTTATTCTTTTCAATTTTCATACCAAGATCATTGGTAGCCTTTATCCTCTTGCTCGGGGGTATGGATAGAGCCCATGAGGTTTCATGATGTCATTAAGGTTGGGTTGAGAGCAAGCCTTATTCATTTGAGTGTTTTCAGTGTATTCTTAAATATTGTTGTAATATTTTAATTTATCATTTTGTTTTAGAAGAGAAATATAGAATAAAGAAAGTCTTAGGCATTGGCATGTTATTTGTTTCTTTTCTATGTATTCTTGTAATATGGAAAGTCTAAATAAAAGATTTGTATCATTTTGTAAAAATTAAAAAGGACACTCTATGAGCTTTTGTTAAAAGAAGAGTTTGGAATAGGGAGGTGTTACTTTTGGTATTTTTAAGAATGCGACATTAAACATAATGTATGTGATTGGTTCTTAAATTTGAACTCTAAAAGAGGATTTTGTATCGTATTAATGGCAAGAATGTAATGGACCTTTGTTATTAAAAAAGGGATTCTTATAATGGTATTGCTTGTTATATGTGAAGTTGTAATCCTTTTACATTTTGAATTTCCATTGAAGCCTATAACTAATGTGATAAAAAATGAAAAGGCACTGTAAGTATTTTTGGAGATATTTAATTGTATGTTGTAAGTATAGAAGTTGAAATTGTGATATGTATGAAATATTAGATAAAAAAAAATTGTGTATTAGTTTATTTGAAGAGAGAATGTTTCATTTTAGAGTTCAAAAGAAGGAAATTTGAAAATCTAAAGTTTATTTCAAGTATTTGTAATTAGTGGATAGAAGCCAATGAAGATCTACCCATTTGTTGTTATTTACAAATCTCTACTTGAGTAAAACAAAATGGTTGAATCTATGAATACAACTATTAACCATTGCAAGCCCTATTTTTTTTATAACTAATACAAAACTATTATTAAAAAAGAGTAAATGAAATTTTTAAGTGTACTTACTACAAATCTTGTGCTAAGAAAAAGAAGAAGAATGAACAACCCATTAAATTAATTCTAAATTTGCAAATTTATATAGACCAATATTTCACTTTATAAAAATATTACATGAAACATGAATACACATGTATATATATATATATACTCATTAAGGTGTATATACACACATTTTATACATTACATATTAAAATATATAATATGCATGTCTATTGTAATTCAAAAAAAACATTATATTATATTTTATGCATAACATATAAAATGTAGTTAACATTTAAATGCCACATATTTATATATAAAACTATAAAAGTAAAAAGTTTAATTTTTTTTAAAAATAATAATAATAATGGAAGGAGGGTTGAAGAAATATCTCTTTGCCATTGATCCCTCTAAATCGTAGATTTTTTGGCACCACAAGGCTCTCTAACTCTTCTAAGGTTTTGCACCTAAAAGGAGAGAGGTAGGCCAAAAATGCTAGCTAGGTTCATTCAAATTATGCAATGTAGGATGTTATTTAGACTAAATGAAATGAACTAAATGAAATTAAGTGATCTAAATGATTGATTATGTATGCAAAAGTTAACATTTATGCTATGTTGGAAAACACAATGTGATATGCAAACAAAGAGCTATGAATAAATAAGTGCAGAACATAAAGAAATGGGTTGAATTAGTGTGCACCTAGAGGTCTAATGAAGATTCTGGAATTTTTTGGATGTTGTCTGGAATTACAAAAAATCACCAGTGGGACTCATTCACCTAGGGTGGTGAATTAGTCCTGCTTCTAATGAAAACTATCGGGAATAGGTTTTTGAGTGCCAGGATCTGGAATCTGACAAAACTTAGATTTCTAGCCTTAAGGTGGGACTCATTTGCCACTGGTGGACAATAATTCCTCCTCCCAAGATTCTACGAAATTGAGAGACAACTCTGCAACACCAGATTTGAGGATGTCTGCTTATTGGGTTACCAAAGTCAATTTTCATGAAACAAACAAAATACCTTCTCCAAGCTTGAAATGTGGTTGATTTGACTTGAAACACCTTGTTGACATGTTGACCACTCTTCAACATCTAAATACTTGTTAAATCTGCATACAAAAGTTTGCAAACACACATGTAAGAGGGGGAAATGGTTGAGGGATAGAAAATAGGGGTTTTCCTTGGTCAAACCCCACTTTGGTAATCAAACCCTTAATGAAATAATGAAATGAAAGAGAATGATAAACAAATAACATGCAAATGCTATCAACTTACCAAACCCTTGTTGAAGAAAATATGAAGTTGTGTCAATGGATGCTTCAAAATGCTTGATGAATGCTTGATTAGGTGATGCAAAGTGCTTGAATGAGTGAATAAATGAACATGATGAATTCTTTAATGAATCGGGGTTGAAATGGATGTAAAAACACTTATTTATACATTCTTATGCCTTAGTAGCCCATTGATACCTCATCACATGCTTACATCAAGTGATTTTGAATAAAAAGCTGAAAGAAAATTTGAAATATTTTGAATTTGGAGCCAAGGGAGACTCATTCGCCACCCATGGTGAATGGGTCCCACCTAGGACCTGAAAATGGGTGTCAGGAATTAAGTCACATTTAATGTTATTTGTTAGGTTTACATTCATAAATACACTTAATTAAAGCTTATAACAGCATAAAGGGGTCAAATAAAGCATAAGAAAGGTGTAAATAGTGAAGTTATGCCTAGAAAAGTGTGAAATCCTATTACAAGACTTTACAACACTTCAAAATAGGACTTGTTTAGTGATGAAAAGGTGATTTTTAGGTGAATTGTAATGAATAGAGTCTAGAAGAGTGTAGAAATTTTTTACAACACCTTCACAAGACAACATTATTTGAATTTTAGTACCTAAATATGCATGTTCAAGCCACATTACAACATAAAATCAGAGCAAAATAGACCGAACATTGTGAAACAAGACCTTAAAGGCCATGAAAATGACAAGGGGCCATTTTTCTACAACACATTTAGCCCCCACTTTAGTGAGAGGATGAACTTGCTTCAAACTCACACTAAAGTAGTCATGCACGCCGAGAGGAGGGTTCAAATGCACTTACGTTAGCAAGATGGAATGACAACGATCAAGAGGGATGATCAATCCCCTAGGATGAAGATCCCATGGCAAACTAAGCATAAGGACAAAGGAACACGCAAGTGTTGAAATAAGAGAATTGGATTAAGCTTCGATCGTTTGTCCAACTAGTTGTGGATTAGATCTAGGCTGGTTGTTTGAAAAATAGAATGTATACTCACTTTGGGGAAACAAAACTCATGGTGGTATGTCGAGTGAGGAATCCCAAAAGGTAAGATACATTCGCTAGTTGGTATGCACTCGCAAACACAAAGGTGGCTATAGGGAAAGTTGTGGCGCTAAACGGGCTTCCTGCTCAACCATATCAAAGTTATACCTCTTGATAACTTTAACAAGGTGCCACAAAGGAAAATGTCAGTTTGTGCTTCATGAGACAAGCAAAGCTCCGTATGCTTAGAACTCATGAACAAAAAGGAAGGTACCACAGGCATGCAAGTTGCATTATGCAAGGTGGCAAAAATGCAAAAATGTAAAAGTATAAAAGTGTAAAATGGAAAAGATGAACATTCAAAGGAGTCTTGTTAAGTTCATGCAAGGTTTGTCACTTAGGAAAAATTATGTCTAATATCTCCAAGAGAGGAGCAATCAAAGAATAAAATACTCACAACTTAGGGGATGCAGTGCATCACATCAGGCCACCAAGAGGAATGTAATATGCTAAGATAGATCACACTTATGAAGGACATCACACCCAATGTCATCCACAAAGTGACGAACGCATCATATGAACAAAAGGGCTACACTAGGAACCAAGAATACAAATGAAATAATGATAATGTATGCCCCCCACTTTAAAGGAATTGCTACACATCGTTCTGTGAGCAATTACTTTAAAGTAGTGAAGGAAAGAAGATGCAAAAATAAAATGAGACATGAGAGCCAACTTGGAAATCCCTATGCCAAGTCACATGTTTTGAAGTTAGGCTACGTCATGTAAATAAAAACAAAAGAACAAAAGGAGTTTCCCCCTAGAAAAGAGAACACCAAACACATAAGGGATCTATGGATTTTGGGTCAGTGTGTTCGTTGCTACAATGTTTTGTAAGGAGCTCAGAACTATCATCATTATCCAAAGCACACAAAACTGGAAGAATGACACAAAGAGAACGAAAACAAAAGAAAAACAAAGTCCATTTTGGGTCAACATGGAAGAGACATTGCGGTCTCAACGCTTTGCATCATCCCCAAAAGGAAAACACAATTGAAAATAAAATGCAAAGGCAAAAGAAAAGGGAAATCTTTTGGGTCAACATGAAGGACACATTGCGATCTCAATCCCTTGCATCATCTACAAAAGGAAAAACACAAGAAAAAGACAAAAAGGAAAAGGTTCTTTTGGGTCAACATGGAAGAGACATAGGGTGTCTCAACACTTTGCATCATCCCCAAAAGGAAAACACAAAACAAAAGCAAAAAAGATAACGACCTTTTGGGTCAACATGGAAGAGACATAGGGCATCTCAACACTTTGCGTCATCCCCAAAAGAAAAACACAAAACAAAAGTGAAAAAGATAAGGACCTTTTGGGTCAACATGGAAGAGACATAGGGCATCTCTACACTTTGCATCATCCCCAAAAGGAGAGCACAAAACAAAAGTAAGAAAAAGGAAATGTACGACATAGAGAAGAATAGAGGTACAAATAGAGGAAGTATACAACTCGAGAGGGAAGACATCAAACTTACGATATAGGGGAACACGATACAAACATAAAAGAAAAATGAAAAGGAGCTAGTAATGCAAATGTAAGTCAACCATTAACTAAGTTATTGGTTTCACAATCTGCATAGTGAAGCGGAAAAGGAATAACATAGTTAGGAGACAAAGACAATTGCATTACAATGGTAAGGCTAACAACTTTGTACCTCTGCACAAAGTGTAAAGGCAAGAATGAGCCGAGGTGGGTCATGTAAAAGGATCATGCAATAGTGAGAATTTAGTAAACTCTACAACTATGGCATGATAAAGGGATTTAGTTGTTATGGGATAATAGGAAAAAAATCGGTATTAGTGAAATGGGGTGAAGCCACAATAGTGGTTTACAATTGAAGTGAGGAAGGAAAAATCACAAAAAATGAATGCATGGTAAAACACTTGATTTTAGGGGTTCGTATGAACCTATTGGTTTGACCGAACCCATTAGGGGTTCGCTAGAACCTAGGTTTGAGCGAACCCTTTTAATACTTTCCCACCAAAAAATCCAACAAAACCCCTTATAAAAGGGGGGTTCGAATGAACCCTGGTTCGAACGAACCCCTAGGGGTTCTAGTGAACCCCCCTTATTCCTCTTCCCCCCCTAAGACACAAAAAAACCCTAAATTTTGGCACTTTGGAGCTCGGGTTGACGATGAGAATGGAGGAATCTTCACAAACCCAACTGGAATCAGGTAGTCCTTGGAACGAGCTATCCAAAGAATATAATTTTAACATGTTTTTCTTTTATTATGTATTTGTTTTTTTAGTTTTATTAAACATAGGTTTTTCATAAAAAATGAAGGTCTCTTTCTGCACATGTGGAAAAATAGTAGATTATCAAAAAATTGAAAAATATGAGTGCACGGATATTGAAGTCCTTGATCCAACAAAAAAAAAAAATTGAATTTCAATATATACAAAACAATTATGCATTATACTCGAGCTATGTTTGAATTGTAATTGGTTTGACTTCAAAACTTGATTAAAGAAAAAATATTCAATAAAAAATTGTCTAACCAAGTGGAAGCACTAGATATCGGAGTTACAAATCTAAATTCGAAAGAATTAGAATTTTATCCTTCATGGAAAAAAAATTATGCGCTATACTGTGTGCGTCACTTTTTAAAAATGTTGTTTTTTGAAAAAAACTAGTTTTGTGGGAGATAGAAAAAGAAGTGCAATTTGATTCCAAAAATTTTGAAAAAAATATTTTTAGAATCTACAAACAAAATGTGACAAGACTCTATTTTGCATCATCTTCAAATTCTTCACAGTTTAGCCGCTATAGGTGCCTGAATGTGAAGATTTAGTTTAAGAAAATAATTTTAGTGTCCAGTTTGGCCAAAAATTGTAAACCACTATTGTGGGATCACCCAATGATACTTATCCAGTATGTCTTTCAATGTCCAACATTTTTCAGTTCGATGTCCAAGAATACGATGATATTTGCAAAATGCTATGTTAGAATCTTTAGGATGAATGACCAACCTATTCATAGGTGGTAAAAGTATAAGGTCTTTGTTTAAAAGCAATTAAAGTCTCCTTTCACATTCAGGTGGAGGATGTGTAGGGAACTTGAGTTTCTTTAATTTATAAGGTCATTTTCATTTGCTAGACTCTCATTTTTTGTGAATGGAAGGAGGAGAAGGACTCGTGGGGATCCTAGCATCGTTCTCATTAGAATCAAGCAATGGTTGTTCACGTGGAAGGAGAATGTTTAAGTCAGGAGGAGAATCAAAGATCACTGTACCATCATCTCAAAGTTTCCAATATTCAAAAGGAGGTTTATCAGGATGAGGAGGATCTTGATATCCTAGTCCAATTGTGTTTTCTTCTATTGGTTTTTGTTCAAGAAGTTGGTGAACGTCATGTTCATGTTTTATGTCACAACCTTGTTTACTTAGGATAGTAAAGCCTTTGCCATATGTTTCTTCAAGGTTTATGGGAGTGTTTGTGACTTTGTGATCATAAAATGGGTGAGAATGTGTTGGTTGAGAGGAACTAGGTCCACTTGATGGAGGAACTTTAGGTCCTTTATTGATTTCAGGATGTAAGTATGCAAAGTGATTAGGAGGTGCAATAGTAGGGAGATCTTGTGTCCTCATGGATGGATAAAAGGTTGCATTGGCTTCTAGGTTATCAAGGCATTCATTGTAGAACTTGTTCATGCTATCATCATCTTCTCCAATGATGTCTACATCACGAGGAGGACAATCATGAGGAGTTGAAGGAGCATGAGGCAACTCAAGGTCATTAGGGTCACAGCCAAATGCACAATTGGACATGTCTACCAAGGATTTTAATGAATTCCAAAACTTATTAAAAGAAAATGACATGATGCCAATAAACTAAGATGCAAGAAATAACTGAAAACAAAGATTCTAGAAACTAAAACAGAAAGCAACTACAAAATCCTGTAAGGCAGGAAATACTCTGAAAATGTCTAAAAATGTTGTGCAAAATGTGCAGGTGGACTGATTCGCCCAAGGTGGCGAATGAGTCCTAGTATGATATTTTTTGTGTGTTTTTCAAAAAAATTGATGTGATTTTAATGTTTTTCAGATGCCAATGAAGGATGCAGATGCAGATTTGTAGTTTTTTCAATGATATGTAATGCAAAAATGAACTCTAAATGAGTCTTTCACTAATGCAAGTTAAGAATCCCTAGGATGCAAAAACAAAACAATACCCTAATTGAATGTTGATGCAAATGAAGCTTAAGATGCAAGATGCAATTGAAATTAGAAATGTAAAGTGTTCAAAATGCAAGTTCACTAAAATGAACCGTAGATTTTTGGCACCACAAGGCTCTCTAACTCTTCTAGGATTTTGCACCTAAAAAGAGAGAGGTAGGCCAAAAATGCTAGCTAGGTTCATTCAAATTATGCAATGTAGGATGTTATTTAGACTAAATGCAATAAACTAAATGCAATTAAGTGATCTAAATGACTAATTATGTATGCAAAACTTAATATTTATGCTATGTTGGAAAACACAATGTGATATGCAATCAAAAAGCTATGAATAAATAAGTGTAGAACAGAAAGAAATGGGTTGAATCAATCTGCACCTGGAGGTCTGATGAAGATTCTGGAATGTTATGGATGCTGTCTAGAATTACAGAAAATCACCAGTGGGACTCATTCGCTCAGGGTGGTGAATTAGTCCCGCTTCTGATGAATACTGTTAGGAACAGGTGGGTGATCCCACAATAGTGGTTTACAATTTTTGGCCAAACTAGACACTGAAATAATTTTTTTTAACTAAATCTTCACTTTCAGACACCTATAGCGGCTAAACCGTGAGCAATTTGAAGATAATGTAAACTATATCTTTGTGACATTTTGTCTGCAGATTCTAAATATATTTTTTTCAATTTTTTTGGAATTAGATTGCACTTCTTTTTCCATCTCCCTTGAAAACTAGTTTTTTTAAGAAAACACTATTTTTAAAAAGTGACGCTCACCGTATAATGCATAATTTTTTTTCTATGAAGGATAAAGTTCTAATTATTTCTAATTTAGATTTTTAACTTTGATATCTAGTGCTTCCACTTGGTTAGATAGTTTTTTTATGAATATTTTTTCCTTAATTAAGTTTCAAAGTCAAATCAATTACAATTCAGACAAAGCACGACCGTATAACGCGTAACATTTTTTGTATGTATCAAAATTCAATTTTATTTTTTTTGTTGGATCAAGGACTTCAATATCTGGTGCACTCATATTTTTCAAAAAAAAAAATTGACAATCTTCTATTTTTCCACATGTGCAGAATAGAGAGCTTGATTTTCTGTGAAAAACCTACATTCACAAGAAATAAAAATAAATATAATAATCAAATTTAATTTAATTAAAATTATACTTTTTAAACTTATAATAAGGACTATATACTTACAAAAATAATTTTAAATGAATTCATTTGATCCCCAAAAGGTAAATCAAAAGTGGCTTTTATCAACATTTTGATAGGTGTAAAGGAGACTTTGTTATAGGTATGGTTTAAAACTAGAGGGGTTCTATCCAAGGGGTCTTGGTATAAGGTGGTTTGATCAAACCATCTTCAATTTGAATCCTTTAAATGGAACTTTTCAAGGCTTAAATCATTATATTTTCTAAAAATATGTGATTTCAGCAAAAATCAGGATCTCTGAAAAAGTGTAAACCGCTATTGTGGCAGCACCCAGGTTTCTGAGTGTCGGGATCCAAAATCTGACAAAACTTAGATTTCCAGCCTTAAGGTGGGACTCATTTTCCATTAGTGATGAATCAGTCCTCTCCCAAAATTTTGAGAAATCAGGAGACAACTTTGCAACACCAGATCTAAGGATGTCTGCTTGCCGGGTTGTCGAAGTCAATTCTGCAGGAAACGAACATAATACCTTCTCCAAGCTTGAAATGTGGTTGATTTGACTTGAAACACATTGTTGACTTGTTGACCACTCTTCAACACCTAAATACTTGTTAAATTTGCATATAAAAGCCTGAAAACACACATGTAAGAGGGGAAAAATGGTTGAGGGTTAGCAAATAGGGGTTTGCCTTGGTCAAACCCCACTTTGGTAATCAAACCCTTAATGAAATAATGAAATGAAAGAGAATGATAAACAAATAACATGCAAATGCTATCAACTTGCCAAACCCTTGTTGAAGAAAATCTGAAGTTGTGTCAATGGATGCTTCAAAATGCTTGATGAATGCTTGATTAGATGATGCAAAGTGCTTGAATGATTGAATAAGTGAACTTGATGAATGCTTTAATGAATCGAAGTTGAAATGGATGTAAAAAAACTTATTTATACATTCTTGTGCCTTAGTAACCTATTGATACCTCACCATAGGCTGACATCAAGTGATTTTGAATAAAATCCTGAAAGAAAATTTGAAGTATTTTGAATTTGGAGCCAAGGGGGACTCATTCGCCACCCATGGCGAATGGGTCCCACCTACGACCTGAAAATGGGTGTCAGGAATTAAGTCACATTTAATGTTATTTATCAAGTTTACATTCATAAATACACTTAATTAAAGCTTCTAAGGGCATAAAGGGGTCAAATAAAGCATAAGAAAGGTGTAAATAGTGAAGTTATGCCTAGAAAAGCGTGAAATCTTGTTACAAGACTTTACAACACTTCAAAATAGGACTTGTTTAGTGATGAAAAGGTGATTTTTAGGTGAATTGTAATGAATAGAGTCTAAAAGAGTGTAGAAATGTTTTACAACACTTTACAACACTTCACAACATCTTCACAAGACGTCATTATTTGAATTTTAGTACATAAATATGCATGTTCAAGCCACATTACAACATAAAATCAGAGCAAAATAGACCAAACATCGTGAAACGAGACCTAAAAGGCCATGAAAATGACAAGGGGCCATTTTTCTATGGCACACCCTCCTGCATAGGGGCGAGTTCCCCAAGGGAGTCACAACTCCCATGGGGGACACAATCGTTAAGGGGGTTGCGAGCCCCATGGGAGCTTGTGGCCTCCCATTTGGGGGTTGCAGTGGGGTGTATACCCCCACTCCCCCCTGTCACCATTAACAAATAAAAATATTAAGCTTTGTTTGTAACCAACCAAAATGATTTTTAAAAAAAAATGGTTTTTATAAATGTACCCCCAATAATAGATAAATAAATTTGCTCTTTTACATCCTTTTTTTTTCTTGCAAAAAATAGTAAGGGGGACACAGGTTTTCAAACCTGCACTATAAAAAGAATGTATACAAATGGATATAAATAAATAACTGGGAACTCATGGATCTGCAATCTAGTCACTAGTTAATGGGTATGTATAAAAATGTATATACATATACATACCTATAAAACGATAGTAAAAAAAGAAAACAAAATATTGAGGAGAGGAATATGTAAAGAAATCAATGAAGTGAAATCACAAATGAAGTAAAATGAGAGAAGATAAGTTTTAAAGAGCATCTTTATGAAATTAGGGTTGTTTAACTTGTCCTAAGATCGAATGGCTAAAATTAAAATAAATCCAAGGGTAAAGATTTGATACTCATCCACTTAATTCTAAATAGGTGTTTACCTTATTTAATCTTATTTAATTTTTCATTATGTCCATGTTGAGGTCATAGAGGCTAGGAATCCCCACTTTAAGTTATGACATGAAGTCACTTTTGGATATATTTAATAAAAGTAACTCTTGAACTTTAAATTTAATATAAGTGAGTATGAATGATTTAATTTAGCTCTTTTAATTTAGACTAAAAGCCAAAAGTATACAAGATTATAAGTCTTTAATTTAATTTAAGATCTTAAAGTTAATTTATGAAGACTTGGAGGATTTAGTTAATCTGCTCAAATTGATTGAAATAAAGGTATGCTTATGTTAAATTAGCTTTACAAAGTAATACATTGTTTTAACGTGAAATGAATTAAATACCATTATTATAAATTTAGTACGAGCTAGATTTATTATTCAAATGCATTTAAATGAGCAAATTTTATTATATTAAATGGGATTGAGCAAATAACCTTTTTATGGATGAATCCAATCTAAATGATTACAACAAGAAGTAATTTAATTATAATTACGAACTCAATTTAATGTAGAAATCAAATGAGTAGATTTGATTAAACAAATGAAAATTAGATAATAGTACTGATAGCCTATTGTTGCATTTGGCTTAAAATAACTTTAATTGGTCCCTTTTGTCAGTTGAAAATGCCTTATTACGACAATGATTTTAAAAATTATAATGTCCCAAAGATATTATTTCACCAAGCTCCATGAAAAGTAAACACCAAGGAGGGAAGTTTTAAAGAAGTCTAAATTTTCAGAAAATAACAAAGGGATTGTTAGGGTTTCTCAACTCCTTGAAGACCACGTCTAAAATGCACTGGGGGAAGAAGATACACAATATAGATATATGGCACATTGCAATAGTTTTCCAGAAATCATTCACCATATCTAGTAGGAGAATAACACCTTATTTCGTAGAGCTTTGCACACCTTGCAGAAGGAGACATGAATGCATAACACGTTCCAGAAATATAGAGAACTTGCATGGCAGGTTTCAGGAAGGAAGAAGGATTTTAGGATATTGTAACAAGTCATTCCCATGTGCCAGGTGTCTCAAAGATCAAAATTCTACATGGTTGATCTCTGCAATCTACAGGTTTGAGCTTTGAAACCAATCTCAAATTTTATATTTAGAAAACACAATGAGCACGGGCGCTGTAATGAAACCTCAAAGAAGTGTTATTTATTGTGTTTGGGACTGATGAAATGAATATGAATGAGAAGATAGTAGGCCAGGGTGAACCTTTTAATGACAGTACAAGCATAAAGATAGGCTTTGTGAGAAAGAGAGCTAGAGATCTTTGTAATAGTCAGTAAGGGGTTATGCCTGCCAGTTTCAAAATACTTAACAATCCTGTTAGAAATACTGATACCATGATTGCAGATTTTGGGGAGAGTGCAATAGGTAGGGTTTCTCCTGTTGGTTATGGGTTTTGGTGGATTATTCTTCTATGGGCCTACCAAGAGTCTACAGGAGGTCTTTCACTAGCAGATATGCTTGATTGCCAACAAAGAATGAGGCTTATATTCACTTTATGTCTTGCAGAGGGCTTTGATGCATTGTGAGAATGTTGCAAAGTCTTATGACCTTGATGATAGTGCCAAGTTTATTGGTACAAATGGTCGTGAGGATCGAAGATTTTTTAGCTCTTATATCGAGGATTTTTGTATTAGCATGGGAAGCTCAGCACAACATTTCAAAGATATATAGATTCAATTACAAGGGGTTGAGAGGGGTTGATTTTCTTTTCCAACTACCTCAAGACACAACATGATACATTACGATTTATGTAGGCCTTTTCAAAGCCTTTAGTCAAGTGTTTTAGTGGTTGAGTGCATTTAGAGATGTTAGATAATGTAGGACAAATAATGCTTCTAGCAAAGATTTTGGCATCAATTATTGGTTGCTCTACAGAACTGTCACCCATCAATATCTTTTGAATCAAATCTTCTAAGTCTTCAGGGGACATTATTAGCATAAGCTTCGAAAGCTCTTTGTTGAAAAAGATAGCTCCAATTCAAATGATAAATCAAAATTTTAAGTTTTAGAAAATAGCTCAATCCATGAAGGATGTTGTAGAGGTTGCCACAGGGCTTTAAGAATGTCTGGTCAAAAGTTCAGTTTCTAAGAGAGATGACCAGGTGTCATACATTTGTTTCTCATAGTGCTTGTACATGGGATATCTCTAGTCTTCCATCAACTTAAACATTGGATAAAGGATATGCACAAAATGGGCTGGTTGAGAAGGTTTTAGAAACTCATGATAAAATACACTTCTATGCACAACTTCCCTTTGCGTAAAGGTTGTGTTCTTTTGCATTTTACTTGATTGGAGCAGACACGTATGCTTGCATATACACTATCTCAAAATGCAGATCCAAATTTCAAGAATTCAAAGTTCCCTTATTGCAGATGAAGAAATGGAGTTCAAAGAGTTTTCTCAGAGGCCTGATGCCTACACAAAGATTTGTTCCATGATCGCATTGTCTATTTTGGGTCATCCTGACGTTAAGAAAGTTGTGGCCTGTATTCTGTTCAGAGGATCAAGGAAAAGATTACCAGATGGAGTTAGATTAAGAGGAGATATCGATGTTTTGTTGTTGGGTGATCCATCACTGCCAAGTCACAGTTCCTTAGATTTGTTGAGAAGACAAACTTAAGTACTTTTCAGAGGCAGCCATTGCTGTATTTCACATCTCTGAAATGATTGAGAGAGAGCTAGAGATTGATCAAGTAGATGAAGTGGGGAATGTATTGGAAAAGGTCTATGGTGAAATCCAATTCAGAAAATGAAAGTTTCTTCTTGACAGGGTGAACATTCAAGACTTGAAACGGGAATGACTGCATAGCCAAATCGATCTTCAGTCAAAATCTGACCTTGTTTGTCACTTATGCTCAAGAAAATATATTGTTTGGGAAAGAGAATGCATGCCAAGTTTTGATTAATTGTATCAAAGATATGTCGTGTCATGGAATGTGATGATTAAAGGATATGCTCAGAATGGTCATGACTTTTGGCAGGCAGGGGTGCAGCAATACAGAAAACACAGATGTTGTGCTGTAACAG
Source organism: Sequoia sempervirens (assembly GCA_007258455.2). Taxonomy (NCBI): domain Eukaryota; kingdom Viridiplantae; phylum Streptophyta; class Pinopsida; order Cupressales; family Cupressaceae; genus Sequoia; species Sequoia sempervirens. The sequence goes on along the minus strand of VDFB02256132.1, from coordinate 239,227,102 downwards.
ATTCAAAGACAAAACATAAAACAGAAAACACACACAAGATTTTCACAGAGAGCAGAATGTATGACAGAAAATACAGATTTATATATTCCTTTTTTGCTTTCACAAAATTACAAAAACACAGAGTACATGCTCTGTTTTACACTACAAAATATTCAACATTGACTCTGGACTACTGTCCAATACTTAAAACTATTCAAATACCTAAACTAATGCTGACTGTGAAGTGTTGTAGCTGATTCTGTTCACATGTTGCTTCTGCACATTCTTTTCTTTTCTATCTGCTGTTGTCTGCTTGTTCTGTGTTGAACATTCCTTCTGCTGCTGCAGGGTCTTCCAATCCCAAAACTCAACTCTACTTCTGCTGCTGCAGGGTATTCTCAAAAATACAAAAACTTAACTACTTGCTAAAACCTACGGTAGCATTCCTTTTGTCTTGTTTGAAAAGCAAGCTCAAAAATGAGCGCTTCATTTCAAATTCAAAATCACCTAACAAAATTAAATGTTGCAGATTCAAAAAGAGTTTCCAAGTATACGTGGGGGGGTAGGTGAGAAAATGCTGACTCAGATTAAAATAATTCCAACGATGGCCCTCAAAGGTAGCAAGGAAGAGTTAAATGAAAATATTCAAAGAAGTTATCATCGATATCCAACATGTTGAGATCTTGTTGATAATTGAAGCTACTTGTTTCAAAATCATGAAACTTGAAAATGAACGAGAGGAGCTCTAGATTGAAGAAGGTCGAGATGCTTTGAAGATGACTGCTCATAGAGTTTATAGGCCATAATTCATTCAACTTTGATGGATCTTCAAGAACAAGTAAGGTTGAGAATAGTAATATAAGGAATTTGTGTATGGTTATGTAGCAGAGAGTGGTGGTTGCGTTGCATGTCCTGAACGTAGCAAAATGGTAAAAGGGTGGATATAGGAGAAACACCAACGTTGCATATTGCATTCAAGGTATGGTGTGGTGGGCTTTGCAGTGTAGCTGATGTGTAAGGCATATGTTTTCATGATAGCAGAATTCATATCTCCCTCCTAGCGACGTGTTCTCTGCTTTGTGGAAAAGACTCTAATGGAAGGTGTATTACCTATTTTGGTCGCAACAAATTCATGTGAGGCCAGAAATTATCAGTTTTAGAGTTTGTTGCATATATTGAATGGTTAAGACTTGATCTTGGCATTATAGCCCATAAAAAGGGTTTCCAAAGTTGTTTGTAGATATTGTACTCAAGTTTCGAGTATGACATTAAATATATGTTTCTGCAACTGGCTACAAACTATGCATCTGTCACATGCTACCAAATGTCTTAGAACAGAAGGGTTTGGTTATAAAGCTAGTCAAAGAAATCACTGTTAAAGCCACATGGTTCTGGAGCAAATGTTGTTGGGATGGTCATGGAGCTAATGGTAGCAATAAAATCAAATACAATGCTTATGGATGTAGTCTCATAGATTGGGGCTTGGTATTCATAGTTCTAGGAAAATTCACCCCCAACAATTCATTGATGGAAAATTCATCGTGAACAATGAAAACTTCACTGTCAAGTAAAATTCACCACCAACAATTCATCGCCATGGAAAATTAACCACATTAACATTTTTTAATATATATTTTGAAAACTTTGATTTTTTTTTGCAAAAGAATAATTTGATTTATGATAATAAAAAATTAATGGCATTAACTTTAAAGAATTTGATTTATGATATAATAAAAATAAAAATATTTTTCAATATATTTTATTTTATCAGTCATCTATAATCAATTATACATATGAGAACTATATAATCTAATAATTGGTATTGTTAACTATACTCCGCAAGTAATCACAAATATTGCTCGTCTCGTCATACTTAGTCACTACATTTTTATCCATTCAGTAGAATTTGTATTTTTTCTTTTTTTGCTACTCTTGACCACTTAAATATTGTTCAATTTCAACCTCATTTATGTTTCGTTCTCTTTTAATGTTGTCAATGAATTTCCAAATATTGGAATGATGTTCCGAATTTTTTTGTTTGAATCCTTTGTGCCAACCTTCAATTGAATTAACAGTTTTGGGAAAATCTTTTGAAACTCCCTCATAACAATTCCACATTTCAATTGGGAATTTTGGTTACCGTCATCATTGATGTCTATTGGAACATCCAATCCATGTATCCTCAGAATAATCAACTACATCTTGAGTTTCAGGAGGTATAATATTGCTCTCACATAGTGCATCAAATGCGTTTACTACATCATGCACAAGTACAAATGCTAAGGCAAACAACAAGCGTATACTTAGAGCAAAGTCAACATCATTTTCATAACGATTCTTTAATCTGTGAGCTTGTATTTTGCAAAAAATGCATTGGCAAAAATGAAAAAAGAACCCATGTAATTTTGTCATTGGAAACACTGTTTTTGTTGCGCTTATCATAACTTTTTCAAAATATATTGTTATTGATCTTGGCGATGCTATTGGTACCAACTCTTTTATTTTTGAAGTAATCGTATATACATATGTTTAGTCTTATTAGGAAATAACACATGTATACTAAAGGAAGACAAGCATTTTTTTGTAGCCCATGCTGAGTAAATAATTGGTAAAATAGTTGTGAAATAGTTTTAAAAGTGCCATCAACATATCAATGTTGACAGTGCGCCAATGCTCGGAGATTTCTTTCGGTAGAAAATATTAAAATCTTGTTGCTATCAGGTCCATAATCGAATAGTAAAAATAGCTCTCCATGATGTGTTTTTGTATATTCTTCAGAAAAACTTATGTTTTCTCGACTTATTGGGATAGCAAGCCCATCATATTGTTTAGCTCTTATATTTCTTATTGTTATCTTCATGGTATCCATACTTGGAATTTTAGCAGCTACTGCTTGGCTACATTCAACAACACTTCCTATTGTAACAAAGATTTTGGCATCCTAATCCTTTCTAGCGCTTCTAGGGTTTTTCACCTAAAAGGAGAAAGAAGGGCCAAAATGGGCAACGTTACACTCAAAATCAATGCAATATGGGTGGAATATGGATGCAATATACCTAGATGCAATGTTTAAATGCAAGAAACTAATAAGATTAATTGATTAATGAATGGAAACTAAGGAAATGAAGAATGTTTGAAAACACATTGTGTAATGCAAAAACACCTACAAATGAATGCAAAACTGAATAGAAATGGATGAGATTGAAAGTGTGCACCTAGAATATGGATGGAGACTGGAAATAGCTTTTGGAATGTTGATAATCCTGATTTTTAGGCCTGGTGGGACTCATTCACCATTCTGGACGAATTAGTCTCAGTTCTACAAAATTGTGTCAAAACCTATTTCAGACAAAAGGGTATCTAAAAATGTAGAAAACCAAAAAATGACCTGGAAGTGGAACTCATTTTCCACCCATGGTGAATGAGTCCACTTTTGAATTTCTGAATATTCAAAGGTTGAATCTGAAGCTTTTGGTTTGCACTTTGATTCTCTACCGGTGTCTGCTTCCGAAACTCTAATTTTTGAACCTGAAAGTGAGTTTTTATTGATATTTTTCCTTGTTGAATGAAGAGAAGACTTGAAAAACCTTACAACTTGATCTTCAATGATTTCCAAGCTTTCAAAATATCTAAATCTGCAAACACACAAGACATGAGAGAGAAATGTTGAATGTTAGGGCATGGCGGTTTGCCTTGGTCAAACCCCTTTTAGGTAATTAAACCAAAATGATGAAAGAATGGACTGAAACATTCAATAATGGAGTTGATTACCTTGCCGTGATGTTTGATCTTGAATTTATGTAGCAAAACATGAAGAATATGCCCTTGAAGGTCTAAAAATTGATCTTAAATGACTTGTAATGTTAAAACCCTAGCTTGTTTGAGAAGATAAATGATGAATGAGTTGTAAAAATGAGTTGAGAGATTGAATGGGTGAATGGGGATTAAAAGGAGAAGAAAAACACTTATTTATACACACTTGTGCCTTAGTAACTCGATGATACCTCATCACAAGCTGACATAAGGTAATTTTGAATAAAAACTTGAAAGAAAATTTGAAATATTTTGAATTTTGAGCCAAGAGGGACTCATTCGTCACCCATGGCGAATGGGTCCCACCTTGGACTTGAAAATGGGTGTCAGGAATTAAGTTGCATTTAATGTTATTTGTTGGGTTTACATTCAAAAATACACTTAATTAAGCCTTATGAGTGCATAAAGGGGTCAAATAAATCATAAGAAAGGTGTAAATAGTGAAATTAATCCTAGAAAAGCGTGAAATCTTGTTACAAGACTTTACAAAACCTTAAAATAGGACTTGGTGATGAATAAAAAGGTGATTTTTAGATGGATTATAATAAGAAGAGTCTAGAAATGTGTAGAAATGTGTTAAAACACTTCACAACACCTTCACAAGACATCAATAAACGTATTTTATTTAGTTTGTAAGGGTCCAAGACCTAGTGTGGATGCATAAAATGTCTCACAACACTTGAATCAAGGCCTCATTAAGTCCAATTTATCATGAATTATTCCCATGTCAAGCAAGAGGTCCATTTTTCTACGCCACACCTATTACAAATTATGGCGTATTATGCGTATTTTTAGCACTATCACTAATATCATTCAAAAATTGTGTGGCTTCAACTTTCGCTATATCTACAATATGGTTATGTTCATTAAACTGTTTAATGATCACATCACCTTCAGTTGTCACGCGAGCATGACACTTGGTTTTTTGATAATCTTCACATTTCTAGTGAACTTTGTTTTCAGTTTGTTTTTCTTTATGAAAGAAATAACCATCAAGAAACAATTTTTTTGCCTACCTTTTTTAGTTTGATAAAATTGAAGCACAATTTTTATTTTAAAAACTTAAACAAATTTCTATCATGAAACAATAAAACAATGATGAAAATGAAAGCTTATATACCATGTGTGCAGTAGAGATGGACTGTGGAGGACAGTCGACGGACATAGAAATAAAAAAATAAAATAATACAAACAAAATAAAAAATTAAAATTGTAGACATCCAAATTTGACCACTCCCATATGGTCAAATTCATCTCTTTTATTTGTTTATTTCATATTCCCCACCAATATTAGTTAAATGATTTATTTAATTAGTATTTCCCTTTTTCCTAATTTTTCTAAAGTATTTAATTTAATAATTAAATACTTTACCTTTCATCCCTTCCTCTCTAAATTAAACAAATATATCAATTTATTTAATGTAGTCATTTGACCTTTTGAATTTAAATCAATTTTAAATTCCCTCTTTTCTCTCTTCTTGTCACATCCTCCATAATCCTCTTCTAATCCGGATTAGTTTAATTAATCCATGATTAAGATGTGCACACCTTTAATCAAGATTAATGTCACATCCTCCATATATTTCCACTTGCTTCTAATCCTTCATTAGTCTTCTTAATCATCTGTTTGCACAACCTTAATCTAATCCTCATGCCATTCTTGGTATGCCTCTAAGTCAACCTTCATAAGTGCTTTCTTTATTTAGCCAGGACCTCTACCCCATGTGAATTAAAAATTCACATTTATTCCTCCAAAGCTCTCATCTTCCCAATGAAGGTTGTTGAGAAATTCTAAAACCTATCATGTATCATATCACCCACATGGGGACAAGGACCTCCTTTATGAGGACCTTGTCTTATCCCCAAGGTACTTCCAAAAAATTCACATTTATTGTTGCAAGGGTTTCTCTATTCCCTATGATGATTAGTGAGGAATTCCAAAATTCCTCATGTCACATCCTTTACACATGGGGACAAAAACTTCCTTTTCAAGGAAATCTTCTCTCAATCCCAAAGTACTTGCAAGTACCTCCACCTCACATGTCCTCTTTCCACATCACATGTCCTCTTTCCACCTCATTTTCACATGGAAAGATGTGAGGGTTTGTGACTCCTCAACTCACCATAGCCCTTAATCTTGTCCATGTTGGCTAAATCCTAGCCATCCAATTCTCTAGAGACTCTTCCCCTAAAATAAATGATTTTAGTCTCATTTTGATTCATTCACAAAATTCACAATTCAAGCTCAAGCATTCAACCTTCAAGCAATTTTCAAGCATTCAAGCATTTTCTTGCATCCACCATTGTTGAATCCTCAAGCTCACATTGCATGCATTTCATACACTTTTCAAAACACCCAACTCCATCTTTGCATTCTCCATAGAATCCACATCATTTTGCATATCATTTTAGGTGATTTTCCATCAAGGAGCACACAAATTATCAACATCAAAGGGACAACCAACAAATCAACTTGAGCAAGGTAATATCTTTTGTTTAATCTTTCTTTTATTCAAGTTCAAAAGGGCTTATCTTGAGGTGTTGTATTGTGTTGTTTCTCCTTTTGCATTTTTTTGGTTTTAAATCATTTATGGTAGGAAAAACATGCTGCACACATTTTTGGCATGCCCGGTGGGACCCACAAATGGGTCTTCTCTTTTTATGTTGTCTATTGTTTGAGGTTTTGAAGGTTCAGGTTACACAGACGCGATTCTGCAGCTGACAGAGGTGATTCTTCCATCAAAACAAGTGATCATGCCTTCAACAGAGGCAATTTTTCATTTACAGATTCATCCATCTATTAAATAGGGGCAAATCTGCTCCCTGTTTCTCAAACAGGCAACCCTGAATCTGACTTGGGCGAGTCTTCTTTTTGCAAATAGGCGAGTCTGCCTCTAATATAGGTGATTTTTCTGCTAACAGGGGTGATTTTGCACTCAAAATGGGTGATTATGTTGCTAATAGGGGCAATTCTACTCCAGACAGAGGACACTCTGAGGTAAAACAGTGACTTAAATCTTTAGTTTCAATATTCGTTTCTTGTTGTTTTTAGATACTGACCCCCTAACTTGTTCGTTTGTGAGTGTCTTATTTTTGCCAACGTTTGTGCAGCTGTTTCTCGCTTGTCCAAGGATGGAGGTTCAAACTACTAACACTTTATTGTAGAACGATCGGTCCCAGAATAGTTGGTTTTGTTTGTTTGTTTTTTATTTTCTATACTAGTTAGTCACACATAGAACTAATTAGAGGGTCAAATATACTTGTGTGTCGTGCTTGTTAAGTGGTTTGTTGATGTATCCAATCCTCTTGAGCCATTTGGTGATCCTGGGTGATGAGAAATCACAGTCCACTTTATTCCATTTGTATTACCTAGGAGATGCTAGAACGTCCAAGCTCTCCCCTTGCGCTTTGTGCGAGCCTGGGAACTAGCCAAAGACATCTAGTGTCTTCTTTTAGTGGGACCTTCTTAGGGATTTCATCACCCCAAGGGACGATCCCAACCACATGTATTAGTGGGGTATATAAAGGGGGGAGAGTCAAAGCTATACCCAATCTAGTCATGTTGTGTCTAGTGAAGTGTCGAAGCTAGGGTGATACTTAGATAAGATGTGAAGAGTTGGTATGAGTTTTCAGTACCTCACTGGGGCTCCTGACTCATGCCTGTGATGGGTTGGTGTTCACAGTTGTGCCTCATGTACCATGTGTATATTGAGGACTCCCTAGATCACCTTGTTCAGCCTAGATAAAGAATCATGTTGGCCATACCCTTATCACTAATTTTAGGATTGTGCTGCTTGAATTGTCTTCTTTGTGCAAAACCAATGCATTTCTATTTAGTCAAGTCAGCTTTATCTTCTTCTTGTTGATTTTTGTGTTTTTTTCCTTTGCCATAGTTAGCTATTTTTCACCAAGTCCAATCCAAGTCTATCGTTTGGGCGAGTTTTCCTTTGTCAGGGGAAAACTTGCTACTGTTTGGGGTGAACCTGTCTTCTATCTGAGTCATTTCTCAGTCGTTTCCTGTCAAAATTTCCCATACTCCTTAGAATAGGCGAACTTGTACCCTTTTTGGGCAAGTTTTCCACTATCTTGGGCGAGCCTGATACCTAAAGGGGCAATTTTTCTTGTTGTCTGAGTCATTTTGTCAGTCAAACAACCCATCACATTCACTTGTTTCATGAAAAGGGGCAATTTTTCCACTGTTTTGGGTGAACCTGCTTCATCTTTGGGCGATTGTGCTTGCTATTTTAGTCCCATGTTGGCCTCTTGAGCCATCATATTCGCCCATTCCCTAGAAATAGGTGAATCTACATCATCTTTGGATGAGTCTGCTCCCTAAATGGCCAATCCCGCCTTCCATTTGAGTCCTTGTTTGTCTGTTTCCCCGTTCAGAGAGTACATTTTCTTGTTTCACGAGTACATTTTACCATTTGACGAGTCTGTTTCCCCATTTGAAAAGTTTGTTTCCCCATTTGGAGAGTCCATTTGTCAGTTCAGTTAGTCTATTTCCCCGTTAGGAGAGTTTGTTTCCCCGTTAGACGAGTTTGTTTCCCTATTCGGAGAGTCTGTTTGTTCGTTCGATTAGTCCATTTCGCCATTAGGACAGTCTATTTTCCCATTTGACGAGTCCATTTCCTCATTTAGAGAGTTTGTTTCTCCATTTGACGAGTCCATTTTTTTGTTTGATGACCTTGTTTCCCCCATTAGAGTTATATGTTTCCCCGTTTGTCGATGTCGTTTGGCCGTTTTCAGATTTAGGCAAGTTCAAAAGTTGTTTAGGCGACCTTGTACCCTGTTTGGGTGACCTTGCACCCTGGTTGGGCGATTCTACACCCTATTTGGGTGACCTTGCACCCTATTTGGGCAATCCTTATACCTGTTTAGGAAATTGTGCACCCTGTTTAAGCGACCTAATACCCTATTTGGGTGACCTTGCACCCCAATTGGGTGACCTTGATACCTGTTTAGGTGATTGTGCCCGTGTGTGGGCGATTGTGCACCCTGTTTGGGTGATTTTGCACCTTGTTTGGGGGATTCTACACCATGTTTGGGTAATTTTGTACCCTATTTGGGCGATCCTACACCCTGTTGGGGTGATTCTATCACCTATTTAGGCGAGTCTGATTTGTTGGGCCTCCAAAAGCTTGTTGTTTTTTGAGCCATTTGCATCTTCCATTCACTCACAATCTCTATTTCAGTCCATCTGCGTTTTCCAAAAGTCATTCGTTTATCATCTAAATCATACAGGTACATCCTAAAACATCTCTAGGTTGCATATCCATTATCGTTTCCTTAATCTAAATCCCCTAAACTTTGTCTTAGGAGTTATTATCCAAATTGGCTTAGGTGTCTCAATCTCATTGTCATCATCTACATCTACTCAGGATTCTCATATGTCTTGAGTCAGTTATCATCTTCGGCCCAATCAATCCACTTTCATCTCAAGGTGTATTCAGTGTTGTAATCATCTATCTATCCTTTAATCCGATCAACCAGCACCTTAAGTCACCTAGGGTGATTTCTGAACTTGGTTTAGAATCCCTTTCATCATCCCTGATCCATCATCCAATCTTATCAATCGTTTCATCAATTGATCCTATCCAATCTAATCCAATCACATCCATATCCAATCATCCAATTTATTGATCCCTCATTCGATCCAATCAATCCTTCAATCATCACATAGGTCATATTTGCATCGCATCTTAGAGTTTAGCCTCATCTTAGTTCACCTAGTAGTTTTGCACTTTCATGCCTGTTCAAACCTGATCACAAGTGAAAAAACAAATGGTAGAACAACAAGCCCAGGGTTCCCAGCCAAATATCCCTCAAGATCCCAACAACGATGCAAATATCCCTCAGGATCCCAATAATGGTGCCTCGTCACAGTCCAATACTGACATTCAAAACACTTCATCGCCTAGTGACGAGAACATGGTTAATCAACCTGAAGTCAAAGTTGATGAGTACCTTAGCAATCCTGCCAATGTTCAAATGATAGATCTCCTCCTCAATGAGTGTGGAGACAAGATTCTCGCCACTTTAATCATGAAAGGATTCAAACCCCCACCCAATTTTGATATGTCACAATATACCAACGCCTAGACTCTTCCTACACCTCAAGATCCACAAACTTCCCAGAATGTTCTAGGAAATTCATATGTCCCCAAAGGTGTACCTATAGAAAATTGGTATCTACTTGGGTTCAAAAATGTCGCGATACATCAAGTCGCAAGTTACCCTCATCTTCCAGCCTCGACCTCGAAAGCGCAACTTGATCCTAATGATCCCTATGCCTATGGAATTCCATAGAATATTCCATCTGCTCTGCCACTCCCACCTCATCATCTTGGTCAACCACCTGTCAACACTGGGGGAAATCCTATCCTTGCATTAATGCCACCTCCAGGGCTTGCACCTGCTAGATATTTACTACTGCCACCTCAAGGTAACATCCCTCTATTCCAGCAACCTCTCGTTAATCCTCAACAATCCACTGCATTGCAGGCACTGCCACAACAAGCGCCACCACAACATATTGCTACCATTTCTATCTCATCTCAACCACCTTCACAGCAAAATGTCACAATTCCACAACAAAATGTCATAATTTTGCAACAAAATGTCACAATTATGCAGCAAAATGTTTTGGTTCTATAGCAACATACTACTGCCCCTACGTAACCCCCACACCAAGTGATGCAAACCACATCGCAACCTCAACATCTGTCCCATGGTGCCTTTGCAGCGGTCCTATAATAGCAACACATCCCATCTTGCCCTCCTTGTCAGCAGCCACCACAACAACAACCACCCCAACATACACACATTCCCACGCAAACACAACATAATCCTCTTGCACAATATCTCTACCATCCATCAAGCACATATACTGCCTATGCTGCTCCATCGAATCATAATCCAAATCTCAATCTGGTCCCTTAGAATCCACCTCTTTACACCAATCCTCCACAATCACACTCAAATCATTACCATCAAACTTCTAATCCACAACCACCTCCATATATAACACAAAAACCCAACATTGCATAAAATTACCAATCCAATCCATACTACACTCAGCAACAACCACCCTATCAACAAGGTGCTCCATCCACTTCCTACTATCAACAACTGTCGTCATACCAACAAGGCACTTCCACATCACCATACTACCAAGCTCCTAGACAATATTAGCGGGTTTCTCCATCCACTTCATATTATCAACAACAACCACCCTACCAACAAGCAGCCTCCACCTCTTACTATCAAAATCCGTCATCCTCCTATCCACCTTACATCAATTCCCAACCACAATCCACATACACCAATCAATACCAGCAAACGCCTCCATATACACCTCAACCCACTTATGATCCAACTATTGTCACCCCGTCCTCATCATACCAACAATATCCTCCCTACAATCAACCTAATCCATCTAATCTCACTCCCACAATTCCTATCAATAAAGATTTGGAAGAAGTCAAGGCTACGTTAAAAAATTTGCAAGCAGGGACAAGCAAACAATCGTTTAAGTTTGAAGACATTTGTCCCTATCTGTTTGATCCTTCAATCTCATCTATCCCTTTCTTGAAGCATTTCGAAATGCTGAAATTCGATAAGTATAAAGGAACAAAAGACCCCAAGGCTCATCTTCAGGAGTTTTATGCCTATTGTCAAGAAGTCATGCATAATGACAATTACCTCATGCGATTATTTCCTAGGAGCTTACAGGGGATAGCTCTTGGCTGGTTTATGGGTCTCGAGAAGGGATCTGTCAAGTCCTTTGCACAACTTTCAAAATAGTTTGTCTCCCACTTCTCCTTTAACATCGAGAAAGATATTGATACATTAGATCTCTTGAAAGAAAAGCAGCATGAGGGAGAAACTTTTGCAAGCTATATTCAAATATGGCGAGCTTTAGCCAGTCGGATGAAATCCCCACTTAGGGAAAAGGACATGGTCACCCTATTCATGGAAAACTCTCGTCTAGATATGGCCCACAATTTCAGACTTCACTGTGTCACAACCTTCACAGAGAGTGGAGAAAGGCCCTATTCTTGAGAGGGCACTTATTGCCAAGGGTTAGTCAAAATCTTTAACTCTGATAAAGAGAATTCATCTGGGGATAAGCCTCATTATTGGAACAATAATAAAAATGTTGTCAATGATGGTGTCACTGACACCAAACACGTCCAATTAGCCAATTCTTCCTAGAACCCACAATATCCCCCTCCACAAAAGTCAAATCCTCATGGCATATCAGTGCCATAGGGGGCACCACATCCTCCCCAACAATCCAATCAGAACAATCAAGGGAATAACAAACACCAATTCACTCCACTAGGAGAACCCTTGAGCTTCGTGTTCCATAGGCTTCTTCAAGCTAATTACCTGATCACATATCTTGTGACCAATCCCCTTGATGAATCCAAGCCCAAACGAGCCTAGTACAAAGAAAATGAGTATTGCTAGTTTCATAAGATTAAAGGACATACATTGAATAAATGTCAAGGCCTGAAAACATACATCCAGGATCTCATAGATCAAGGTGATATACATGTGGATGCCAACATGACACCCTCATCCAATGCTCAACTGAAAATATCTCAAAACGCTTTCCTTAAGCATAACCAAGGTCCTAGTACGCCAAACTCAAATCTTGGATCCAGTAACAATAGTGATCAGAGTAACACCACAAATAACAATAGTTACAAGAATGTGTTGTTCAATTATCAGGGCATAGTCATGCACATTGAGCAAGTAGAACCATGTGTGTCTATGATATGCATGAAAGGGAAGGACCCATAGTGTGTTGTTACCACCCATTGCACTCACATCACCATTCCTAGAGCCTCTACATCAACCCAGCCACCTCCTATAAGCTTCCAATATAATATTCTTGGCCATCTAGGGAAGACCTTGACGCAGGTATCCATTTTGGACCTGCTCAAGTCTTCTCCTGTACACCAAGAAATTTTAACCAAGGCCTTACAAGACACCCAAGTTCCCAATGACATAGACCCTACACAATTTCAAGCATTCATAGGACACCTCTCAACAACCTATCAACTAGGTTTTAACCAAAACGACATGTCCTACATTGACTCGAACCATAATCGTCCCCTCCATCTCGAGGTCCTTGTAAATCATCACAAAGTAATAAGGATCTTGGTAGATAATGGTTCTTCCTTAAATCTTTGCACATTAAAATTCATAAAACATGTGGGATACGCCCATGCTGACTTAAACAATCAAGTCATCACTATTAAGGCGTATGATAATGCAGAGTGTGATTTCGAGGGGATAATATGTCTTCCAATTTAGGTTGGGCCCATGGTACAGTACACTACCTGTCACATCCTTGATCTGGAACTCCCCTACAACCTCCTCCTCGGTCGTCCATGGATCCACGCCATGCAAGTCATTCCATCCACATACCACCAATGTCTGAAATTCCCATTTAATGGGATGGAAGTCACCATACACGTAGATCCTCAACCATTTGAATATTGTCACGCATTAGAAGCTTCTTTTCCCCATTCTCATTAATGCCCCATAGTGGAAATGGGACCACCTCAGACATCATCATCCCACTCATCTACCAATGCATCAACCACCACTTCATCCACTCTATCATCCACATCTGATTCCACCCTTACCAAAGTCCAGATCATTGACAAGGGGTGTGGTGAATATGAAATGTGCACAACTTTGAACGTGGAAACTATGCCACCCTCACCACACACATACGGCCAACCTTCTCCTCCTATACCGAAGGAAGAAGAGATGATGATCACCTTGAGTTCCAAAAATGTGGGATCTAGCACCTTCCACTCTCCTAGGTTAAGGCAAGACACACCAGAAGATGATATAAGCCAATGGGTATATTGTGAGGAACCTGAACCCTTTCCCCCCCTAAAAGAATATTTCCAAGAAACCTACCCTTGGCCCTCTAAGTTTGCAAAGAAACACAATTATCGAGGGGAGGCCTTGGTGTAGAAGAGCAAGGAAGATGACAGTCGATCGACACTTTTGTGCATCCAAGAAACTTGGGCTTGGGTTATGACAACAAACAAAAGGGTCCTATGGCATCGTCTAGTTCTCCTAACAACGCCAGTGTGGACAACGGTCTCCTCGAAGACATACCAGAAGAAGAATCCATCATACACGTGTATGATGATGTAGATCACGTAGATCTTTCTTCCATGTTCGAATGCCTATCCATCTGCACCATCAACCTATCCCTTTGTCATCCTGAACTCATAGACTGGGACCTACATGGTAGCACACCTATTGATACCTTTCCCTCAATGGATATGTATGTACATCTCATGGGATTGGGGGAAGATGAACGCCCTAACCGCAAAAGTAAAAAGAAGAAAAATCAAAAGGGTCACCCAGCGAAAACCTCTCCAAGGCGCTTCTTGACTCAAAAAAAGTAAAAACAAAGGGTGTATCTAATAGCGAAAACCTCGATGAGGTGCTGGAAGATGGGGACATTCATCTTCCCCTTGTAGGAACTCAGTTGTCTGAACAATCATCCATTCTGATTGAGGAAACACAAGAAATAAATTTGGGAACTAAAGAGGATCCAAAAATCACATATGTAGCCAAATCACTATCAGAGGAAGAGTACTCTACCATCACCTAGCTTCTCAAAGAATGCATCATCAATTTCACATAGACATATTCAGATATGCCAGGTCTTTATCTTTCTCTAGTAGTACATCATTTGGACGTACATCCTGATGCAAAACCCTGTCAAGCAAAAAGTCAGGAAAATGCACCCCCAAGTAGCTCTACTATTCAAGAAAGAGTTGGAGAAGATATTAGAAGTTGGATTGATAAGACCCATTGACTATTCTGATTGGATCTCCAACGTAGTGCCAGTTTCCAAACCAAACAGGAATATCAGGGTTTGCACAGATTTTCGAGATCGCAATAAAGCATGTACTAAAGATGATTTTCCCTTGCCAAATATCGACACATGTTGGTTGATTTAACTGCAGAACATGAGATGCTTTCCCTCATGGATGGATTCTCTGGATATAATTAGATTAGAATTGTGCTCGAAGATCACCATAAAACAGCCTTCACCACACCTTGGGGCATGTTCTGTTACAATGTCATGCCCTTCGGCCTTAAGAACTTGGGGGCAACCTACCACCATGCCATGACCATTATCTTCCATGATATCATTCACATAACAATGGAAGATTACGTTGATGATCTGTTAGGGAAATCAAGAACAAGGGAAGAGCACCTGATGATCCTTAAGAAGAGGCATAGAAGTCAATCCAGCAAAAGTCAATAGCTCCATAACTATTGGGGTTCATCATCTCTAGAAGAGGCATAAAAGTCAATCCAACAAAAGTCAAGGAAATCATGGATATGCCTCCACCTCGCAATCTCAAATAGTTAAGGAGCCTTCAAGGTAAGCTACAATCCATTCGGCAGTTTATAGCTCAATTAGCCTACAAATACCAGTTATTCACTCATCTCCTAAAAAAAGATACCACTTTTAAGTGGAGTCAACATTGTCAACTCGGCTTTGACAAGATCAAAGAGTATTTGGCTCACCCACCCATCCTTATGCCACCAATTCCTGGTAAACCAATCTTGCTATATATTTTTGCTACTTCAGTGGCACTGGGGGAATTGTCAGCGCAACATGATGAGTCATCAAAGGAATGAGCAATTTATTATATCGGTTGGACCCTAGTAGGCTATGAGATCAATTATTCCCTAATGGAAAAATCTTGCTTAGTTGTAGTCTTTAGCTCACAAAAGCTTTGACACTATATGCTCAGTCACAAAGTGAAGCTAATCTCCAAGGTCGATCCACTCAAATATTTGTTATCTAGGACAACTCTGACTGGTTGCATGGTTAAGTGGGTCATGCTATTAAGTGAATTTTATATAGAATATGTGGATCGAAAGGCTATTAAAGGACAAGTAATAGCTAATTAGCTAGCAGATGCTCCCCTGATAGATGCCTATCCTCTAGTGACAGAATTTTCTGATGAAGGGGTTTTCACAGTAACAAAAGCTGCCACATGGACACTCTATTTTGATGGGTCATACACACACAATGGATCGGGGGATCTTGCTCATCACCTCCCAGGGTGATTATATATTGAAGTCATTCAGATTGGCTTTTCTATGCACAAACAACATTGCTAAATATGAAGCTCTTCTTACTGGTCTCAGGATCACAATCCAATGGCATATCACTCACCTAAGAGTCTTTGGTGATTCCCAGTTAATTATCAAATAGGTTAATGGTGAGTTTCTGACAAAAGATAATAAGTCGTTACCTTATAAGTGCATGGTAGATGACTTCAAAAAGTATTTCACTTCTATCCAGTTTGACCAGATCTCGAGAGTGCAGAACAAAGCAGCAGATGCAATGGCTACCATTGGTTCCTTAATCGACATTCCTAAAGATCGAACAAAGTATGAGATCCTTGTTGAACAACTCTTAATCCTAGCCTATGATATCCCAGAAAGTGAGATGGTGTGCGACATTGTAGGTCCTACATCACCATGGTACCACGATATTTATACCTACCTTCATGATAACATCTTACCTCTTGATCTGACACACAACCAATGCAAATATTTTATCCAACGAACATCCCATTACACCATCATAGGTGATACGCTTTAACATCGTGAGTATGATGGAACCCTCCTCGGGTGTCTAAATGAGACTAAATCCCACATTGCATTAACAGAAGTACATAGTGGTGTTTGTGGATCCGATTCAAATGGCATGACACTAGCTAAAAGAATTCTCAGAGCGGGATACTACTAGCCTACATTGGAACATGATTCTTATGAGTTTTTGAAGAAATTCCTACCCTATCAACAGCACGCAAACTTGATACTTGCTCCTACACAAGACCTACAACCTCTTATAGCACCATGTCCCTTCTCTTAGTGGGGTTTCGACTTAATCGACAAGATATATCCACCATCCTTTGAAAGCCATACCTTCATCATCACTGCAACTGAGTACTTCACCAAGTGGGTGGAAGCTATGCCTCTCAAATAACGAGTACTCAGATATCCAAATGTATCCTTTTCCATATTTTCTGCAGATATGGAATCTCGTCCACCATCATTTCTGATAACAGAAAACCATTCAAGAACCAAGCCATGAAACACCTCTATGACACCTTTCACATTCAACACCATTGTTCTACGCCCTATTACCCCCAAGGTAATGGTGAAGCAGAAGCTACCAACAAAACCCTCATCAAGATCCTTAAAAAAGGTAGTCAACAATATTGGACGAGATTGGCACCTTCGTATCCATCCCGCCCTTTAGGCCTACCACACTTCCATCTGCACTCTTACCGACGCCACCTTGTATTCTCTCATTTATGGTGTCAATTCCATCTTTCCAATTGAAGTTTAAATCCCCTCACTAAGAATCTCTTTGAAGAATATTATCAACAATGAAGACACTTGGGTCACAATACTCAGTCAGCTGGAACTCCTCGATGAAAGATAGAGTAAAGTGTATGACCATATTCAAGCATATCAGAATCATCTAAAAAGAAGCTACAACAATAGGTTCCATCCTCACTAATTCAACATTGGTGATTTAGTTCTTAAGGAAAATCAGGGCACTTAGCAGGACCGAGATAAGAAAGGGAAGTTTGAAGCAAATTGGCTAGGTCCTTATGTCATCACAACAAAATATGGATCAAGGGAATATAGGATTGCCACACCTAAAGGAGAGGCCCTAGAGGAGCCCATTAACATCATGCACTTGAAAAGGTTCTACACTTAAATCAGCTAGGTTATCCTATCCTGCTTAAAAATCCAAAAAACAAAAAAAGTAAAAAATGGTCAAAAATACAAAAAAAAAAATCAAAAAAATCAAAAAATAGTAAAGAGAAATAATTCATCCTATGGTGAAAACCACCCTTGGCGGTGCCTGGGATAAGTACGTTTGGTGAAAACCTAGTCACAGGCATTATTCGTACAGGGCTTAATCATTATCTACCTTGCGTCCTAGTTACTTTGTGCTTTCACCCATCCTGATCTCATATCCTATCATCCTATCGACCCTGTCCTTCCATCTACATCAATCATCCAGTCACTTGGTATATTTTGGTTGAGCATTGGATGAGCTTCATCAGCTATCTGTCATCTTGAGCTTTTATACTAATCTGAGCTTGTGTCATCAGTCCCTTTTTTCATGACAGTCCTTCTCTTCCATCTAGGTTCCTTCATCGTGTCGGTCTTCATTTAGATCAAATCCCTATCATGTCGATATTTCAATCACATCTTTTGTTGTTTGTCCTTTTTCAAACTATGTTGGCCCTGTGCTTTCACGTAGGCAAGGTCGATCATTTGATCCACCCCTGGTGCTTTGCTTTTTCTTTTGTCTGTCTAGTCATCGTTTTCCATTGTTTGTCTCCATTGTCCTCTTTCTGCTTTTATCCAAGGTCTTTTCTTGAACTATGAGGGCTTTGTTCTTTCATGTAGGCAAGGCTAATCTCTTATCAACCACCGAGCCCCTAGGTCGATAGGGTGTGCCAGTCTGGTGTCTTATGTCTTGCGTCCTATGTCGTGTGGTCAAGTATGTCCTTATCTAGCTGGTTCTTCATAAATGAGATCCACTTGTATCATGAGATTCAACTGGTTTTAGAGTCTCTTGTGTCATATCGATCTTTTAGTTTAATATCCATCTTTGGTCTTAATAGGATGCATCCTTCCTAATAACCTCATCAATCCCATCCGCTCTCTCAATATTATGGAAAAGGATGTTTGAAATTTATTGTGATCTTTTGATACTTTTGGCTTTTGTTTATCATTTGAGCTTCTTATCATAACTTGTTAAGGCCACAATGGTCTATCATATCATGGTGTGTTTTGACTAGTTAACATAGGGGCATATCTTGATGTTTTGTTTGTTGTTGTCTGCTTGGTCGTCCCATGTAGTACCCACCAAGACCCCTGTGGTCTTGTGTTATGATTGGGCATCCTTTTGTGCTAGTGGTTATCCCAACACCTAGCCGGACCAAGGTCTTCACGACTTTGGGGTGTTGGGATATCCTTCTTGTCTATTGTTTTATGCATTCGACACTAATCCGCCTTGGTTACACATACCATGGCACCTGGTGTCTTATGCTACAACAAAAATCAATGCTCTAGAAATGGAAAATTGCATTAGGATTGCATTTCATATTCAATTCCATTGCATTTCATCTATACCTAACCTATGACCTATGATCTTGGTTGTGAAAAAATTCATCTTCCATCTCCTTTCTTCTCATGATTCCTACGGTTCTTGACAGGTGCATTTTCACACCCATCATCCCTTTATTTCATAAGCTAAAGCAAGCATGATCCATAAATAAAGTCAACTTGTCACCTGCTTCTATCATTATGCAAGCCCTTATTTACACTCATGTCCATGTTGCATTTCATTTATCCATTAGTGTTGTAAGGAATTTAATTGCATCTCATCCCACATTATAGGTTTGTTGCATTTCATACCACGTGCATTATTTTGAATTGTTTAGATTAATCATAATTGGTTATTATAATCATCTTAGATTCATTTCATTATCAATTCATTTCCATGTTAGTCCATCTCATTCACACATTACATACATCACCACCTGCATCACAAATTGTTAGATCCATATCCATAACATATAATGTCATAAATCATCCATTACATTCTACATCATACACATTAGCCATCATGCATATCATCCTCATGAGCATAAACATACATCAGTATAAGCATACATGTACATCATCATAAATATATACATACATCACATTTGGATGATCATCCCTAATAAAATTGAGTACATGCACATATGCATAATAATTCATCCATCACATTAACACAACATAGTGTCAATAAAGGCTGTCACATATCATATAAAATGAAAAATCCAATGTCCATCACATGATCCATAATAATATCCATCATATCATCAAAATACATATCCATCATATACATCGGTAATCATCAAATAAAATATGAGTACAAGGCTCTAAATCACATGTGGTTTGTGTCGCTTTGTATTGTACACCCATCCTACACCTGTCAAAAACCTGTGTCCTGTCATCTGTCCTCTGTCCTCTCTACTATGAGCTACCCACATCTGACCTTTGTGGTGAGTCTGGCATTGCCCCTCTATGCGGAGGGGTCTCTTGATAGCTACTATACCCATGAGTGTGTGTCCCTGCTAACTGGGATGGTGTCGACATCTGCGGCACCACTCTGACATAAGGAGGTACCTGCTATGTCTGATCTGGCACTGCCATGTAGTAGGCCGCCATATAATAGCTGGCCTCTTGCATGTACTTGTCTCTCTCAACCGCCTGATACCTGGCTGAATCTTGCTTTGCCCTGTACCTATCCCAAAATATGTATATGGATCTCCTCTCCTATGCCCATGCATCTTGTGACAACCGCAAATGACCAATCTTTGACTACACTCGGGACACCTGCTTTATCGCTTTGTCCCTCTCCTCCTGCACATCCTGTACTTGTTCCTGGGTGACATCCCTCTCCCTCTGCAATGTCTACACCTCTCCCCCTATCTCTCTCCCCTCACCCTGCATGGCATGTGCATGTGCCTGCATTGCATCCCTCTCTCTCTCCACTACCTGTATCCATGCCTGTGTTGCATCTCTCTCTCCCTACAGAGTCTATACTTGTACCTCTATTGAATCCCTCTTGTGTTGTAGAGTCTGCATCTGTCCTACTATCATATCCCTCTCACCCTATAGAGTCCATACATGTGCCTCTGCTGCATCTCTCTTGCCCCTCAAAGTTTGTATCTATGCCATCATCTCCTCCTCTCTCTCCATAACTGACCCTACAATTCCCATCATCTACTTTACTACCTCTGCTCTGTCATAGAGCTCATCCCGCTCCTGTCTCAAATCAGTCCTCTCCCTCAATAGCCCCTCCACCCATCTCCTCAAATCATCCATATCTCTCTCTGCCTCCGCCAGGGCCTCTGTAGATACCTAGTCTATCGATCCTCTAGGATCCCATTGTCCCCTCGCCTGTAGTATGGTCACCTTAGCCTATAGTCTGTCTCACTCCCACCTCACCTCCACCAGCTCCTCATGCTCTCTCTATCCCACTCCCTCCAGCTGAGTCACCTCTACTCCTAGTTTGCTCACCTCGGCCTGTAATCTATCCCTCTCCTCCTCTACCTCCTCTACATGTAGTGCTACCTTGTCAGCTAGGGTCTCGTAGTCCCTCTATCCCTATGCCCAAACCCTATCTACCTTTGCATGCAACATGCTCACCTCAGCCACCAATCTTCTCCTCTTAGCCTCTGAATCCCTAAATCTCTGCTCTACAATCTGTAGCCTCACTTGTGCCCCTCTTAGTACTACAATTGGGTCATCCGGTGGTGGTGGTGTGTATGGCACCATGGCCAATGGGTCAATCTTAGGAGCGTCTACCTCCATCGCCTCCACCTATGGCTCATCTCTCTCCTCCTCTACCTCGGCCTCCTCCTAGCCTTTCCTCTGCTATCCTCCCCTCCTCCTCACTCTCCTCGGTCGATCCTCTTTGTCTGCACTAGACTCAACCTCCTCATGTCTTGTCCTCTACTGTCCTCCTCCCCTCCTCCCCCTCCTCTATCTCACCAGTCTCAACTCATCCTCTGGCCCGAAACCAAGTGCCTTTGTAATCGACTCCACTAGTGTAATTCATGTTGGTTGGTGACGGGAAAACCATGCAGAGAATCTCACTATCACCCCTGCAACTGCTCTCCCTCCTCTCCTACCCAGGTAAGGTACCTCCTACAACTCCTCCCACTACTATCTCACAAAATCAGCAGTAATCTACTCCCCCCATGGTCACTCTTGTGTGATCCGTCTAAATCTCTCTGGTCCGCAAGGAATCTCCTATTGAATCTCAAACTATCTTGTCACTCAGTCTTCCCTTTGTAACTCCACTATCTAGTGCTCTCTCCCGACTATATAAGATACTATGCAGAAGTATCCTCTTTGTCTCTCATCATCTCTCCTCCATTTGGAGAACCGTCGTGTCATATACGACCTCCACACTATCTGATCCTCTTGTAAATCATCCAACATCCTCCTCCATCTATCTAGATCACCAAGGCCATGATAATGAAATACCCAACCGTACTCTATTCCATACCAGTATGCCACTGGTAGTGTCGGATCTTACGACCCTCCTGTCACCACTCCTAACCTGGCCATGCTAATATGCTCCCAGGCCCATATCTGTAACAATGTCACCTATGTAACACTGAGAGCCCCTCGATAGCACACTATGTGCATATCCCTATATAACTGAGCCAACATGCATGGACCCCATGTGAACTACCCCTCCCTTGACTCCATGATGTGTCTCACCACCTCCATGTAGGCGAGGTTGTAGAAATGACCGCTCTTGTCCAGTATCAAGAGCCTGCTAATTAATCCACAAAGATCTAGTGGTAGTGGAGGTACTCTCAACCCCAAACATCTATTCACAACCAACACCATCCCTTGCAAGGGTAAGTTGTCTCACCCAAATAGGACCCATAGGGTTTGATCCAACTCCTCACCCTCTGATCTCATCCAAATCACCAGATGCCCCACTATAGGTAACCTCAAAATCCTCCACATGTCCTCAAGGGTGACAGTTATCTCCCCTGTTGGGAGGTGGAATGAAGAGGTCTCTGAACTCCATCGCTCTATAAGAGTAGTAAGTAGCACTCGATGCGCTCTAACTATTGGATACCCCAAAATGTGAAGCAAACCCGCTCACACTAATACCTAATGGTCCTCTTCGTTCATCACTGCTATAGTCACCTCCAACACCTTCGAACGCCTCTCCCGCGTCCGCAGACTCTCAAACCGCTGCATCCACACCACACAATTTGTCAGTCATTAAGCTAATTTATTCATCTTTCCCTCCCTTTCACCATTCTTTTCTTCCTTTCCCTGGGTTGTCTTCTCGACTTTTTCCCCCCTTATGTTTGGGAAAATTTTCCCAATTGGCCCAATTTTCCCTTTTCCCCTATTTTCCCCTATATTTACTTCACTTTCCCCCTTTTGGTGTCATCCCTGCCCACCCTTTGGGTGAGCTTTCCCTTGGGACAAGCGAGTGCACCCGCCCTTTGGGTGAGCTTTCCCTTGGAACGAGCGAGTGCATCCACCCTTTGGGTGAGCCTGCCCTTGGGATGGGCGAGTGCGCCTTCCCTTTGGGTGAGCCTGCCCTTTGTGCGAGCCTACCCTTTGACCGGCGAGCATGCCCATCCATGGGCGAGCCCACCTATCTCCCGACGGGTTCCCATGCTCACCTCCGCGAGCGGGTGAGGGCGGGTGAGCTTTCCCTTGGAACGAGCGAGTGCATCCACCCTTTGGGTGAGCCTGCCCTTGGGATGGGCGAGTGCACCTGCCCTTTGGGTGAGCCTGCCCTTTGTGCGAGCCTACCCTTTGACCGGCGAGCATGCCCATCCATGGGTGAGCCCACCTATCTCCCGATGAGTTCCCTTGCTCACCTCCGCGAGCGGGTGACCTCACCCGACCGGTGGGTAATTCCGCCGACCCCCTGCAGGCGGGTGATCCCGCCCATCTGACGGGTGGATCCACCCGCCTTTCCAATGGGCGAGTCTTCCCAATGGATGGGAAGACCCACCACCTCTCCCCTACCATGGCGATCATGCCCAGTAGATGGGCACAATTTCTCATCTAAGGGGCACAATTGCCTGTTTGATGGGCACAGTTGCCCATCTATTGGGCACAATCGCCCCTCTACTGAGCACAATTGCCCATTCTTCTAACTTTCAACTTTTTTGGCAGATTTTCCTGATTCTTGGGAAATTCCACCTCTTTCTGATACCCTCCCGCCCTTTTCAGGCCTTTTTTTTGGTTTTTTAGGCAAAATTTCCCCCTAAATAGGCACATTTGGCCCCCTTCCCCACCGCCTCTAAACAGGCGATTTTGCCTACCCATTGGGAAAAATTGCAATTTTTCCACCTACCCATTTCACTAATCTACCCAACTACCAACACCTATGTTTTAAATTCGCATTGAAATTGAAAAATTAATCACAATTTTCTTAAAATCACAAAGAGGGTTTTGGAACTAACCTGGCGTGGAACCGCCCGCTCATGGAAGAATCAGCGTATTTCGTCCCCTCGGTGGATGATGTTGTCATCAAACTCCTTGACCATCCTCATCTCCTTCTCCTCTCCTCTCTCTCTCTCTCAAGTGCCAAGTGTGCAAATGAGGAATAGTAATTCTTAAAATTACTATAAGTAACTTTTATCTCCTTTTTTAATCCCTTTTAAGTTGAGGGTATTTTTACCCTTCATTTAGCCTCTTTTTAATTTAATTAATCCTCTAACTTTCACAGGCCGCCATTTGCACAACGTGTGTCCGTTTGACTTTGTTCAAAAGCCAATCTTTATATTTTTTGAGCTCTATCCAATAGTTCCCTTTGTTTCCTCACATCGAGAAGTCACCTGGGGCCCCTTTTTCTTCCCCAACCGCCCTTTCAAGGGGGCATATCCTACCAATTTTCTCCATTCCTCCATCATAGTCATTTTCTTGCGAGACCGGGGCATCTCCCTTCATTTCCCATCATCTGGGAAACTTACCCAACTTCTCTCATGTTGGGGCATCTTTTTCTTGTAATTTCCTCGATCGAGTCATCTGCATTTTATTTTTCTTCGAAACACTATTTTTCTAACAATATTTCGAAGAGGGGCAAAATGTAGACATCAAAATTTGACCACTCCCATATGGTCAAATTCATCTCTTTTATTTCATATTCCCAACCAATATTAGTTAAATTATTTATTTAATTAATATTTCTCTTTTTCCTAAGTGTTCTAAAGTATTTAATTTAATAATTAAATACTTTACCTTCCATCCCTTCCTCTCTAAATTAAATAAATATATCAATTTATTTAATGTAGTCATTTGACCTTTTGAATTTAAATCAATTTTAAATTCCCTTTTTTATCTCTCCTTGTCACATCCTCCATAATCTTCTTCTAATATGGAATAGTTTAATTAATCCATGGTTAAGATGTGCACACCTTTCATCAAGATTAATGTCACATCCTCCATATTTTTCCACTTGCTTCTAATCCTTCATTAGTCTTCTTAATCACCTGTTTGCACAACCTTAATCTAATCCTCATGCCATTCTTGGTATGCCTCTAAGTCAACCTTCATAAGTTCTTTCTTTATTTAGCCAGAACCTCTACCCCATGTGAATTAAAAATTCACATTTATTCCTCCAAAGCTCTCCTCTTCCCCATGGAGGTTTGTTGGGAAATTCTAAACCTCTCATGTGTCATATCACCCACATGGGGACAAGGACCTCATTTATGAGGACCTTGTATTATCCCAAAGGTACTTCCAATCATGTGAATTAAAAATTTATATTTATTGTTTCAAGGGTTTCTCTCTTCCCCATGATGATTAGTGAGGAATTCCAAAATTCCTCATGTCACATCCTTCACACATTGGGACAAGAACTTCCTTTTTGAGGAAATCTTCTCCCAATCCCAAGGTACTTGCAAGTACCTTCACCTCACATGTCCTCTTTCCACCTCATTTCCATATGGCAAGATGTGAGGGCTTGTGATTCATCAACTCACCATAGCCCTTCATCTTGTCCATGTTGGCTAAATCCTAGCCATCCAATTCTCTAGAGACTCTTCCCCTAAAATAGAGGATTTTAGTCTCATTTGATTCATTCACAACATTCACAATTCAAGCTCAAGCATTCAACCTTCAAACAATTTTCAAGCATTCAAGCATTTTCTTGTATCCACCATTGTTGAATCCTCAAGCTCACATTGCATGCATTTCATACAGTTTTCAAAACACCCAACTCCATCTTTGCATTCTCCATAGAATCCACATCACTTTGCATATCATTTTAGGTGATTTTCCATCAAGGAGCAACAAATTATCAACATCAAAGGGCCATCCAACAAATCAACTTGAGCAAGGTAATATCTTTTGTTTAATCTTTCTTTTGTTCAAGTTCAACTAGGCTTATCTTAAGGTGTTGTATTGTGTTGTTTCTCCTTTTGCATTTCTTTAGTTTTGCATCATTTAGGGTAGGAAAAACATGCTGCACACAAAATCATGCAAATGAAAATAAAAGAGATGAATAGAAATTACGATGAACCAAACCTAACACAAAAATAAATCAATTTTTAATATACTATCATGTTAAAAAAATTCATATCAAAATAAACATAAAAATAATTAAAAAATAAAATTGTCAATAAATTGTAACCGAGGTGAAAATTATTTAAAAAAATAAAATTCAAAGTTATCGAAATATATATTAAAAAATATTAATGTGGTTAATTTTTTGTTATGGTGAATTGCTGGCAATGAATTTTACTTGGCGGTGAATTCTCACAGTAAATTGTTAGCGGTGAATTTTTCGTCGATGAATTGTTGGCAATGAATTTTTCGTATGTCGATATCCACTTATGGGAAATTAGCATTATTCATTTTTGGAAGGCAAGGAATGATGATGGTGGAGTAATTGTAGGTTTAGTTGTAAACACCACAAATTCAAATTTGATGCAAGATTTGTGGCATTCTCCAAACTCTCCTAGATTGAATTTGAAGACCATTGCAGCATAGAAGACTAGTTCTTCAATCAACAACTTTTCAAGATTATATGCATTTCAAATCATAACAATTCCCATATTCACCTACAAAGACCTCAACACTGCCACCAAAGGAATTATCTATAAGGGATTTTTTCTTGACAATGGATTGTTGGTAGCTGTAAAGATATCTACCCAAAACAATCAAGAACCATAATGTAGGGAGGAACATAGGACAAATGTAGGACAATTGAGGTTTCCTCAAGTGAAGATGAGTTTGTAGACAATAATTTACAATGTCATATTAGCATGCACAACCAAAATCCTACGAGACAATGGATGCTTTACATTAACAACATATGATTGTAAAAAGGGAGTAAAAGATAATTTGAAATGGTTGTTAAATTGAATACACCAAGGGTTTAGCGTGGGAGAAATATGAGGAAAGGAATCCTAACCATATTTACAAACCATTAATGAAAAAGAAGATTCCTCTATGCATTAATGGCAAAGAAGCTTCCTCTATGCATAGTCAAATCAATTAATAGCAGTTCACACATGCCCTATTATCATGCAAGTTTTGAGTAGCCTGTTTGAGGAGATTTAGTGGTCAGCTTTGTTAGTTCCAAGGATCTAGGGAGTTAAGATAGGAAAACAATTTTCCAGTGCTCAAAGAGGAATTTGATCTGGTCAAACAACTAAAACACATGTCACTTTTCCTTGAAACATGCTAAGTTAGAGAATAGGAGGTTGTTCTAGGCTAAAAGGAACGACCTATTTCATTCTTAGTTCTTTTCACTTTTTGAGAGGCATTGTAAACTTGGAGAAGTTTCTTTCTGATATTTTTGTGCATTGTAACTGAGAAAATTAGTTTTCTTGCTCATTTTGAGCTATGTATTTTAACTTATTGAAGTTCTTTCTAGCAATGAATAAGAATTGTAACTCATTTTCATATCTGTATGTTGTTTGTAATAATTTTTTATCAATAAGACAAGTTTTTCTTACCTTCTCAAAGTTGTTTCATTATGCAAGCTTCAAAATGGTGGATGTGATCTTGTGGTGATGCTTCTTCCCCTTGATTTTTGTCCTATTTTCATTGTCTTTATGCAGAAAATATGTACTTGTGTAGGTCATTCCTTGTGTTTAACCAGCTAAGGGAAAAGTTTAAGTTGTGAAAACATTTTTTCCTTCCTTCTAAATGTTGTCCTAGATATCAAACTTGGCCATTAAATACTTATGCAAGA
Organism: Sequoia sempervirens; assembly: GCA_007258455.2. NCBI lineage: Eukaryota > Viridiplantae > Streptophyta > Pinopsida > Cupressales > Cupressaceae > Sequoia > Sequoia sempervirens. The sequence goes on along the minus strand of VDFB02256132.1, from coordinate 239,199,459 downwards.
GTCATATGAAATTTTGGGTTGTGTATGTTAAAGTTTAATTTGTTGATCATATTGTGTTCATTCAAATGAGTGCAAGTCAATAGTTGTTTGGTGCATCACCTTAGAATTAGAGGTTTTCTTTTTCATGTTAGTTCCTTCTCTCTTTTCTCAGCAAGCAGTATGATGGCACTTTCAAATTTGCAAAATTTTAAAGTGCCCATATTAAACCCTAAATTTTTTTGTTCCATCTCAAATCCTTGTTACATTTGGATGTAGGGTTGTTATCTGAGTGTTTAGGGTTTTATTCATTATAATTTCTTGTAACATTCTATTTGGTCGTTGGCTTCATATTTCCCATTTTCAATCATTTTAAAACTCACTTATGTCTATCACTGTTGTCAAGTGACCGGTCCCTCTCGCCTAGGTCTGAATTTCTAAAATTTTATAAGGTTCAATAAAGGATATTTTTGGCCTTTACATCCTTTGCATTTTGTAAGTTAGAAGTTCTTGAGCCCATTTTCTCATGTCATCCTAGAGGATCCCCTTCATTAGAAAAACTTAAGTGCACGTGCTTAGGGTTTTTCACTTAAGTCCCGACAATCATTTTACTTTATCCCTCATCGTTGATTTCTTTATAAGTGCATATTGTGAATTGGTGATGAGTGATGAAATGGTGTTTCTTTGATATCGCTCATCACAAATAGCTGTCAAAGCTCTTAAATCAAATGTGCGATGAGTGATGTTCTTTGTATTATTGAGGGATCGCTCATTGATAATGGATTTTGAGCCTTCAAATTTGTAATAGCGATGAGCGATGCCCCGAACTTATGTTCTTACCACTCATCACAGATGATCATAAAATGATAAATTTAGAATCAATAATGAGTGATATGATGAAATTCCTTTACATCACGTGATCACAGATATATTTTAAATGCTAAGTTCCACATTAGCAATACACAATACACATTGTAACTATGTAAATCCTCTCATCGCTAATTGCTTGCAAACTATATGAGGAGAATTAGCAATGAGCGATGGCCTTATGTTTTATCATTCATCACGGATTCATTTCAAGGCTTAAGTTCTAAATTAGCGATGAGCGATGATATTCTCTAAAAGGTTTCTTTTGCTAATATGATAAGATCTTATGTGCAATGTCTTTTGTGCCATTGATTTTCATGCAGGTGTACCTATCGAAATATGATTTATTCACTACATCTCCCATCGTTGATCGGAGCCAAGGTACAAATTTTGAATTAGCGATGCACGATGGAAGGATGGACATGATCAAGGAATGGGCTTGAAATCCAAGGGTTGAGATTTCATTGCGGGGATGTTTACATCGTTGATGAAACCAATAAAGGATGAGATTTATCCGTAATAGGTGATGGCTATTGATGAAGGGGCAACATGGTAGGATCCTGAGGATTTCACATAAAGCAAAAAGGAAAGTAGCAAGATGACTGGAGAACCATTGATGTAATTTTAAAACAGGACGATCCAACGGACTAAACCTCATCGCTGATTTCACCCTAAAATTTAGGGAGGATCAATGATGAGTAATGAGGTGCATAAGGAAATATTCTCTCTAAAAAACACACTGGTCTTATGTACTTCGCCGATATTAATGGAGCATGGATTAGGTTGTTGATACATGCTAATTGTCAGATCGCATATGATTTATCAAGATTAAAGAAGAACGTGGCAGCATTTGAGATAGCATCATTGTTTTCTAGGAGAAAGTTTCTAATGGTCAAAAAATGATGCTCATGGCCACCTTGGATGAAGTTTTAATTGCTTTAAGATCAACGAACCTAATTCAAAGCTGAGTTGTTAAGTTATCAACTCGCTCGCACGAGGAGTTCTTGAATCATTAATTTTGCATGCTCCAATTGTTTATTTAATGCAAGTTGATCATTGTTCATTTTCACCATCTTTCCAGGTTGCAATGAATATACGGCGAAGTGTGAAGAAGAGTAAGAGGCTACTTGTTTTTCCTAAGTTGAATACTGAGTGTTCTTGTCTTGAGTAAGTTGGTTCCAAATTGGGTTCTCTGGTCTGGTTAGGAGTTTCTCTGCTAGGTTGGTTACAATTTTCTGGGTTGTAGGTATGTCTCTCTGTAGTTTTGTCTTGAATTATTAAATTTTGATTGTTCTCAAAATGGGGAAAACTACTGTGACAATTTAGCCTGTTAGAAGGTCTAACCGACTCAATGTATTTGAGTATCATGAGGATATAATTGAGCAGGAAGCTTAGGCTTCTCCTAAGGTTTCAAAGGGTAAAAGGAGGGCTAGAGGTCATAAGAAGTCAATTATGTAGAGTACGTACAATTTGAGAAACAGAACCATTCTGGGAGAAATGGTCAAGTTCAAAGGCAAGGAACTGGCTCAACCAGTGAAGAAGGCTAGGAAAAAAGAGAAAAGTCATAGGGCTTTCCTGGGCAAACACAATTCTCCTATTGTGCTTTCTGATACTCCTTCAGATGCAGAAGGTGATACTGTTTAGGATATGGCTAGTACCTCCTTTCTCTAGTGCCATATGGGAGCTCTGACAACAACGTGGTGATGGTCCCTCCAATTTCATCGATGACAAGGAGCGGTCAAGCATTCTTTGATGCTGATGACTCTGAATAGGGTCACCGCCTTGTTTTTTTTTTTGACATGACACCATGGTCTTTGCATAGGAGGTATTTGTTTTTGTGTGTCCATGGTTTGTCTTTTTCTCTTCCATGTTGATGTGGAAGTCCTCTAGCTGATATGATATGGAATCTTTTTTGTTTCAACAATGAATGCAGTGATAGTGACTAATGGTATCCTGCACATGTATTCTATATTTTTTCCTCCCCTGTTCCCAAATGATTGCGTAAGAAACTTCCTGGGGAGTTCTTCGAGGAGTTAGCTGAAATTAGGTTTTTGAAATGAACTAAAATGTAAACGAAATTGTAATTCAATTGGATGCTTGTTTCCCCTGTTTATAAAGGGTATTTCATGGTTGATGTTAAGGGAGTTCAAACATTTTTGAGTCCAGAATAGGTCAAGGTGAATGTTATGCTCTCATAGCAAATAGAATGTAAATAGATACATTAGCAAATATATCAGAAGCTAATCTAGGGCGAAATTTATATTGTATGAAGATATTAAATATGGTTTTATAAAGTAAATATCAATAATGGAAGGAAAGTTAGTTTCAAAATATTGTTCTCTTGTGTATCTTTCTTCTAAATTATGAATGAATTTACTAAGTATAATTTTGTTTGTCTTCTGTCATTTGCACCGAATGGATGAGTTTGTTTTATGCTTCAGTTCAATGAATTGATTAAATGCTAAAACGAGGTTATCAGTTTATAGGAAAGGGATATAGGATTTGGTAAGGAAGCAATATTTTGAAACACAATGAGTTAGATGCTACAAATTGGTATACTAATATTCCATTAACTTCTGATGTTCAATCATAATTGTATTACTGATTGATTGCAAGTTATGACTTTATTTTTCCCTTAGATAGGGCACTGATTGTTTTATTAGTTTATCTCACGGCCAAATGAGCTAGTAATGAATCTGGCCTAAGATTCAAGATGAAGACAAATTCATAAACATATTCTAAATTACACTGCCCCAACTTTCAGTATGTAAACACAATCCCTGAAACAAATGACACTTTCACCTAAGGTATGCCAAACCTTTGATGAAGTGAGTTTCTCGAGGAAATGCATCTGTGAGAGGAAATGTTCTTGACCACATTTGAGATATTATGAGCATGCATAGGATTACCCTCCTAGGCTCATAGATCTCGAAGAGAAGAAGTGAGGTACTAAGTACTTTACTTAAGTGTTGACCAATCCTCAACCTTGCTGATGATTGAATTATGGAAAATTCATAGGTAAGGATTGAGATTAAGTTTGGTTCTTAAAAAATAACCAACACAGTAGTAACATAGATTAGTTTAGGTGAGGTATCAAGGGAACCAACCCTCTCTGGAGGTTCTTTCCATCATAGGTGACCCACAAACCTGGAAAAGATCCAATGTTTTACTAGTAAGCTAAGTTCTACAGTTTAGCAAAGGCGTGTACTTAGGTGATAACAAGGAAATTAATACCGTTATGTCGAAAAGGGCTCAATTTAAACAATGTGTCTTACCACCTCAAAATTTGAAAATGACTAAGTGAACTAATTGAATTAATGTGAGGTAAACCTACTAAAGGCAAGGTCCCACTTAAGGGACTTAACCATTAACTATTTAAAAAGGTTCGCCAACTATCCATTAACCATCTTAGCAAAATGGGAACCTTAGAATTATTAATAACTATCAAAAGGGGATATTTAAGCCTTGAAATATATTCATGTGTAAACTTGTGCCTCCCTATTAAAGGGGTTATAAAATTAAATTATTGTTAAACCTAATTAATTTAGCTAAGGTAATTTGGAGATATTATCTTATCTTAGGTAATTAGATTGAATGAATAATTAACTATTCAATATATGAATTAGATTAATTTGAGTAAGGTCAATTAAATGAATTTTACCATGAGCTTTAGAGGGGAATCTAATCCTTATCAAATTTAACTTAACCTAAGGTGTACAATTTAGATCATGTTTAATACTATACCCCAAACATTTAAATTGTTAATTATTTGCTTAATGGGTTAAAAAAAAAATTGCGGTTGGGTTTTTTAATTATTTTTTTGGGCATGATACCTTCCCTACCTCTCCCTCCCTCCTTTCCTCTCTCTCCCTGTCTCCCTTTTTCTCTCAATCTCTCCACCTTCCTTCTTCCCTCTCTACTCTTTATATCACCTCTCTCTCTCTCTTCCTCCTTCCCACTTTCCCTCTCTACCTCTCTCCCTCCCTCCTTCCCTCTCTCTCAATCTCTCTGCCTTCCCCTTTACCTCTCTCTTAGCTATCCAAAACTATGATAATGTTAATCTCTCTCTTAGCTATCTAACCATGCAATTTTTTTCACGTTTTGAGTATGTTAAGGTTTTCATCTTTAATTTCTTTTGTTAGCGTACATTTTTTTGTCAAAAACCAATGTTTTCTATGTTTTACTTTATTATTTAACCATTCATCAAAATTTCAAATAAATTACATTTTTAGAAACTAGACTTCATTTTACACCTATTAAAAAAATTAATTTTTGATATGTTTTCAAATTTTTTAGGGGGGGGCACACTCAATTTTCTATTTTTCAGCATGTGTCCCCTTTGAAAATTAGTAAAAAACCATATATTTATTAAAAAAAAGCATAAAAATCAGGGATAAACTATATGGTGTTAGCTAATTTCTCACCAAAATGATTTTCGAAATACTAAAAGAAAATTAACATTTTAGGGAGGCCACACCAAATGCTATGTTATATTTTTTTGAAAAAGTAGGACCAATTTGTATGGCCCCCTTTTTAAACCCCTTAATCTCTACCATTATATTTTTAAAAATTAGTTTAGAAAGTAGATTTAGAGAACTATGACTCTTGTTTTTGTTGCATCTTCATATTTTGAATGTCACCATCTTCAATTTCTCACCCAAGGTCAGTCTTTCCTATTTTCAGAAAGAAAAAAAAAGTGGCCATTGAAGAGTACTTTTTGGTCCACCATCTTTTTGCACTTACCTGATTGTTACATGCATTTATTAATTTTTTTAATAATTATTTAATGTATTACTTAAAAATCAAAACATAAACATACAATATGATGACTCATAATAATAACAAGATATATGATGCAAGAGCATCTAGTGGTGTAGGGCAATCTTGCATCACCCAAAAAAATGGGTTTTCCTTAATTTCTTTAGTTGCTTTGAGTTCCATGATGGCACTTAAGGGGTGTAAGATAGTCAGAAGTCAGAAAAAGAGAAAAATTATCACTTATTATTTTTAGTAAGCCGACCTAAATGGGCTTGTATGGACCTAAAAATTTTACCCCGAGGAGTAGAAATGGAAAAAATTTCTGGTCGCAAAAGAATCGTCTCAATACCCTACACGGTTTGGGAGATATTAAAGTTTCCATCTTGAGAAATTTTTCCAATGCAGCTTCAAATTCAGATATGAAAACCTTAGAGGCCCCAAAATAGCTTGAAAAGTGGACGAACCGATCTCTGATGAATTCAACATTGTAGATCTCTTTGTTTGAGAGCTTTCCAACGATATGTTATAATAGCAAATCGGATACCCAGATCAAAAGTTATGGCCCCACGAAGTTGCCCCTCTAAAAAGTGAATTTCATTAAAATATCTTCCTAGGAAAGAAATCAAACGGTAGGACTTTTGGTGCCAAAACAAAAGGGAAAGTTACACTTTCTAGAACATTCTAGGGAGGTTATTGGGAAAAATAAAAAGGGATAAGTGGGGGTTGTAGAAAGTGGCTCCATTAGTGGAGATTGTGGCTCCAAACAATATATTTTGTTTTCAGAGTTAATTTTGTTGTAATGAATAAGCCCATGAGGTTGTAGCATGTAAGTTGTGAATCTGTAATGTCATTTTTTGAAAATAATTGAAAGTGAGTTATTTTTCTTTCTTGCATCTTTTATGTTGGTATCTATTGTTGTGATTTGTGTGGGTTTCAGGTAGTGTGGCCCTCATCAATATACCCCCATTTATGGGGTTGGGGAGGTTAATATACCCAAAAGTGCTAGAAAAGACCTAAAATAGAAGTCACCAAAGAAAGGTTGGACCAAAAACAATTTTGAAAGGACTACAAGGGGTAACCCAAGGATGGCGGGGGTTGGTTGTGTGGTGAGAGATCATGAAGATAGAGTAATAAGAACGGTAGGAAAGAAGATCATAATAACAACAAATAACGATGCAAAATTTTAGGTGGCATTACTAGGTCTAATAACATGCAGAGAATTAAAAGTGGATAAGGTGCATTTGGAAGGAGACTCTAAGATTGTCATTAACGCAATTCGGTCAGGTCAAATATTGAATTGGAATTTGTAAAGGTGGATGTCACACATAAAGGAAGATTTACAATAGTTTAAGGAAATCATCAGATCACATGTTTACCATGAAGGGAACGACTTGGTAGATGAGGTAGAAAAGATGATGGTTGAAATGATAGTGCAAAAGGTTGACATTAGCTCGATGATGGATTGACATGCCTTTCACTACCAATTTGGAGGATAAATACATCTCATGTGGGTGTAATCAAGGGTAGCCACAACTCTAAGTAATAATGGAAGTGGAGCTTTTATTACCACATAAATGGATGTAGCCACATTATAACAAACGACAGTGTGATCGATAAATACATCTGCATGGTAGCTAGAAAATGATAGATGGAATTTTATGGTAATGTGTCGAAACAACGGCTAATGGAGATCTTCAAAACAAGGGAGGGGGTGGTTTTGCACATGATTAGAATGGTGTTGGGGGACGAATATCTGAGCAGTAACAATTGTTGTCATGTTAACACAAACATATCTTCCATGTTTCTCATTATGCTTTTAGACACAAGCAAACCAGAGGAGATAGTGGAGGCTTTGATGTGGAAGCTAGTTTGGACAAGGTGGTGTGGAGGCATGAAAGGCTACCTCAACCATGCCATTCCAAGAAAGGGGGTGTTGGAATGTGATGTTGTTGATTTTTGTCATTAATGGTTGTCTTTGATTTCAACATAACTTGGTTGATTGATTGAGGTTCAGTTTTGATGCTTTGGTGATCTGTTTTGGTGTGAATGGATGTTGTGTTGTGATGGTCTATCTTTGGTCATGTTTGTCTTGGTCACATTCATTTTGCAACATAATGAGATACACTCTTATGGGTTCGGACCAATCTAAAATTTGCTAACGTGCCCCGGAACATTGTTTGCATTGTAACGTGTATATTCTATTCTTTGGTTACAGATATCATGGTTAATATGTAGCATGTTGATTTGAGCGAGGAGGTTCTGTATGGTCCAATTTTCATTCCTTTCCACCATCAGAATATTTTTTGGTGACCTAATTCAAATTGTGTTTGGCCGACTTAGGAGATTATGAAGACATTGTGTTTGGACAACTTAGGAGATTATGAAAGCATGGAATGGTATAAGTAAAAGTTGATTCTATTTGATGAAAGTAAGTGTGATGAATGTGAATTTGAAAATCCATACATTATGAAGTATGTGAAAGTATATGACTGGAGGCAGAAAACAGTGAGATTTTATCCGGTGTCATTATTGGTGACAGTTATTTCAGCGGTGGATTCCCTTTCATCATTCTTTTGGCAGTGAGCCCTTTTCTGTTGGCAGTGAGCCTTTCTCTTTTGGCAGTGAGCCTTTTTATCTTTGGCTGTAATAGCCAGGAAATGAGCCCACCAACAGTGAGCCTTACCTGCAGTGAGCATTTTGGCAGTGAGCCTTTGTAAAAATCACCTTAACCGATGTTTTATAATTGAGAATTAGCATTCTCCATGGTTTTTCCCTTCTTGGGTTTCCACATAAATTTTGGTGTTCATTGTGCATGGTGTTGTTATGTTCTTTCATTTTTATATCTGTTAGATTATTATCTAATTGATTTAAGTTTGCTTTGGATTAATTAAAGTCAAGAAAATTGTTTTATAATAACTTATTCACCCCCCTCTCAGTTATCCAAACTGTTCAACAAGGGGCTCTTCCCAAATGGCAGACCTGCACTAAAAGGTTGTAGTGTAGACAATGGGCCACTCTACCAATTTGTAATTTGGAGTCTAAACATGAACATGATGGCAAGGAGGAACCAGGTGAGGCTAGGTATCAATTTCTTGAAGGGTTGTGAGAATAGAGTTGTAGTAGGAGATGAGACTTGGGGTTTTGTGTTGGTGCAGGAGGGTGAGAATGAGATGGACGAAGGCAATGAAGGAATGTAAGTACAAGAAAATAGTTTTACTAGGAAATATGTTGAAGGGTTGAGCCAATTTTGGAAATGTAATGGCTTTGTAATGGATGTATTAGAATTGGGCATAGGATATAAGGATGTAATGGATGTATGGACTGAGCCAATTTTATATATTAATGGCTTTGATATTAGGAAGTAGTAAGGATTGAGCCAATTTTGAATGCTAATGGCTTTGTATTTGGATGTAATACTTTCTTATGCACGTTAAGAGGCCCCTGATATATTATTTTTTTCAATTTAATAAATGGGTGTGGCCCCACAGAGCCACATTAACTTATAAAATAAAATAATAATAAGATATAAATTTAAATTTATTTATTTTTAAAAATCAAGATTAAATAAATATAATAATATGTTTGTTTTAATTTTTAAGTTTTGTATTGATAATATTATTATAAATATAATTAATTACTAAATATAAATATAATATATTGGCTCATAATGATTATAAGATATGAGATATTAATATTAATTATTAAAATTAGAGATACATTAACCGCCTACATTTGTATTCAGTAACACCTAATATAGAGGCCATAATAAGTCATGTGCAAGCCATCACAAGACAACATACTTCATTTCAAAACTGGAGAGATGCGAAGATGTTGGAATATTGTAATGGTTTGGGCTATGATGAGATTAAAAAATATAAATATCTAAAGCCGATTTAGCCCAATATTTTGTGAACCAAAAAACTAGACAACTTGTTAGTTTACACAAACAAAAAATTTCCATAAAATGGTGCACACATGAGGGAATAATAAGAAACTTTTGGGATCTCATTTTTGGATGGTGTTTGATAATCCACCCAACAACAATATCAATGTCCCTCTTTATTTTATTTGTAAATTATATACATAGAGTTTGTTTTAGGAAAACATGTGAACTATTTTAATTTCAGGCATTTTTAGGGAGTATGTATGGAAATGCCCTAAGATAGACCTGGGGAAATGTATCAGATGTAAGGTCCATATTTTCCCCATCCTTCTATTCCTACCCCACCTCAAATAGCCCATCCAAACATTGTTGCAAATGCAATAATGCATATTCTCTTGGTCATACACTCTTTAACTAGCCATTTGATTACACAGTCCTCACAATTTGTCCAAGTACCTGACATCGATACTCCTGGTGGTTCAGTTGATGTTGATGTAAAATTGACATCTAGACATATTTGTGTGCCTCATCAGTGTAGTATGTGCAACCATATATGTCTAGGTCCTATGGGATATGCTATTGAGCCTCCCCTAGATACACCTAAGTATGAGATGCATGATGTGACACCTAGAGAAGACGAGGCATCAGTGCATACTATATATGTGGAGACATGTGCTCGGGAAGAACAAATGTAGACTAGTCTACAATTGGAGATGAGGAGCAACAACATCAATCTTATGTATAGGTAAAACTTAAATTTATTTCTTAGTGCATTTCATTTAAAATTATTATGATTAAATAGTACATTACTAATGTATATTTAAGTGGGAATGAATAGTTGATGACCAAGGATCAATTTAGAGAAGTACATCATGTTACTATTTTGGCCATTGAATTTGGCTTAGACATGGTATAATTTTTTGTACATGTAAAAAAAATTATTGTACGCATATCATTAAATTATGATTAATTAAATACATAAATGTTTTTATATCTTGATCTTATTTTACTTTTGCAGTGTACTCTAGATGTGACTAATGTGACACCTTTTACCATGTCATATACTAAAACACATGATCATCCTCAAAGACAATTATTTGTAGAGCAAGTCATGGTCAAGGTAATTGAACTAAATTTTAATTGAATTAATAGTTTAGTTAGAACTTATACAAATTGTTGTAGTGGTTTAGATGTCAATTTGAAATATATTGTGGTTATAAGTAAATACATTTATAGTCTTACATTATTTCCATGTTTAATGTACAGGATGTTGATGTTACTATATCCATGATGAGTTCTTCTCAAACAATCTCAGTTGCATCACCGATTCAGGTATATGGGCTTTTTAAATCTAGTAGATATATAAGTTTCTAGATATATATGTAGATATGTGTTTAGTTTATGTTTGTTTGTCAATAATTATATATTAATTTTGTCATTTTTTTGTTCTTGTAGAGTATTCCCCATCCATGTATGTGGATCCTCTACCATTTCAATATAGTAGGACTCTTAAGCATCCTAAGGGACCATCATTTGTTGAACATATGTCAACAAAAAATAAAGGCTTGAGGTAATAAATAATTGAATTTGACTTTAATTTATAGTTTAGTATAGTGATTAGATGCTACTTTGAAAGTTATAAAAAATAGTAGATAAGTTTCTATTTAGTAGTCTAAGTTATTTACCATTGAGCTAATTAATCTAATTTGTGGTTCAAATTATTTTTGTGTAGGAAAATTCTCATCCATTAGGTGGCATGAAGAGGCTACATTTTGATGATCCACAACAAGTTTAGGGTTTTCTTGACATGGCATAGCTATTTGAGATATACATTGTATATAGACCATGAGATGGCATATGCAACATTTTGTAAATATTGTTTTGAGTTGACATATATGCCAAATTTATATATATACATGATGTAAGGGGGAAATATAGCATAGGGAAAACAATAATGAATTAAACCAAATCAATTAAAAATAAGATAAAATTCCAAACCCATACGCATGAAATGCGAAATGTAAAGCCATGAATCCAAACAAATAAGAAACTAAGAAACTTAAATGAATCAAAAAAAAAAGTCTTACCATACCATGTCAAAGTTGTATTCATATTGATGTTGGATTGCATTTTGAATCAATAAGAAGCCTCCATTTTTTGTTTGTAAAATCTTCAAAGTTTGTTAATGGTGAACTAGAATAAGATGTTAATAACTCTTAATATGCTCAAGAATTACTTGCCCAGCACTTCACTATGAAAATTCTAGATGATTTGTGAGAAGGTAGAAGATTGTTTAATAGATTTTTAGGTTCGAGATGAACAATCGAGATTCAATAGTCAAATATCACAATCAACGTTTAAGAATCGTTGAGAGGAAATAAATTGGCTAGTTGGCTTCTCTGATCGATCCAATTAAGGATTTTAATTGGATAATCAGTGGGATTAGATGGGAATGTTTGGTGGGATTTGATGAATAGGAAAATGGATACCTTTTTGGGATATCACACTTTTCTCATTCAACCATTCATTAATGTCCTAAGAGTCATAATCAAATTGAGTAACAACCTCTCAAGGTGAGTCAATTCTCAATTAGGAGGGTCCTAGGAAGGGTCTATTAAGTTCTAAGGGGTTCACCACCAAGCAAATGCTTGGAAAAGAAAATGTTTGAAAAAATGTTGTGATATGCAAAATGACCTAAAATTAACAATGCAAGTTAAATGAAAGATGCAAATGATGAAATTATGTAACAGGGAGATGGTATGTTTTCACTTGGGAAATCTGGAGATGTCGTGAGGATTTTGGAAATGCAAAGAGGCTGCCAAAATATGTTGTGGAGGACTAAGATTCCCAAGATGGCGTATTAGTCCCGCTACTTTTTTTGGGGGCAAATGCAGAATCTTCTAATCTCAGAACCGGATCTCTGAAAATCTCTAAAAATTGAGCCTGGAAGGACTAAGATGCCCAAGATGGCGTATTAGTCTCGCTCTGAATTTCTGCAAACTCTAAACAGGATTCTGAGCTCCAAGGTCTGAACAAGCTTCCCTTTCGGTCTCAGGTTCTGAAACTTTTGAATAAGGCATGTAAGTGAGTTTCCATGAAGATGAAAAATTTGTAATGCAACTTTTCACTCCAAGTGATCTTCAAGTCTACGACTTAGATCTGCAATCACAAATGTGCAAGATGGGAAAAACTTGTTTGTTAGTGAATAGGAGTTTGCCTTGGTCAAACTCATTCTTGGTAATTAAACCTTGAAATGAAATAGAAATAATGAAGGAAATGGTGAATGAACAACATGCAATGCTACAACTCACCAAACTCTTATGAATTCTGCAAACTTGTGTGTAATGGATGTAATGGATATGGATCTTGAATGCTTGATAGATAACGCTTGAATTGATTGCTTGAATCAAAACCCTACATCACAAATGTTAGCACTTGACAATACACATGATGCAAGAAAACACTTTGATATGATGCTTGATTCTGAAAATTGCTTCAAATGCTTGATGAATCTACTCTTGAATGCTCTTGTGAACTCAATTATGCTATGATAAAAGATCTCACAAAAGACTTGGGTTGAAATGAATCAAGGAACCTTGTATTTATACTTATCTATGCTTAATATCCCGAAATTATATCACACCAAGCCGACATATGAATTCATTGAATAAAGGAGGCTAAATCCTACCAAAATTTGAAGTTAAATCCAAAAAATGACTCAAGGAGGACTAAGATGCCCTAGGTGGTGTCTTAGTCCAAAGTCCTAAAAACTTGGGGCACAGACACCAAAAAGGGGCCCAATCTAGAGATTCCAAAATCAAGGTCCCGAGAGCCTTGGGGGACTATGACGCCCTAGGTGGCGTTTTAGTCCCAACCCAAAAATCAGGGACACATAGATGGAGTCATTAAATTAATATTTATGCATTGGAGAATGTCAGGAATAACAAGAAAAATATGTCATTCATAGGGCTTGTGGACATAAAATAGGACCAATTGAGCCATAGAGAAGGATAAATAAAGCAAGGTGGACCCAAACAAGTATGAAAATGCAAGGGTATGCATTTTACTACACTACATTTAGCCCCCACTTTAGTGAGAGGATGAACTTGCTTCAAACTCATACTAAAGTATCCAACCACACAATCAAGAGGGGTTCAAATGTACAAATGTTAGTAAGATAGGATGACACTAATAAAGAGGGTGGCCAAGCCCCTAGGATCAAGATCCTATGGAAAAACCAACATAAGCACAAAGGAACACGCTTGCAGATGATATATGAAGCCATAACCAAGTCACAAACATACACTACCAAAGGCAAGAAAAAGGAAAACAAAAAAGGAAAAGGAAAAGGAAAAACTGCAGTAGATCAAGCTTCGACTGGTCGTCCAATGCAGTGGACCAAGTCTAGATTGTTTGTTCAAAATGATGTTTACAAGTGGAACATGTTGTCCACTATGCAAAAAAAACACTCGCTCATGAGGGCTAGTGGGAGCTAGGTGTCCACTAGGTGAACCCCAAGGGACCATATTAAATCCATAACTCCATGAATTTAATAAGGCACAAAAATGCATGCTCACACGGGCTAGTGAAGCTAGGTGTTCACTAGGTGAGCCCCAAGGTGGTCCATATCAAAGCCATACCTCCATGACTTTAATAAGGACAAGAAATGCATGCTCACACAGGTTAGTGAAGCTAGGTGTTCACTAGGTGATCCCCAAGGCAGTCTGTATCAAATCCATACCTCCATGACTTTAATAAGGACAAGAAATGCATTCTCACATAGCCTAGTGAAGCTAGGTGTTCACTAGGTGAGCCCCAAGGTGGTCCATATCAAAGCCATACCTTCATGACTTTAATAAGGACAAAAAGGAAAATAAAATGCAACAAGAAAGAGGGATGCTCAAAGGGATTTTTCTTAGTTCATGCGAGGTCTTACTCTTAGGGGACATCGTTCCTAATGTCTCCAAGAGAGGACCAATCAAAGGATAAAAGATTCACAACTTTGGGAATGCAATGCATTGCATCACCACTAAGGGGAATATAATATGCTAAGATATATCACACTCTTGAAGGACTTTACTCCCAATGTCACCACAAAGAGGAAAACATGTCACGTGAAATAAGAAAATCACATCAAAGAACATGAAAAGGAGGGAAAAAATGCAAGTGAAATCATGCCAAAATAATGCCAATGTATGCCCCCACTTTAAAGGAATTGTGGACACCATGTTGTGAGCAATTACTTTAAAGTAGAAAATGAAAATGCAAAAAGAAAGACATGAGAGCCAACTTGGAAATCCCTATGCCAAGTCATATGTTTCCGAGTTAAGTTGCGTCATGTGAGGGAAAAGAAAAAGAAAGGGGTTTCCCCCAAAATAAAAACACCAAACACATAAGGGATCTATGGATTTTGGGTCAGTATGTTCTTTGTTGCAATGATATTAGAGAGCTTGGAACTGTCATCATTCTCCAAATACACAAAACTGGAAGAATGACACAAAGAGAGAGAAAACAAAGAAAAGAAAGAGCCTTTTGGGTCAACATGGAAGATACATAGGGTGTCTCAATGCCTTGTGTCATCCCCAAATTGGAAAACACAAGACAAATGAAAAGGAAAATGAAAGGAAAAGAAAATATAATGAAATTTTTTTGGGTCAACATGAAGGAGACATGAATGTCTTGATGCATTACGTCATCCCCAAAAGGAAAAAAACAAGAAATGAAAATGAAAGGAAAAGATAAAAGATTAATCAAAAGGAAAAAGTGTATGACATATAGAAGAATGAAGGTACAAATAGAGGAACGCACATAGAGAGAGAAACATCAAACAAAACATCATGGGAGATCACATTATGCACATGCAAGCAAACAAAAAGAAAATGAAAACGACTAGTAAGGCTTATGCGAGTCAACCTAAAGTAAGTCCTCTGCCTCCCCAATCTCAGTCTGTATAAGTGGAAAGTAGATAACAAACCAAAGGGACAACAACAAATGCCTTACTAGGACAAGGACAACAACTTCTTGTCCCCATTGAGTGCAAGACAAGAATGGGCCGAGGTAGGTGATGCGAAAGGTCATGTAATAGTGAGAATAGAGTATTCTACAACCACTACATGACAAAAGGGGAAAAAATACGCTATTCAATCACTGGAGAGCAAGTATTGCCATCAGAGTGATACTTGCTCAATATTTCTCTTAAATCATGACACTCATAAGTACTATGTCCAAGGATCCGATGATATGCACAGGGTGATCCCATAATAGTGGTTTACAATTTTTGGCCAAACTGGACACTGAAATTATTATTTTTAACTAAATCTTCACATTCGAGCACCTATAGCGGCTAAACTGTGAGGAATTTGAAGATGGTGCAAACTAGAGTCTCATCAAATTTTGTCTATAGATTCTAAAAATATTTTTTTCAAAATTTTTGAAATCAAATTGCACTTCTTTTTCCATCTCCCACGAAAATAGATTTTTTTCAGAAAACAACATTTTTAAAAAGTGCCACCGTATAACGTATAACTTTCTTTCCATGAAAGATAAAATTCTAATTCTTTCAAATTTAGATTTGTAACTCTGATATCTAGTGCTTCCACTTGGTTAGATATTTTTATTGAATATTTTTTCCTTAATCAAGTTTCAAAGTCAAACAAATTACAATTACAACGGATGATAACGCGTAACTTTTTGTATATGTCAAAATTTAATTTAATTTTTTTGTTGGATCAAGAACTTCAATATCTGGTGCACTCATATTTTTCAATTTTTTTTGATAATCTTCTATTTTTCCACATGTGAAGAACAAAGAAATTCATTTTCAATGAAAAACCTATGTTTAATAAAACTTAAAAGACAAATACATAACAAAACCAAAACATATTAAAATTATATTCATTGGATAGCTTGTTCTAAGGAATACCATAATCATTTGAAATAAATTTTAAATGAATTCATTTGATCCCCAAAATCTAAATCAAAAGTGATTTTATCAGCATTTTGATAGGTGTAAAGGAGACGCATTTATAGGTATGGTTTAAAACTAGCGAGGTTCTATCAAGGGGGTTTGATCTAAGGTGATTTGATCAAACCCTCTTCAATTGGAATCCTTAAAATGGAAATTTTTAAGGCTTAAATCATTATATTTTCTAAAAATATGTGATTTCAGCTAAAATTCGTTCCTCTCAGGAATTGTAAACCACTATTATGAAAACACCCCACAATGTGGCACTTTTGCATCTTTAGGATATAGCACAAGTTGGTTCATAGGTGGTAATAATATTAACCCTTGGTTGAGAAGGATTTGTAATTTTATTTCACTTTCACGTGGTGGATGAAGAGGTTGCAACTTTTGTAATTTATATGGTATTTTGTGTTTGCTAGATTCACCAACTTCTGTAGATGGGGCTAGGGCAAGGAGTCTCGAGATTATCCTATCTTTATCCTTGTTATTGTTATGATCTATTGGTTGTTATTTAGGAATAAGTATATTCAAGACAGGAGGAGAATCCAAGATTACCGTACCATCACTTCGAAGCCTTAGATATTCTCTAGGAGGATTTTCGTTATAAGAGGGATCTTGGTATCCTAATCCTTTTGTGTTTTCATCTGTTGGTTTTTGCTCTAGAAGAGTTGATAAATTTCATGTTCACTTCTTGTATCACATCCTTGTTTGCTCAAGATGGTGAAGCCTTTGCCATATGTTTCTTCTAGGTTGATTGTAGTGTTTGTTACTTTGTTATCATAAAAGGGTTGAGTGTTTGCTTGTTTAGAGGAACTAGGTTCACCTATTGTAGGGAACTTAGGTTCAACTTTCGCTTCAGTTTCAGGATGTAAGTAACCAAACATCTCAAGAGGTGGTATTGTGGGAGGATATGGTTGTTTCATGGAAGGATAGAAGGATGCATTAGCTTCAAGGTTATCAAGATAATCATTTATGAATTGATTCACGATGTCATCATCTTTTCCAATGATGTCAACATCATGAGGAGGACATGCATTAGGAGTTGAGTGAGCATGAGTGAGTTCAATTTCATTAGGGTCATTACCAAAGGCACAATTGGACATATCTACCAAATATTTCAAGGACATCCACAATTTTCCAAAGAACATATCCATGATGCAAGATTGAACAAATGCACTTGAAATGAAATAAAATGGAATAACAACAATCCTGGAAACTGAAACAAAAAATAGAAAGCAGCCCACAGAAACACAAAAAATCAATTTCAGATCCTGAAAACCTAAGAATCAAAGTCAACAGGGACTAAGACGCCAGGAATGGAATCTTGGTCCTCCTGATGAGATTCAGAAGTTCCAGAGGCTGAAACAAACAACAAACAGTAGAGAGGGATTTATGAAGCAAAAATCCTGAGAGGGACTACGATGCCAGGAAGGGAATTTTAGTCCTAGAAGAGTTTTTTTGTAGAAAAAATAGGGAATTCTGGAATGTCAACAATGTTTTCAGGTTGCCTATGCAGTATGTTGATGCTTAAAAATAAAAAAATGTGCAAATAAGTGCAAGAAAAAGTAGCTAGAAACAAACAATTGAATGTAATTTTTCAATTTTGAATGCAATAAGAATGCAAATAACAATGCACTTTTTAAAGTTTCAATGAAATGAAATGATGCAATAAAGTAAAATATGCAACCTATATGCATTTTTCACTAATGCAAATATAGGAAACCCTAAATGCAATTTCACTAATGCAAAATGCAAGATTCCCATATGTACTTTCACTAATGCAAGATGTAATGCAAGAATGAATGCTATCTAGATCTAAGGACCTAAAAGACTCCAAATCAGAAAAGAAAAAGCGTCAGGTTCACAAAAATGAAGAGTAGGAAAATGGATACCTTTTTGGGATATCAAACTTTTCTCAGTCAATAATTCATTAATGTAGTAAGAGTCTTAATCGGATTGACTAACAACCTCTCAAGGTGGGCCAATTCTCAATTAGGAGGGTCCTCAGAAGGGTTTCTTAAGTTCTAATGGGTTCACCACCAAGCAAATGCTTGGAAAAGAAAATGTTTGAAAACACGTTGTGATATGCAAAATGACCTAAAACTATCAATGCAAGCTAAATGAAAGATGCAAATGATGAAATTATGCAACAGGGAGATGGTATGTTTGCACCTAGGAAATCTGGAGATGTTGTGAGGATTCTAGAAATGCAAAGAGGCTGCCAAAATATTTTGTGGAGGACTAAGACACCTAAGATGGCGTATTAGTCTCGGTACTATTTTTTGGGGCAAATGTGGAGTCTTCGGATCTCAGAACCGGATCTCTAAAAATATCTAAAAATTGAGCCTAGGAGGACTAAGATTCCCAAGATGGAATATTAGTCTCGTTCTATTTTTTTGCAAACTCTAAATAGGATCCTGAACTCCAAGGTCTGCACAAGCTTCCCTTCCATTCTCAGGTTCTGAAACTTTCGAATAAGGCCTGTAAGTGAGTTTCTATGAAGATGAAAACTTCAAATGTAATGCAACTTTGCAACTTTTGCAACTTTGCACTCTAAGTGATCTTCAAGTCTACAACTTAGATCTTCAATCACAAATGTGCAAGATGGGAAAAACTTCTTGTTTGTTAGTGAATAGGGGTTTTCTTTGGTCAAACCCCTTGTTGGTAATTAAACCTTGAAATGAAATAGAAATAATGAAGGAAATGGTGAATGAACAACATGCAATGCTACAACTCACCAAATCCTTATGAAGTCTACAAACTTATGTGTAATGGATGCAATGGATATGGATCTTGAATGCTTAATAGATAATGCTTGAATTGTTTGCTTGAATAAAACCCTACACTACACATATTAGCACAATAATACACATGATCTGCAAGAAAACACTTTGATATGATGCTTGAATCTGAAAATGGCTTCAAATGCTTGATGAATCTGCTCTTGAATGCTCTTGTGAACTCAATTATGCTATGATAAAAGATCTCTCAAAAGAATTGGGTTGAAATGAATCAAGGAACCTTGTATTTATACTTATCTATGCTTAATATCCTGAAATTATATCACACCAAGCCGACATAAGAATTCATTGAATAAAGGAGGCTAAATCCCGCCAGAATTTGAAATTAAATCCTGAAAATGACTCAAGGAGGACTAAGATGCCCTAGGTGGCATCTTAGTACCAAGTCCTAAAAACATAGGGCACAAACACCAAAAAGGGGCCCAATCTAGAGATTCCAAAATCAGGGTCCCGAGAGCCTTAGGGGACTAAGATGCCCTAGGTGGTGTTTTAGTCCTAACCCAAAAATCAAGGACACATCGATGCAATCATTAAATTAACATTTATGCATTAGAGAATGTTGGGATTAACCAGAAAAATATGTCATTCATAGGGCTTGTGGACATAAAATAGGAGCAATTAAGCCATTCTTGTTTGGATGCATGGAACAGGTGGGAGGCAATGGAAGTAGATCATGCTACTTACTGCCCTCTTCCTTGCATGGCAAAAGGATTCCCCATTCGGTTGTACCCTCGATTGAACAGTGAGGAATAGTCAATAACATGATTAAGTGTCTAGTTATTATTTTCATCAAGTATTGTTATTGTAATATAATTAAGTATTATGTGTGTCTAGTTATTTTCATTAAGTATTGTTATTGTAATACACCTTAGATTTAAGGTGTAAGTAAATATTTAAATTCAGACACATATTAAAGGGCAGCAAGGAGTCTTATGTTGTGATTATCAAAAATAAATAAATAAAATTTGACTATTTTTGACATTGATAAGTAGGAGGTATTTTTCCACAGCATGTCAAATTATGATATTGCTATCAGGATTCAACCGTGTAGTTTCGAGGTTCATGGTTCCATCTCTCATGATATCGAATGGTCCACTTAGCACTCATTGCAATGAGTGCTAAGTGGACCATTCGATATCATGAGATGGGTTCTTGTTGAACCACTACTCATGAAACATGGGTCAATGAGTTTGACTCAAACTACACGGTTGAATCCTGATAGCAATATCATATTTTGACATGTTTAATTATGTTATTAAATGTGGTAGAGATGTAATAAATTACTATTTTTCTTTAAATAATAAGAAAGTGGTAAAAAATAATAAGTTGTAGAATAAAACATACTAAATTTAGTACATTTGAGTTGTTTGCATACCTTGTATTATTTGATTTTCTACTAAAAATAACAAAATAGATAATTTTTAAATTAAAATAAAAAGAGTTGTTGAGTAAATATTAAAATAAATGTCTATATCTTTTCTTATCTATCTATTTACTATTTATGTATTCATGAATCTATTTAGTAGTTTAGATAGATTTTAAAATGATATTTATAAAAAAAAAAAAAAAAGTAAATAATTTTTGTTTTAAATTTTTTTAAAATGGGCATTTTTTTTATCATTTATTGCATTACTATTGAAAAATAAAATAACTCTTTAATTAAAAATAAACTAAATTTTATTAAAATAAAATAATTTTAAGTGAAAGTTAAAATATCAAATCCAATATAGACACCTTCCATAGATGTATTTAAGATATCTATACTAGTTAACATATGCTCTTGAAGGTAAAAATTACACTTCAGATTATAATGTGTGGTTTTCATTTTTATACTCTTCTATTGAATATGATAAATATGATAGTGATTGAACTCATAAAATATGGTTGGTCTATTTTAGTAATGGAATAAAATCTTTTTATAGAAATTTTTGTTAGTTAAATAAATATAAATAATTAAGTATTTAACTAAAGAGTTGGAGCTTGATAAAATTGAAATGTTATTTTTTAAAATTATATATATATACTTTTAGAAATAATGAGAAAATATTTTGATGTCACAGAAAATCTAGTAATCAAGTAACAAAATATAAATGACCTTAGCATACTAAATGTATCGGCATTTGAATAGTTTATAAAATATTTGTCAATCAAATTTGATCCTCTCAATATCAAACCCAAGCATTACATGGATGTTTTGATGGATAGAACTACTTTTAAGTCACAAGATCAACCAAGAAAAATGCAAACTCCTGTTGGGTGAAAATTATGTAATCGGCTTTTCAATAGATTACACAACTAGGACTTCAACCACAGCTATGTGAGATGTAATCTCTCCTCTTAGAAGGGGGAGGCGCCCTTCTTACTGCTTTCAAAAACAAGTAAAACTAACTAACTATTTACAATATGTACACTATGATTAATGGATTCAAGGTGTGTCACATTCATCCTTCTCTCTTTTTTCAGAGAAGATGTTTTACAATGCTCCACGATCGGTAGTTCTGATTTAGTACAACTTCAAACTAAAGACAAAGCAGTAATTCCAATATCTCTATCTTGACAAAGCAAAGCGTAGAGATACCAGCATGATAACAATAACGATAAAAATGAGAAAGGAAAGCTTAAGAAAGCACAAAGTCATTTCGTAACTTTCCAATAGTAGATCCTTGAGATACACAACAAGTGTTATATTAGAAGCGCAAAGTCTTCTAGATACATCACCACAATAGTTTCATGTGAACACCGTGAACAAATGCAAGCACAAAGTCTTGCAATTCATCCACCAAAAGTCACTCAAACATAAACTTAAATTCAAAGTAAAGAATGTAACACAAAGTTCACATAGATTTACTTGAAGCCCTTAGATCTCACACGATAATCACCACCAATCTTAATCAGCTTTTAAAGACAATTGATCCAACACAAAGCTTGGTATGCAACTTCCTTCTTTATTGATAAGATTTAGATTCACAAAGTTGAACACAAAGTTTCATACATTTGTTGCAAAAAGAGCAGCACTTCGTTGCTAGAGATAAAAGATAAATAATACAATAGAAATCCCTCATATATATAGAGGAGAGGGATGAGAAAATCTAGGAAATTAAAGGAGTAAAATTAGGAAAGTTAGGTGATTTAATTAACGAAAATCTCACCTAACTTTGACCAAAGTCAAAGTGTAATTTGTCTTCAAGAAATTACATCTCAAATTTTTGGTGCAATTACATTTCGAGAAAAGACATTTAAGATGTCAAAAACTATTTACAAGATGCATAATGAAAAGTATCATAAAGTTTAACACTTGGAAATCAGGAATCTTCATGGTTCCTTGCTTGGGTACGGAAGTCTTCATACTTCTTCCTAGTTTCCTATGTGAACTTCTCATCCGAACCAACGGTGTAATCCACAATGGTGTGAATCCTCGTGATCAATCTCATGGCAGATGAGTGAACCTTTTTGCACCTATCAAGATGTGTTTTAAGATTATCCAGTGTAAGCCTTGTCTTACAAATGACATCCAAAGAGACTTCTGAAAAGTTTGCATTGTCAACCAACTTCCTGATGGCTTCTTTGAAGATCTGGGATAGTTCTGTAGCTGGCAGGAAGATACGATTCTCCTCAAGAAGCTGCCTTGGTAACTCCTTGATTCCTCTTTCAAGAATCACACGATGCCCTTCGAAATCTTCCTGTACTTGGTGGAGATCTTTTGTAAGAGACTCAAACACATGAATACGATGCTTCAAAGATTCTCTTACCTCTATGTATTTTCCTTTGTCGGGAATCACCCCGGCTTCCACCAATTTACTGAGCTTTGCCTATTTCATTTGTGACCACCACAACAGGAATTTTTCCATTTCTTTGCGCTCTTGGGACATCTTCCTGTACTTGGTGGAGATCTTCTGTAAGAGACTCAAACACATGAATACGGTGCTTCAAAGATTCTCTTACCTCTATGTCTTTTCCTTTGTTGGGAATCACCCCAGCTTCCACCAATTTATTGAGCTTTGCCTATTTCATTTGTGACCACCACAACAAGCATTTTTCCATTTCTTTGCGCTCTTGGGAAAGTACACTCTCCTCCTTATCAAGCTCTATTTTGAGCTTGGCTATTAGAGTAACTTTTTCATCCACAACAATTATATTTTGAGAACCGTGTTCTATGATCTTTTTGCTGAAATCATACAACACCCTACCTTTGGAGGTGAACTTCTTAGCTTTCTTGACAGCTAGGTCCTCAACACTTACCATTGCTAATGGTTGTGCATTACTTGTAGATCTTTCAAGTCTCCTCACAACAGTGGCATAATGTGCTGCCCTCTATTTGTACATGTTTTGAGCTTGCTCCATTTTATCCAGTCTCCTAGCTAGTATATCTAAAGTCACCTACACATTTGCTTTTGCACTAGAAATTGTAACCTTGCCAAGTTGGACCCTTGTCACTATGTAATCCTCCATGTTGACATCTCCTTCTTCATGAGGTGGTATGCCAATTTCTGCATATTTATGACTAGTTTTGTCAACATTCAGCCGTGAATACACTTATGCATATGTAAGCTACCCTACGCATAGCCAAAGATCTCCTCTCCCAAGTGTTTGGTCTATTTACCGCAGGCATCACGTTCATATACATGTTGTACAACCATCTATGGTTGCACCACCCACAGGACCGTGGGGAAATGCTTTTGGTCCCCTCTGTTTGGCCACACCTTTGCATGAACTTCCACTCATTTCAAGAAAGCATCTCCCAAAGTTTCAAGGTGACGACAAACAACATTCTGATGAACACATATCCGCATTAGAACTACATCGTTTGTGGTGTTCTTGGCATTGAGCATGAAGACGTTTCCATAAGATTGTTCATTGAATCCCTTCAAGGGGTTGCAGTCGAATGGTTCTTTACTCTTCCTAATGCTTCAGTCACCAACTAGGCCACTCTTCACGTGAATTTTGAAGAAAGATCAAAATTTTCTAAATATTCACATGCTTTGTTGGCACAGCTCACCACCATGCGAAAAGAGGCCCATGAGCCCATGCGCGATTTCATAGCTAAGTTCAACAAATTGGTGATGTGGATCCCAAATTATGCATGACCAACGAATCATAACATGAAGTTCTTCTTCATCAACACGCAACTCCCCAAAGTAAGTTTCTACTTATGAAGGAAAAATCTTGCCAACGTCAAAGCAGCTCAGCAGCTAGCTACCAACTTGGAAGATGACATGATCCTTGCTGGAGAAATAAGAATGGGAACCAATACCAATAAAAGGATGCAAGCCTCAAGGTCTTCAACATCTAATGTTAATGCTCCTAGTGCTAGCTCCAACTTTACGAATCCTATGGTCTAGAGGCTGGCAAATGAAGTCTTGTCTCTAAAAAAGAAAGTCTCCAATAGCAACTACAAGGACGTCCCAAGGAGGGCTTTTCCTAATTATGTTGGCAACAAAAATCAAAATCGTCTCCCAGTTCCCCTAGGAAGGCTTTCTCTGGAAGCCCCACCCACTAATAACGTCACGGGATATTACTAGGATGAACAAGACGATTATGCACATCAAGATTACCCTAAAGAAGAAAATGTCGACCTCTTCCAAGAAGAAGAAATTGAATCGGCTGGCGACTCCAAGATTAGTTACTTACAAATGGTGGAAGAAGAGGAAGAAGAAGACTTGGTGACACACTTATGTTGTTTTCATGCAGCATCAACAAAACCAGCTTAATAAAGCTCAAGTTGTTGCTCCACCTGAAAAAGAGAAGCTTCCTGTCACAATTGCTAAAAGAGGATCTCCTCTCCCTTGGCAACCCAAGAAAGCAGCAAGTCCACATGTAAGTGCACCTCGTCCCTCTTCATCAACTCCCATTATTTCTAAAGCTAATCCTCTCGTTCCAAAGACCAGTGTTCCTTTCGTTAAACTAATCAGTGAAGTTACGACTTCCAACTTACAAAATTCTTTCCAGGCTTTTGACATTATCGACCATGCCAAGAAAACCAAGGTCCAAATGTATGAGGCTGAGTACCTCAAAGCCAACCCTAACCAATTTGACAAATTTGTCAAGTTTGTTAATGACAAAGGAATTACCCCAAGTGAAGATACACCTCCTAACGTTCCTGTTACTCCTAAGCCCAAAATGCCACAAAGTAACCTTGTTTCCACTCTAACTTCCTCCAGATGCATTGATCCATTTTTCATCTCCCTACTTGTAAATGGTTTTAAACTAAGTAGTTGTGTTATAGATTTTGGCACATCTGACAATGTGATGCCCGCCACGGTAGCTACTTCCTTAGGATTGGATCTAGCTAAAACTTTTAGCCGTTTTTTCTCCATGGAGAATAAATAGGTGCCTTTGATCGGCTAGATCAAAGATGCATAGTATGCATTTGTTGCGTACCCAAAAAATAAAATAAAAATGACGGTTCTCGTAGCCGATGTACCAGCATCTTACAGAATTCTCCTCAAACACAATTTTTGTAAAGATGTAGGAGGAGAACTAAGTATGGATATGTCTGAAACCAGAATACCTGTCAAAGGTATAATACAAAAATTGATTCCTAAAAAGGAGTCAAAGTTTTCAATAACCCAATCAGATGACCCAAGAGCTCAGATCCTATTTGAGTCTTCAAGCATGGGAACTTACTATCTACAAATAGAAGAGGTTGGTGAATCCCTGACCAGAAATAAGTCAGAGAATGACGATGCTTCCTCAACTTCAAATGAATCATCATTAGGTGATTTGTCTATCTTTGATCATGATTCCTCATCAGATGATGAATCTTCAGACTTTGACACTGTCAGACTTGGTGACCCAAATGGCATTTGGTTGCTCGAATTTGATGGCAGTTGCTCTTCCACTGGTTTTGGAGTAGGAATGGTTTTTATTTCCCCTACAGGAAATTTTTTCCCTTTCTCTTTCAAGTTACAATTTGATAACACTAATAACACCGCCGAATATGAAGCTTTGTTATTGGGAATGCAAGTTGTGCTAAAGAAGGGTATAAAAAATCTCCATGCACAAGGTGATGTCGAGTTGATAGTATGTCAAGTAAGGAATCTGTATCAAATAAAAAATGATAGACTCAGGAATTATCGCAATCTGGTTTGGGATTCCGTTGAGGAATTTGAAGCTTTTGATATATCTGTTGTCCCCAGAGAATATAATACCAAAGTTGATTCTTTAGCAATCTCATCCATGCTCTTGGTACCACATAAAGACTTTTAGGGTTCTACCTACACCATTGAAGTAGTTTTGCACCCAAGTGTCCTTGACAATTCAGAGAACTGGAAGATTTTCAACGATGATCATCAGATCATTTCCTTTCTAGAGAAAGCAGAGAACTTCAATGAATTGTACTTTGAAGGTAGTGATTTTCCACATTGAGAATCTGTGTCAGATATGGACCCTGTTACGGGTGAAGAATACTTACAACTTAGAGGGAATAAGATTCCCAAAGGATTACTATCCTTAGAGAAGCTTTTTGACAAGCATGATCGTTATGTCAAGAAGCAACTCTCATATTTTGATTCATCTAATGAAGTGGAACAGATCAATTTGGGAACTGAAGCTAATCCTAAGATGGTGAACATTGGTAAGTGTTGCACGGCCGAAGAAAGGAAACAGTTTTCCCAATTATTAGAAGAATATATGGATTTCTTAGCATATTCATATGAAGATCTGAAATCGTTTCAGCCTAAGAAAGTGCAACATGATATTCCTCTCAAGGTTGGAGTTTTTCCTTACAAACAAAAGCAGAGATAGTACAATCCAAATATTTCTGGAACAATCCTGGCAGAAGTTCAAAAAATGCTAAATGCGCAAATAATATTCCCTATCCATTATTCAACATGGATAGCAAATATCATTCATGTTCGTAAGAAGAATGGTGAAATTCGTATTTGTGTGGATTTTAGAAATCTAAACCAGATGTCACTCAAAGACAATTATCCTCTTCTAGTGATGGACCAAGTCCTACAAAACATGACCGGATCTAAAATGCTCTCCATGCTAGATGGATTTTTTGGTTACAATCAAATTGAAGTTAATTCAAGTGATCAGCACAAAACCACTTTCACAACACCATGGGGTACCTTTGCGTATCACAGGATGCCTTTTGGTCTGATCAATGTTGGTGCCACCTTCCAACGTGCTATGATTTAGCTTTTCGCGATGTGATGGGTGAGTTTATCATGGTGTACCTTGATGATCTCACGGTTTTCTCTAAACAACGTCGTGAACACTTCTACCATTTAAGGAAAATCCTTGAGAGATTCCATCAGCATGGTATTTCCTTAAATCCCAAAAATTCAATTTTTGGGGTTACAGAAGGTAAACTCCTTGGCCATGTTGTGTCTGTAGAGGGAATCAAAATTGACTTAGAAAGGGTCAATGGTATTAAATCTCTTGCCCTTCCATCAAGAAAGAAGGCTATCCATTCCTTTTTTGGCAAGGTAAACTTCTTAAGGAGGTTTCTCCCAGACTTTGCAGAGAAAACTCGTCATATTGTAAATATGATGAAGGGTAATACTACATTTCATTGGACGGCAGAAGGGAAAGCAGTGTTCGATGATATCAAGGAGGCCATTGCTCATGCGCCCATGTTGGTATGTCCCAACTACACCAAAGAATTTATCATGTACAGTTATGCTTCCGAGCATACACTTTCACCAATCTTGGTGCAAGAAAACAATGAGGGTTTTGAATCTCCCATTGCATTCATGAGTTGTCCCCTAAAGAATTATGAACTGAGATATTCTCAAATGGAAAAACACGCTTTTTTTGTAGTCAAAGTTGTTAAGAATTTTCGGTTCTATATTCTAAATAGCCATGTCAAAGTTCTAGTCCCAGACACAACTGTTAAGTCTATCTTAAAACAACAGGAATTTGGAACAAAAAGAGGCAATTGGATTGCCAAGATTCAGGAATATGATATGGAAATCAAACCCACTAAGCTGATACATGGGTGTGGGCTTTGTCAGCTTATCGCTGAAAATAACCTAGAAGAAGAAGTTCCAGAAGATGAAGAAGTTTCAGACGAGGAAGAGGTGGACCCAAGTACACTTCCAATGGTACTATTTTTCAGTACCACCAACGAATGGTATTCCAACATCACCCATTTCCTCACATATGGGGAATGCTCTAATCGTTTGACCCCAAAACAAAAGAGAACCATCAAGCTAAAATTAGCAAACTTCGTCTTATGGGACAATGGCTTGTACAAGTGTGCAATGGATGGGACTTTTCTTCGATGTGTTGATAAGGAACAACAACAAAAACTGTTGAATTCATATCATGACTTGGCATGTGGAGGACATTTCTCAGCGCCAGTAACTACTCACAGAATTCTAAGAGCTAAGTACTATTGGCCCATAATTTTTTAGGATACGTACTCTTGGGTGCGTAAGTGTGAATTGTGTCAACAATTCGTTGCAGACCCAAGTTGGCATCCTTGCCATTGAAACCTGTGGTGATTGAGGAACCTTTCCAGCAATGGGGAATTGACTTCATTGGTGCAGTTAATCCATCATCAAGTCTGGGGAACATCTACGTCCTTACTGCTACTGATTATTTCACCAAGTGGGTGGAAGCAATTCCTACCAACCATGCTACTTCAGAGGCAGTATGCATTGTCTTGAAGGAAAACATTATTTCTAGGTTCGGTGTGTCGAACAAGATCGTTGTTGACAATGCTTCTGCCTTCTCATCAAACGAGATCACTGAGTCCTATTTCGAACACGGCATAACTTTGTCTCATTCTTCTGACTATTACCCACAAGGTAATGGCCAGGCTGAATCTAGCAACAAAATCTGGTGACTATCATTCGTAAGTTGGTAGACGAGAACCAATGTCTATGGCACAAGGCCTTGTATGATGCTTTGTGGGCAGACAAGATAACTCTGAAGTGGGAAATTGGCATGTCTCCTTTTCAACTCTTGTATGGGTTGAATTTTGAGATTCCTATAACCTTGGAACTTGCAACCCTCAAATTGGCTAAGGCCATCAAGGATGATGCATTTGATAACTTTGTTGATAAGCGAGTTATGTATCTCTTTGAATTGGAAGAGAATTGGGTTCAAGTGGCTGACCACATCGTGGAACACTAGGATGAAGTGAAGAAGCTTTTCGACAAGAAGGCCAAGTCTCGAGAATTTCAAATTGGTGATCTCATTCTCCTTTGGGAAAAACAGAGAGAACCAAAAGGTATGCACAGAAAATTTGACTCACTGTGGACAAGACCTTTCCAAATTCATTAGCTGCACAGTGAGAATAGTTTCTTGTTAGCATACGGAGACGGAATGCCATTTTCCCTTCCTCATAGCAAGAAACATCTCAAGCACTTTATGCAGTAAAGTGATTGGCGTTGGTATGTAAATACTTTTTATTTTTAAGTCCTTTGAGTCTTTTTGTTTTAAGTTGTGTCGTCGTCGTCGCCTAACTTCAAGCCCAATGGATGGATAAAGCCACTTGAATTCTAGAATTCTTCTCCCTTCATTCATTTCAAAGAACGGTTGAAGGAAGATCCCTAGCAAGAGCCAGTTGTTATCACGGAATCTAGTAGCGCTCGTTCCATGGATAACCCCCCTACGAAACTTGTTTGTTTCCTAGGTTCGTGAAGTTCAAGCATGCAAAACGAGGTGATTTTCAAGCCACCTTGAAATGTGTTCCAAAGCCTCAAACAGTCAGTTTGAGCATCCCCCTACATTCGCCTTGCAAAGACCTTCAAAATGAGTACCTTTGCGAGCTCTCACTATTGATACTTAGTAAAATTGTGAAAAGTGCAGTTGTCTTAAAAAGCATCACTCTACTTCTTTTTGGAAAATTGAGTAAGCGTCAAAAGTGCAAGGGCGCCAAAAATTAGAGCCCTTGCACTTAAGTGATTTTTTTTTGGTGCAATGGCACTGATTTTTGGCACCCTTGCACTTTTCTCCCAGACTTAGTCATTTTTTACTAAGGCGTTGTTTTTCTCCTCTTTTGCACTTTTCACTGAAAGTGCCTTAATTCATGCCTCTTTTAATGCACAACTTAAGTTCTTTTTAAAACACTTGGAGATCATTTAAAAGTGATTTTATGTTTCTTATTCATAATTTTTGGTCTTCAACCTCCATTTCTTTTGCTGGGTGAACTCCTCTTTTTCTCTAAAACGAGTTTTTGGAGATCTCATGCAATTTCGAGTTTAATTTCTTGCGGTTTTCAGGTACATTTCCATTTTCTTCCTTAATGCATTACTTTTTGATCTGGTTAGTCATTTTCAAATTAGGAAACATGTCTTTGAAATCTCCTTCGTACATTTTTCTCTTACCCTTTCGTTTCCAAAGCTTTCACGCTTGTGTGTACGTTTTATCTCTTGGTAGAAACGTGTTTTTGTTTATTAGATGAGATATTGAGGTCTCCATGATCCATTGACGTTTTCTTCTCTTTCCACAATGCATGTTTATTTGGTTTGTTGTTTCGCCCTATATTTTTAAAATGTGATTTGCTTTCTTTTATTGATTGCCATAGATTTTTTTTTTGTCTTTGTTTCATTTTCATAATAAGAAATGCAACAGTTTTTGAAATATTTCGGGCTCTTGAGTAAAACTCTTGTTTTTGAGAATACCATGGCATAGAAAAGAAGATTCATTATGTCAAAACGTGTTTCAGATGTTGGCATCAAATGTTCACATTTTCAAGTTTCAAGTGGCATTTTTCAAATGTTATTTATCTCCATTTTCCAAAGCGTTGAGATTCTACATTTTAACACTTGTAAAACCCCGACATTTCCTTCATCTATCTCCATTTGGAAATGGCACTGAAATTCTATACCATTACATTCAAAGTTATGAACTTCAAAAAGTTGAAGTGTCAAGGCGTTGATTTTCAATGCCATGACACCTCAAAAAAGTTTCTAATTCCCGAAGTGCAGGGGCGTTGTTTTTCAATGCCTCTGCACCAAAGTCATTTTACCCCCAAGTGTAGAGGCATTGATTTTCAGCACCACGCACTTTTCATTGCTTTTTCTCATAAATACTTCAAACCTTGCCAGTTTTGATCTGAACTTCATTTTTTCACTCCATGTGTTGGAACTGTAAAAATCTGATGATTTTACATATTTTTCACACCCCTGAGTTTCCATATGAATCCTCGTCATGAGCACAGGGGCCTTCTATCATGAAATTTTTCTCACACTTTGCATATATTTATCCCATAATCTATCGAGTCCTGCATTTTTCACGTTGTGGTCCATATCGGCATGAGTCTATCTAGGTCTCCCCGACCCATGATGCTTTTGTGCTAACATATGTTTGTTGCAGGAAAATCGGCATGACTTCTTCACTGTCACAACGATCAGAATTCACCTATGGGTATCTATCGGCATGGCATTCACATTGTTTCCGCGACGAAGAGGGAACATTGCGGAAAAATATTTGTATCGGGGTAGCATCTTGGCGAACTCACTTTGTCTTGCCGACTACCGATGGGTAGATACATATCGGTATGAGTTAGTGTTATCGAAGTGAGGTCTTGGCGAGTGACCTTCAATCTCGCAGACATTACACATGGAGTTTTCTATCAAAAGGCATCTCGGTGAGACTAATGTGACTTTGGAGTAAGTCCTAGCGAATTCAAGTGGGTCTCACCAATGGAATACATATGGATTTTATCGGCAAGAGAACCAATATGTCACAGCTACAAGTTTGATCATGAGGACTATCGGTGACACTAAGGGTGTTTTGTGGAGTGTCTCTTTGATATCATAGGGTTATAGCGAAGCGGATGAGGCGAGGTGGCACATTTCGGTAAGAAACTTCTCATGTCTCAGCGACTAGGAAAATGCATGATGGGGGACTTTCGGTATAACGAAGTATTATCTATAAGATGTCTCCCCAATATCGTGAGGTCACAGTGATAGTGAATGGAACAAAAGTATACATCTCGGTAAGGGTTAAGGTTTTCGGTGTGAAGTCTCGGCGAGTGACCTTCGGTCTCGCCGATAATACGCATGAGGACTTTGTCAGTATGAGATTTGGATTGTATCGGCGATCATGAATGCATCATGAGGGCTCTCGATGAAACATAATGTAATCTATACGACATCTCCCTAACTCAGATAAGTCATGGCGAAAGCGAATAAAACACGGGATGGCCAATGATATAATTGCCTTCGGCATAACTCACGATATGTCTCGACGACTGTTTCAATGAGATTAACAATAATTCAAATACTGAGGCCGACGTGTGAATTCCTAAAATACAGTTGTAGGCCGACATAAAATGAGCCTGAATTCAGCGGTTGGCCGACATTGGATCTCAATGTGATATGTTTTTCTGATGCATGTGTATAAATATGCATTGTGAGATTGTAAAAAAAAATCATCAGCTATTAGTTATTCGATATACAGTAGGCAAATTAGATGGATACAGTACAATAGACTTATCAGGTCAAAGACTATGATGCATGTTTTCAAAATGGAGGTATTTATGAAAGTCAATTGATGTTGCTGCACATCTCTGGTGTCAATTATCTGTTGAATTTAATGAAAGTATTGCTAAGCTGTCTTTAAGATGGATTATTTCTAATTGTTTAAATTGATATAACAAGTTTATATTCAATTCATCAGTGCACATTTGTTGTATTTGTGTGATTAATTGATTGGTTCTTTCAAGCAAAGATTAAATCCTTTTAGTTGATCACAGTAATCAAGGAGATTCATTTGGATTGTTAAAGTAGAGCTTAGTAGTCATAGTTTTGCATGTTTATACAAGTTGTAAACATAATATATGCCAGACAATTTGATTTTTCTCCAGATAAATGTTGCTCATCTTGATTTCATTTGACTCTGCATACCCAATAAGGCACTGGTCTCTGCACTTCATCATTTGGATTCATTTAGTTTCTTTACATCTGTTAATTGAACATTTTAGGAATTAGATCATAAGATTGTTATTGCTATTTGTACCAAGTTTGAATTCATTTGTTCACTTCCATCTGCCATTGTGGACAAATCACTACAATAAAGATAATCATAAGTCAAGTCTGCTTCATCTAGAAAGGTACACCCGCCTAGGTTTAGCAGCACCTGAAGAGTAGAAGGTTAAATTCTTTTGACCTTGTCTGTTACCCTAAAATGTATCAAGAGATTGACAGCCTCTTGAGGCATTCTACCTGCGTTTTTGAGAGCTAACAAATTGGAAACTTTGCTGGGGAATACATTCATAATCAAGGCCTTAATTATAGATTTAGAAACTTTATACAGACTCCACTGGGAATTAGAAACATCAAGCATTTTCTCACTTTTAAGAAAGTGAGTGGCGACTCTGACAAAAACATTGCATCATTTCATCATGAATGGAAGAAGATCTCAATATAGGGGAGGTCATACTGGAGCTCCTACTGGCAGCAGTAAGTGGACACACAAAGATGACAAGGTTGATAAGGGAAAAAGGATAAGTGAGGACATGTGCCTAACAGATAAAGACAAAGCATCAAGAGCACATTGTGAAACATATGATCACTATGATACATGGAGAAACAATTCGAGTGTAGAGCCTTGTTCTCCAAAAGATCAAAGAAATCCTTTCTCTTTTCTTGATCCTCAGAAATAGGCTAAGTTTGAAGTTGGACTTGAGGCTGAACGAATCAGAATTCAACATGAATATGATCAGAAGATGGAGGGTAACCAAAATGTGTTTATTGATCATGAGCTTCCTGAGGAAGTAAAAGCACAGTTTGAATTACAGAGAAAGAGGATAGAGGAATTAGAGGCTAAATTGCAGAAAACTCAAGTTACTGATCAGACAGCTAGTTGCCCAAAGTATGTACCACCTCATAAGCAGGGTGATAATGGTGCAAGGCCCTCTAATCAATCAAATGCTCCTCACAATCAGATAGGGAATTAGTACAGACAACCAAATCATCCACCTCATATTCCAATACAACATACAAATATGCAGCCACCTCTCAGTCCGCCTTGTGTCCCACAGCATAATGCGCAATACAATAATCCCATGCACCAATGTCAATACCCACCTATTCCTCCCCCTCACTAGCATACACCAATGATTAGACAGTTTGACTTAGCATGTTTTCAATTATACCCTTATCCTATGGATAGCAGCTGGAGGGGTATGGTGCCCAAATTTACATGAAGTAATGCAATTACTGCTGAAGAACATTTAAGGAGTTTCAATGTTTTCATCCAAAACATAGATGTGCCATATGAAGATTTACACATGAAGTTGTTTATGATGTCACTTATTGAAGATGTTAGGGATTGGTTCAACAGCTTGACAGCATTCTCAATTAATTCTCTTCAAGTATTCCAGGACCGATTCCTAGAGCAATATGGGAATCTAAATGCACCAGATGTTGCTCTTCATGAATTGATGTGAATTCAGAAAAATCATAATGACTCAATTTATGATTTCAACTAAAGATTCAACAAGTTGCAGACTAAGGTACCTCCTGGATCAAGGCTACCAGATTATGTAGCTTTGAGTGTCTATTTGAATGCATTTGATCCTAAAACAGGGTATGAACTGAGAAATAGATTCCAGAGAGATTTGGCTGAAGTACAGAAAATAGCACTGACAATTGAAAATAACAGGAAGGTTGTTGGGATAGTCAGTAAAAGAGACAACCCTAGGACTCCTCAGCAAAACAACAATTATCAGTACAGACAGGAGAATACATACAGAAATGAGAGGCCGAGGTTGCATGATATGCCTTATAATACAGACTAGAAGGATGGAAAACCTATAACAACTACACCTAGAAACAAAGAGACTCTTGATCCATTGAGGCAGAAGGGAACCTATATGGTGAGTAACAATTACTTTTGTGAAGCTTGTGATAAGCCGCATTCCCCAGACTATTGTGTTGTAGCCCAAAGGATGCAAGAAGAGGGAATGTTGATGGAAAATAATGGAGAAGATCACACAGTGTATTTGACTTCAAGTACTTTTCACCATGTTGAGGAAAGGTACTCATCTTCAGAAGATGAAGGTTATGAGTATGATGTTTCAAATTAGAAATATAATGTCCATATGGCTGAACGACAAGTTCTTTCTAATTTTGAAGAAGATTATACATAGCCACATTCTATTGAGGTTCCTGCTCAATGCAGTATGAGGAGACTCACCAAAGATGAAATAGAGAAACTAATTGTTGTTGCAGTTGAGGAAGCAAAGAGTAAGTACTGGTTGAGAAACAGAACAATAAATGAGAAGGAATGTGTTCCTAAGGGAATCTTTATGAAGGATCAGAAGGAAACACAATGAACTGTGAAGAAGCTGGAAAAGAGACAACCTGATAAAAGTGAACAGAAGCCAATCCAAAAGTAGGAAGTTGAGGAATTACACAAAGAAATGCAAAAGCCTGATCAGCCTAGTAAAAGAGAGAAGGAAGAAAACAAAGGAGAAATGCCAGAACAAAAGAAAATTGTTAAGGTGGAGGGCTCTTCTTTTCACTTCACTCAGGTGTTATCCCAGGTAAAAATGTTTGTTCCACTGCTTGAAATGATGAAAATTAAGGAATACAGAGATAGTTTTGTTCAATTAATAACAAGTGGAAATGAAAAACATGTGAATTCTAAAAATAGAGTAGCTATTAAAGTAGTCAATAGGTAGGAGAAAGTAAATATCCCAGAAGTCTGCTTGAGTGATATATTAACAACTCCCCCACAAGTTGATCATTTTTTCACTACATAACTCATAAATAAAAAATTGTTGAGGAATTGCATGATAGACTCTAGTGCTACTATAAACATTATGCCAATAGGAGTTATGAAGCAGCTTGGCATGTGGGTTGATACATATGAGGGGAAGTGCTATGCAATAAATAACAGACCTGTTCCTGTGGTAGGAATTATGAGAGATGTTGAATTCAACTTGGCTACTTATCCACAGGTGGCATATAATATAGATATAATAGTGATTGATACTCCTCCTCAATTTGGAATGCTTCTATCAAGACAGTGGACAGCAGCTGTTGGTGGAAATGTCCAATTTGATCTATCTTATGCTACAATTCCTATGAATGGTCAGGAATTCAAATTGTATAGGAAGCCAAGAATGAACCAGCTTGTTGACTGTGTACCACGGGACCAGATCAATTGTTTTTGTGATGTTGATCTTGGAATTTTTAAGATAGAATCAGCCCAGCCAGAATTAACCAATAATGATCCAATTGAAAAGCATGTGGCACAAAGCTACAATGAAGTGTGGAAGATGTATTTTGATGGAGCATGCAGCCAGGAAGGAAACGGAGCTGGGATTGTATTTTTTTCACTTGAAAGTATTACATTTAAATATTCATTCATGTTGGCATTTGAATGTACAAACAATGTGGCGAAGTATGAAGCTTTATTGACAGGGCTGAACATAGCTGTGAAACATAAAATCAAATTGCTAGCTGTTCTTGGGGATTCTGAGTTGGTTGTTTCACAAATTAAGTCAAAGTATGCAGCAAAGCACAAAATATTGAAACAATACAGGAATGTTGTATGGGACACAATTGAGTTGTTTGATGCATTCTCAATTGAATGGATTGACAAATCAAAGAACATAATGGCTGATTTTTTAGCAAATGTGGCACTGAAAAGAGATGATATCAGATTGGCTAGGGTGTCACAGATTGAGTTCAAGACAAGGCCTGTTGTTCCTGATAACATTTATAGTTGGTAGGTCTTCAATGATGATACTAACCTTTTGAAATTCCTCTGTTGTATAGATAAATATGAAGCCCAGGAAATTGACTTCAATGCTTTTGTTGAAGAAGTGGATGGGAAGCAAACAGTGTTTGGAAAAGAGATCTTACAACTCAAAATGAATAAGCTTCCTAAAGGCTTAGTGGCATTGGAGCGGCTGTATGATGGAAATGATCGGTCCCTTATGAAACAAACACCAGTCAAAAGGGAAGATATTGAAGAAGTTAACTTGGGGACTGAGATAGCACCAAGAAGGGTGTACATAGGAAAGAAGATAAGCCCTACAATTAGAAGAATGTTGATTGAGTTGCTGAGAAAATATAAACATGTGTTTTGTTGGTCTTACGAAGATTTAAAAGCATACAGGGAAGATTTGTTTCAGCATAAAATACCATTGAAGCCAGATGCTAAGCCATTCAGACAAAAGCAAAGACCCATAAATCCAACACTGGAGCCTAAAATGCAAGAAGAATTGACAAAGCTCGAAGATGGAGGAATCATCAAACCAATCAGGCATTCAACGTGGGTCTCAAACTTAGTCCCTGTGAGGAAGAAGAACGGAGATATTAGACTATGTGTGGACTTCAGGAATCTGAATATGGCATCTCTCAAGGATAATTATCCTCTACCCAATATGGAAGCTATATTGCATAAGGTAACAAGATGTGAGTTGTTGTCTATGATGGATGGGTTTTCAGGGTATAACCAGGTTAAGGTCAGAGAATCTGAGCAATATAAGACAACATTTACAACTCCTTGGGGAACGTATGTATACATAAGAATGCCATTTGGTCTCACTAATGCAGGAGCGACCTTCCAAAGAGCTATGGATGTGGCATTTGCAGATTTGATCAATGCTATCATGGTGGTGTACCAGGATGACTTGACTGCTTATTTGAAGAAGGCTGAAGATCATGTACAACATCTAGAAGAAGTATTTATTAAAGCCCTAGAATATGGTATTAGCTTAAATCCTAAGAAGTATCATTTTGCTGTCATAGAGGGTAAGCTCTTAGGACATATTGTTTCAAAAGAGGGAATTAGGATAGATCTTGAAAGGGTTGAGGCTATTGATAAAACTCATGTTCCCAAAACTGTTAAGGCTATACAATCATTCTTTGGACAGATTAATTTTGTTAGGAGATTTGTTTCTAACTTTGTTGAGATCATTAAGCCCATATCAAAAATGTTGAAGAAAGGACAGAAAATGGAATGGACTGCAGAAGCCTTGGAAGCTTTTATATCTATCAAAAGGGCCATCAAGGAGGCTCATGTCCTTAAATCTCCAGATTTTGCAAAGCCTTTTCAGATATTTTCATTTGCTTCAATGCACACTATTGTTGTTGTTATGTTACAGAAGAATGAGGATGGTCATGAACAACCTGTGTTTTTCTTCAGTAAGTCATTATAAGGGTCCAAATTGAAATATGACATAATGGAAAAACAGGCATTTGCATTGGTGAAGGCTACAAAGGCTTTCAGGCCATATCTTGTTGGAGCAAAGGTGATTGCCTATGTCCCCCATGCAGCTGTCAAAGATATTCTGACACAATCTAAAGTGACAGGAAGGAGATGTAGATGGATTAACAAAATCCAAGAGTTTGACATGGAGATACAGATTACTAAGCTAGTGAGAGGCCAAGGCTTGGCTAGGTTGATGGCAGAATTGAATATTGAAGCAAATCAAGTTTGTAATGTAGAAGGAATTGCAATTGCAAGCATTGAGCATACTCCTTGGTATACTAACATCATGCATTACCTTAAGTACATGAAGTGTCTAGAGGGATTGAGTGACAGCCAGAAGAGAACTTTGAAGTTGCAAGCATCAAAATATGTTTTCATGGATGGAGATTTGTTTTGGAAGAACAGGGATGGTATACCGTTGTTATGTCTAGATGAGTCATAGGCTAAGTGTGTTTTAAGTGAAATGCATGAAGGAGTTTGTGGAGGAAATTACTCAGCAAAAACAACTACACATAAAATTCTCAGGGCAGGTTATTATTGGCCAAAGGTTTTTAATGATTCTTTTACACATGTGAGAAAATGTGAGGCCTGCAAAAGGTTCTCTGGAAAATTGAAGTATCGGGGTGCTTTACCACTTCGACCCTTACAAGCTAATGCCCCTTTTCATCAATGGGGAATTGATTTCATTGGAGAGATACAAGAAAAATCAAGTGGTGGACACAAGTGGATACTAGTTGCCACTGATTACTTTACCAAATGCATAGAAGCAATCCCAACCAAACAGGCTACAAGCAAAGTGGTGACGAATTTCCTGATGAACAACATTATCACCAGATTTGGTGCACCACTGAGGTTAATCACAGACAATGGAATGTGTTTCAGGTCAGATGAATTCAAAAGCTTCTGTGACACATATGGCATTACTATTTCTTATGCAGCTCCTTACCATACACAAGCTAATGGTCAAGCAGAGTCTAGCAATAAGAGTCTTCTGAAGATTATAAGGAGGATGTTAGATCATAACAAGAAAGCTTGGGATTCAAAATTAAAATTGGTTGTGTGGGCCGATAGGATTACTATGAAAAAGGAAATTGGAAAATCCCCATTTGAATTGGTGTATGGAGCACAAGCCAGGATGCCTTTGTAGAATTTGTTACCAGTCTACAGGTTTGTCCTTCAGGAAGATTTGGATATTCCTGAACCTATGGAGGAAAGAATGGAGCAACTAGCTGAACTTGATGAAATGAGGAGGGTTTCCCAAAACCAAAACATGAAGTTACAGACACAGATGAAGTATCTATTTGACAAGAAGGAAAAGGATAGAAAATTTGAAGAAAATGACTTGGTGTTGATGTGGAACACAAGGTGTCAAGAGAAAGGAAAGCATGGTAAATTTGAAGCTTTGTGGCTGGGACCTTTTGTTGTTGTTGGGAAGAGAGGTGAAAACTCATACTATCTATAGAATATGGCTGGTGAAGATGAGGAATTTCCTGTTCATGGGCAATTCTTGAGGCATTTTTTCTCTTGAGCAACACAGAGGATTAAGGGTTGCCAGTGCATGGACAACTCTTGATGGTCCTCTTCAAAATTCTTGTCCATGCATAGTAGTTTAGGGTTCTAGTTCACCTCATTTTTGCATTCATTTTCCTTCCATTTCCATTTCCATTCTGCTCACTGGTTCATCATTTTGTGTCTGGTCTGCTCACCCAAAGATTTGGATCCTTCCAATGATCTTACTCTCATTCATCCCCAGACGGAGCCACTATTGGAACTATAAAAATCTGATGATTTTACATATTTGTCACACCCCTGAGTTTCCATATGAGTCCTCTTCATGAGAACAGAGGCCTTCTATCGTGACATTCTTCCCACACTTTGCATATATTTATCCCATAATCTATCGAGTCGTGCATTTTTCACGTTGTGGTCCATATCGGCGTGAGTCTATCTAGGTCTCCCCGACCCATGATGTTTTTGTGCTAACATATGTTTGTTGCAGGCATATTGGCATGACTTCTTCACTGTCACATTGATCAGCATTCACCTATGGGTATCTATCGGCATGGCATTCACATTGTTTCGGTGATGAAGAGGGAACATTGAGGCAAAAGATTTTTATCGGGGTAGCATCTTGGCGAACTCGCTTTGTCTTGCCGACTACCGATGGGCAGATACATATCGGTATGAGTTAGTGTTATCGAAGTGAGGTCTTGGCGAGTGACCTTCGGTCTCGCTGACATTACACATGGAGTTTTCTATCAAAAGGCATCTCGGTGAGACTAATGTGACTTCGGAGTAAGTCCTAGCGAATTCAAGTGGGTCTCACTGATGGAATACATATGGATTTTATCGGCGAGAGAACCAATATGTCACAGCAACAAGTTTGATCACGAGGACTATCGGTGACACTTAGGGTGTTCTGTGGAGTGTCTCTCCGATATCACAAGGCTATAGCGAAGCGGATGAGGTGAGGTGGCACATTTCGGTAAGAAACTTCTCATGTCTCAACGACTGGGAAAAGGCATGATGGGGGACTTTCGGTATAACAAAGTATTATCTGTAAGATGTCTCCCCAATATTGTGAGGCCACAGTGATAGTGAATGGAACAAAAGTATACATCTCGGTAAGGGTTAAGGTTTTCGGTGTGAAGTCTCAGCGAGTGACCTCCGGTCTCACCGATAATACACATGAGGACTCTGTTGGTATGAGATTTGGATTGTCTTAGCGATCATGAATGCATCATGAGGGCTCTCGATGAAACATAATGTAATCTATACGACATCTCCCTGACTCAAATAAGTCACAGCGAAAGCGAATAAAACACGGGATGGCCAGTGATATAATTGCCTTCGGCATAACTCACAATATGTCTCGGCAACTGTTTCAATGAGATTAACAAGAATTCAAATACTGAGGTCGACGTGTGAATTCCTAAAATACAGTTGCAGGCCGACATAAAATGAGCCTGAATTTAGCGGTTGGCCGACATTGGATCTCAATGTGATATGTTTTTCTGATGCTTGTGTATAAATATGCATTGTGAGATTGTAAAAAAAATCATCAGCTATTAGTTATTCGATATACAGTAGGAAAATTAGATGGATACAGTACAATAGATTTATCAGGTCAGAGACTATGATGCATGTTTTCAAAATGGAGGTATTTATGAAAGTCAATTGATGTTGTTGCACATCTCTGGTGTCAATTATCTGTTGAATTTAATGAAAGTATTGCTAAGTTGTCTCCAAGATGGATTCTTTCTGA
Organism: Sequoia sempervirens; assembly: GCA_007258455.2. Classification (NCBI taxonomy): domain Eukaryota; kingdom Viridiplantae; phylum Streptophyta; class Pinopsida; order Cupressales; family Cupressaceae; genus Sequoia; species Sequoia sempervirens. Next base: position 239,157,814 of record VDFB02256132.1, on the reverse strand, counting down.
TTGTTTAAATTGATATAACAAGTTTATATTCAATTCATCAGTGCACATTTGTTTTATTTGTGTGGTTAATTGATTGGTTCTTTCAAGCAAAGATTAAATCCTTTTAGTTGATCACAGTAATCAAGGAGATTCATTTGGATTGTTAAAGTAGAGCTTAGTAGTCATAGTTTTGCATGTTTATACAAGTTGTAAACATAATATATGCCAGAAAATTTGAGTTTTCTCCATATAAGTGTTGCTCATCTTGATTTTATTTGACTCCACATACCCAATAAGGCACTGGTCTCTGCACTTCATCATTTGGATTCATTCAGTTTCTTTACATCTGTTAATTGAACATTTTAGGATTTAGATCAAAAGATTGTTATTGCTATCTGTACCAAGTTTGAACTCATTTTTTCACTTCCATCTGCCATTGTGGACAAATCACTGCAATAAAGATAATCATAAGTCAAGTCTGCTTCATCCAGAAAGGTACACCCGCCTAGGTTTAGCAGCACCTGAAGAGTAGAAGGTTAAATTCTTTTGACCTTGTCTGTTACCCTGAAACATATCAAGAGATTGGCAGCCTCTTGAGGCATTTTGCCTATGTTTTTGAGAGCTAACACCGTGCATCATTTTGTGTGCTTCATCACCTGTTTCATGCTTGCTCGACATCATTGCTCACTTCACGCATCCCAATGCTATTTTCTGACTAACGTTTGTTGATTCCACATCTTGCAGTTTCTTTTCAAATCTCATTAAAAGATCCTTGAAGTTGTTGCTTGTTGATTCAATTGCTCTCAGATGACTCTAGAGAAACCTCCATCATCTTCAAGGGCTAAAAACAAAATGAAGTACAAATATCTAGGTGTTTATCCACTGACAGTGGTGGTCTCCAAGGTAGATGAGATAAAAGACATAAAGGTCGGTCATCAAGACCTAGTTGATTTTGTGGAAATAACTAAGAATCCTCTTGAAGATTCTCTAAGAGAAATTGTACACAGTAATTTACATTTGGTGTCTATGTTCCCTACCTCTACACATAATACAAAATTTATCCTTCAAGTTGTATCCCATTACATCAGGGAAAGCAGAAGTGTGATTGATTCTTCATGGCACGAGATATTGAGACATGACCCAGACTTCTTTGATATTATTTTCATAGTTCCACAGATGGAGAAGTACATTAACATCTCAATACAACAAGCATAGGAGGTCTATGACGCAGATCCCGACAAGGCTAAAAACCTGATAAATAGTCAATGGTTGAAAAAACCTAAGAAAACTGTTTCTAGATGGCCGAAGGAACTTTTGCAAAGTGACTTCAAGGAAGATGTCAAAGATATGACTTTTGAGCAGAGTAAAGAGGTTTCCTGAATCATCTTATTTTCATTACTGGATGTATGAATACATCAGAATCATAAGCAGACAAAAATTTCACATTGATTGGGGCAAACAGATCAGCGATGAAATAAATGAACAGTTGATCAATGTGTCATCCATATTGAAGTTCTATATGACTTCTTACTTGGTGTATGTTGTAGTCGTGATGAGGAAATTTCCAAGTCTATCTACAAGAGGGAATAGGCACACCGTACCTGTCTACAAATTTTTCTATCAACTGGAGCTGAAACAAAGCTTTCATCATTCCAAGAGGGTTACTGATGCTTTCTTCGCACCTTTTCTTTTCAGCTTTGATCTGACTCTCGAAAAGAAGAGGGTATCTAATGAGGCCTACAAAGTGGTAAGTAAAGTTGGATGCATATATCTACAATTCCCAACTTTTACTTATTTAAGAGTAGGGTGCTACACTGGTTGCCCTTACATGTTGTCCAGATACCCCTTGGACAAGTGGATTCTCATGGAGATGTGCAGACAGTTGATTTCAATGCACAAAGAATGGAGAAAGATTCACAAGTCGGGATTCATGTTCCCACTGACAATCGGTAGGTATACTATCAAGATTGTACAAAAGGCCAAATCAGTCTATGTGGAAATGCAAGTCATGAAAATTAGGACCTATAGATACAGGTTTGATTTTGATTACCGAAATGTCAGGAAGAAGTTGCAAAAGGGTCATCAGCATAGGTACCGTTTTGAGGACATCTAGGCTGATTGCAGAGATGAGGAGGCCATTCGTAAGATGGATTATTGCAGGTTAACCGTACAGTAGATCAGAGATATTGGTGTTGCTAACCTACCAGAGGATTTCACAGATCCTAGTGACATCATGAACGCTATCTACGATGAACAAGAAATAGCCAAGAGGCCATTGCCTGCAATTCAATGGTCCAGAAAAGAAAGTGTTAGTATCAGGGAAAGATTGGCACCAATTTTGTCTAACACTGCAGAGTGGTTACACAAGCACGACTTTGAGATGAAAACTTTCATAATAGATTTTGAGGGAGAAGAATCTGAAGCAGAAGCCAACTGATAGCAAGAACTCTGCATGAAAGATAAATTTGTGGCTCTTCCCACTTCTTCGCGAAGAGGCCCGAGGATCAAGTTCACTATCGAAAAGGACACACAAGACATTATAGAAGGAGAAAGTACAAAATCTGAACCATCTCGCTCCAAAGGAAAAGGGGTTGTTTTTTAAGAGATAGATTCTGATGAAGAAGGAAATTCCAGTGATCAATCCGCTAAAGAAGAAATTTCAGTAGAAGCAAACTCTGATGAAGAAGAAGATTCTAAAGATGAACAAGAGTCTGAAGGTGATTCTGAAGGTGAACCAGAGTCGAAAGGACAAGAGGATGATCAATAGGAACCAGGACATGATGAAGAAAGAACTATGTCTCCACCTGAGAATGTAGTTGAAGAACTTCCCAGAACATCATCGCCTGTAATTTCAAATGTTCCTCATACACCTCCAAATTTGAACACTCCTCTACCACCTGTTCCTACATCACCTATTCCCACCACCGTCATACCCATAGTGGATGTTTCACCTACCCCTGCAGCATCAACCATACTTGATACTCCTTTAGTGACAAGTATACACACGATTGATATTTTATCCAGTCCTCCATCATCTATTCCTAGTCTTCCATCGCCATCATATGATATCACTTCAGAGACTGATTTTAATTGATTCATGAATGAATCCATGCCTGATCAGCTCAATGTTCCAACTACAGAAGCAGTTATGACAAACATTGCACCCATTATCAAAATACCATTCGTTACTTCAGAAGTGACAGTGACAACAGAGTTGACAATTAATGTAGAAGCTTGTACCTCCTCTCTTCCCCCTTGGTTGATATCTCAAGTGTCAAAGTGAAAGAAACAAATGATTTCTCCAAAAGAGCTCAACCTTGAAGAGATAGTCCCTCCAAAATCTAAAGGGAATAAAAAGGAAAAAGTGTATTCACGACTGAATTTTGACAAAACTAGTCATAAATATGCGAAAATTGTCATACCACCTCATGAAGGAGATGTCAACATGGAGGATTACACAGTGACAAGGGTCCAGCTTGGCAAGGTTACAAATGAAATTGCAAAAGCAAATGTGCAGGTGACTTTGGATATACTAGCTGGGAGACTGGATAAAATGGAGCAAGCTCGAAACATGTCCAAATAGAGGACAGAGCATTATGCCACTATTGTGAGGAGACTTGCAGGATCTACAAGTAACACACAACCGTTAGCAATGGTAAGTGTTGAGGACCCAGCTGTCAAGAAAGATGATAAGTTCGCCTCCAAAGGTAGGGTGTTGTATGATTTCATCAAAAAGATTGTAGAACACGGTTCTTAAATTATAATTGTTGCAAATGAAAAAGCTACTCTAATAGCCAAGCGCAAAATAGAGCTTGATAAGGAGGAGAGTGTACTTTCCCAAGAGTGCAAAGAAATGGAAAAATGTCTGTTGTGGTGGTCACAAATGAAATAGGCAAAGCTTAGTAAATTGGTGGAAGCCGGGGTGATTCCCGACAAAGGAAAATACATAGAGGTAAGAGAATCTTTGAAGCATCGTATTCATGTGTTTGAGTCTCTTACAAAAGATCTCCACCAAGTACAAGAAGATGTCGAAGGGCATCATGTGATTCTTGAAAGAGGAATCAAGGAGTTACCAGGGCATCTTCTTGAGGAGAATCGTATCTTCCTGCCAGCTACAGAACTATCCCAGATCTTCAAAGAAGCCATCATGAAGTTGGTTGACAGTGCAAACTTTTCAAAAGTCTCTTTGGATGTCATTTGTGATACAAGGCTTACACTGGATAACCTTAAAACACATCTTGATAGGTGCAAAAAGGTTCACTCATCTTCCATGAAATCGATCATGAGGATTCACACCATTGTGGATTACACCGTTGGTCTAGATGAGAAGTTCATGCAGGAAACCAGGAAGAAGTATGAAGACTTCCGCACCCAAGCAAGGAACCATGAAGATTCCTGATTTCCAAGTGGTAAAATTTCTTATGCTTTTCATTATGCATCTTGTAAATAATTTTTGACATCTTAAATGTCTTTTCTCGAAATGTAATTGCACCAAAAGCTAAGAAGTAATTTCTTGAAGACAAATTACACTTTGACTTTGGTCAAAGTTAGGTGAGATTTTCCTTAATTAGCTCATCTAACTTTCCTAATTTTACTCCTTTGGTTTCCTATATTTTCTCATCCCTCTCGTCTATATATATGAGGGATTTCTAGTGTATTGTTTATCTTTTATCTCTAGCAACGAAGTTCTACTCATTTTGCAACAAATTTATGAAACTTTGTGTTCAACTTTGTGAATCTAAATCTTATCAATAAAGGAGGAAGTTGCATACCAAACTTTGTGTTGGATCAATTTTCTTTTGAAGTTGATTAATATTGGTGGTGATTATTGTGTGAGATCTAAGGGCTTCAAGTAAATCTATGTGAACTTTGTGTTACATTCTTTACTTTGAATTTAAGTTTATGTTTGAGTAACCTTTGGTGGATAAACTGTAAGACTTTGTGCTTACATTTGTTCGCGCTATTCATGGAACTATTTTGGTGAATAAACTACAAGACTTTGTGCTTGTATTTGTTCATGTTGTTCGTGAAACTATTGTGGTGATGTATCTAGAGGACTTTGCGCTTCTAATATAACACTTGTGTATCTCAAGGATCTACTGTTGGAAAGTTATGGAACGACTTTGTGCCTTCGTAAGCTTTCCTTTCTCATTTTTATCGTTATTGTTATCATGTTGGTATCTCTATACTTTGCTTTCTCAAGATAGAGATATTGGAGTTACCGCTTTGTCTTTAGTTTGAAGTTGTACTGAATCAGAACTACCAACCGTGGAGCATTGTAAAACATCTTCTCTGAAAAAAGAGAGAAGGATGAATGTGACACACCCTGAATCCATTAATCATAGTGTACATGTTGTAAATACTTAGTTTTACTTGTTTCTGAAAGCAATAAGAAGGGCACCTCCCCTTTCTGAGAGGATAGATTACATCTCACATAGTTGTGGCTGAAGTCCTAGTTGTGTAATCTATTGAAAAGAAGATTACATAATTCTCACCCAACAACTCCTAAAAAAATAATCATCTTTATCTCTAATATCTAAATGTTTCTAAGGACGTGTGTTACACCCCAATTGTGTAATTACTATTTACTATTACTATGTAGGGTAAAATGTAAATGTAATGTGAATTCAGTGGATGAATAAATTGTGTGTGCACTTTGTTATCACTGCTTAATGAATGAATGTCATCTCATTAAATATTATATGAAGGAATGCATTTATATGATTGGATGAATATTGTGTTGATATTCTAACTTTCGAGATGTAATATGTATACTGCATATTTGGTGAATAGCTAATTGTAGTGTACATGTGTTAGTGATTGCAGGTATATGTTCAATTCCTCCAAGCGGAGGGGAAGTATCACTCAGGAGAAGGTCTTGGTAGGGTAACTAGTAATGTAACCTATTTCACCTTACACGCACACCACAATAGAATAATTGAGTCAGGTTATTAAGTGGGAAATTGGTAATTCATCCATAGTTAGTATGTATGCTTTAGTAAGAGTGTAGTTTACTATTGAGTGCATGCGTGAATGATGTTTATCTATTTGAGCTTGAGAGTTCTTTCCTTGTTACTATGCTTGTATTGATATATGAAACATACAAGGTATGTGTATGCATACACACATGCACAACGATGATAGACCATACGCACTATAAAGGAATGCGTCCATAAGGGTACATAGGTAGACATACCTATGCACACTCATGCATGAGTTGCTTATGTGCATGGAACTATCTGATGGAACCAACAACATGCATATGTATACATATAGACATATCGCTCGTAGTCTCTTATCAATACCGTAGTAATTGTGTATGATTTGGTGTGAGAATCGAATGTGTATATATATAATGTATATACATATATATGTATATATGTATCCAAATACGTGTATGGTAGCAAATGGACATACCCATACGAATGTATCGTTACATGTATACATACGCATACATGTACATAAATGCATATATATATGAATATATATATATGTATACACAACCGATATATTAGTTTAACAATGTGTGTTATTTTGATGTATTCCTTTGTATATCGATTATATATACATGATTTATTGACATATGATAAATATGGATATATATTAACATATACATATATGTAGTACGTATATGTGTATATATATATATATTTATGTGTGTTAATGTATATATATTTATTTATTTATTTATGTGTGTTAATATATATATGTGTGTGTGTGAGTATATATATATATATATATATGTATAAGTTATATATATGTTTAAATGATACTTTCTTTGAGATCGACTAACTAAAGCAATGATTATCAGTCGATTATAATGCTTTATACATTTGGTGTTGAAGTCAATTATCTTAATCAACTTGGAGGAAAATTTATTAAATAAGTTAAGGCCGAACTTTGGAACAGTAGTGACTTTATTTCTTGAGATGCTTAATGCTCATGTTGTCGACGATAGAAGAGTTTGTGATTTGAAAACTTAACACAACCATAAATTCGATATTTAAGAAGAGAATAAATCAACGCCTTTTTAATAGGGAAACCCATGGACTTGGTAAAAGTTGTATTGCCATGATGTTTAGCATCAATCAAACAGTTGTACAAGCATCGAAAACATATCGATGACTTTTTCTAAACCGATTTAATGAGTGACTCAACACTTAGCATGACTAAATCAATATCATAGCTTGATGGCACACTTTTATTATTGACTATTTTTCTGAGGGAGGAAACCATGCCATCTATGAGAGAGCATAATAATTCTTGGCGCTACCTTTGAATCCTTTAACCTGTATAATTTTGCTTTGAGATGCAAATTGAATTCTATCAAATGGAGATTTGAATTGGTCTCCAATTGCTGTCAAATATGAAGGTCGATCTGTAGTTGTTTAAGCTTCAAGTATACGCTTACATGTTCACCACCATTTCTCTGTGAATCATGTGTCATTGTGCATGCAATTTGTTGTCAACCACATGCCTGATCCTTAGGGTGCATTTTGTATACTTTTCTATCTGCAATATTTTGTCAAAACAATGTGTGAGAGCCTTCAATATTGAGAGAGTTTTATTATCCTTTGAGAAGAAGCATTCTCCAACTTAAGAGTTAAGATTTGTGAGACTTTATTAGAGTATCAATATTGAGATAGTTGTTGTTCTAAAAGTGTTGTATTTGCAGCCAGTCGAATTAGAAAGCTTAAACACATGCATGAGGATTTTCTACTTTTGTTTATTCTATTTTTGAATGAGCTATGCCTTGATTGATTAAACTAGTCTTGTTGTTACTTGCACATAGAGGAAAGCATTGTTTGCTTTGAATGAAAAGTGGAAACTATTTACTTTGTTTATGCATTGTTTGTAAGTACTCCATGATAGGAGAGACTATTTGTCATGGGTATTATTATTATACTAGGCATGAGTAGATATGGGTAAGAGAGTATGTTTATCATAGGTATTGTTATTATACTAGATATGATCAAACATAGATAAGCTTAAGGAACACTCATAGCTAGATAATTAATTATGCTATATGGCTAGTAGGTTACTCTTGGGAATGTTTTCCAGTGAAGGGAGGGAACTTGTACTTTTCTTATTGAGTTATGTTACCTTAGATTGTGTTAAAGAGATAGGTTATCCTGGGGAGTAGCTTTCTCATGGAGAGGGATTGCCTAAGCATAGATATAATGGCCTTAATTCAAAACGATCTTGCCATAGTGTAGGTTAATGGTAGACCATCACTCAATTATACTAAGTGAGAACACTTTGGCCAAAGTAGTGTGATTGTTCGAGACTCCACTATCAGTTCACCATGTCCATTTGAATGAATGAGGGCTACCTAGCATAGGTTATAAATCATAGTCATGTAGGACACAATACTAAGCTCAGAATGGTATGTCGTATGTGGTTACCCAACCAATCCCTTCATCAAAGGGAAGGGCCATCTTTCTTTGATAGATGTGCAGGGGACTGCATATGAGTCTAAGGTTGGTAGAAAAGCAATTGAGTGATGCTTCTCCTCCTCAACAAGCGATAGAAGACCAAGGTTTTAAAAGGAAAATTCCTATACCATCTATATCTTATGTTGTGAGCTCAAAGGAGCTATGCACGTAGTTGTGTACTTTCTTGGAAATATTGTACTTGGTGGAATATTGTAATGGAATTGAAATCCTTATTGAACGTTGTTATAGCATCTTTGTTCATATATTTTCAATAATGAAAGGAAAAAAAATTATTGCAATGGCTTGTTCATAGTTTATTTTACTTGCACAATAAAAACTTAGGAAATTTACTTCAATGAATGTTTGGTATGTTAAAGGTGGTATTAGAGCTACAAGTTTTAGCTATGGAGCCTATGAGCTCATCATTCTTTTCATCCAACATTATCTAATGTTGTGAATTCTTGTGCTAGCATGGTGTGTCTCAGATTAATGGCTCGAAAGTCAGTAATCAGAAATGAGCACTACTTAAAGGCCAAGAAGGAAAGAGAAGCCATTCTTAGAACCATAGAGGGAACCAACTACGACAATGTCGTCTGGTTGAGTGACACTGAAACATTCAGTCATGCACTTTCTCGGATCAGTGATGAGAAGAGGAAGATGAAGATGGAGGCTATGTACAACAATCTACCTTCCATCTCATCAGAAAATTATGAATCATTATCACTTTCCAGTGATATTCCCTCAGAAGGAACTGTCAGCCCAACATTCATCTTTAGGGACCCTAGAGTTCTTCTATTGGTAGAAGTAATAGTAATTTCCTCAAGTAATGAATCTAAGGGATATGTACCTCAAGATCAGCCAAATGTGAAATGGTCTCATGAAGAAATGTCTATGAAAAGGGTAGACTATATTGTTCATGAACACCATATTAACATTGAAACTCATAACTATGTATCGGATGATAAATCCAAAGGCTACTATCCATTTTGGGATAGATATGAACAATTAAGGGATGAACAAAAAGATAGAGATGAGCAATAATCTCAGTCTATAGGATATACTCCATTAAGTTATGTGTTAAAGAGTGAATCTGAGGGATACTCTCCACTCGACTATCTGAATAGTTGCTCCATGTAATCAAAGGATATTGAAATCCTTATGAAATGAATAAAATTATTTATCAAAAGCATGTGCTTAATCTTATATGTGGAATTCCTTATGTGCGTATGAATGTCATTTCTAATGTTTTCCATAAGATAGTTGATAATGTAATTTAGTCTAACATGGATAAAACATTCAGGTAAAACCTGATCTTACATGAAGATAGTGAAGACACGAACCAATCTTGATGGTAGCCAAGAAGTTGGGAAAGGACCAACAGGAATTGAATCTAGGCTTGACCAAATTTTGGCAAGGTTAGATAATATTGAATAAGAAAAGGCACAAGCTAGGGTTGAGAAAGAAGTTCCTGTTAATGAGAATGAAGGTGAAAAATCTTCTCATTGACATGACAAAACCCATGATCATGAAAAAGAAAGATCATCAACACCATCTGAGGAGAGAAATAAGAAGCATATGGCTTCCAAACTTTCCAAGGATATGAAGAAGATTTCTCCACCCAAGTTTGAGGGAAGCGCCAACAGGGATGAAGCTGAGGCATGGCTTGTTCAAATGGAAAAGTATTTTGAAATCTGAAATTACACTGATACCACTAAAGCCGCTTGGGGTGTGTACCAATTAGCTGGAGAAGCTTCAACTTGGTGGATGAACAAAAAGTTGGAACTCAATATTAACTCATGGAAGCTGACATGGGGGGAATTTGTTGAGATTTTCTACAAGCGATGGTTGCCCCAATTATACTATGACCAAAAACTCATGGATTTCTAGAGTTTGAAGCAAGGAAATATGTCGGTCAACAAATATTGGGAGAAGTTTACCTAACTTTTGCATTATGTTCCTATATATCATATGGACGAACACTTCCACAATAGAAAATTTATAATGGGACTTAACAATCAAATCAAAGGAGAAGTGGATATGCATGGTCCTAAAAGTATGGATATTGTATATGAAAAAGCAATTAAGCAAGAGCAAAAGCTTAGGGCTATCTCCAACCGACAGGAAAGTAAAGATCGTAAGAAGATTGCAGAAATTCCTGATAAGCCAACACCAAAGGAGGTGGAGGTTGTGCAAAATGTACCTCAGAAAGGAGAAAAAGGTAACCACAACAATGGAAAAGAGTCGAGAAGGGAGTGAAGAAGGAATGGTTCCAATCGAGGAAATACCAACAATGTTGGTGGAAACACTAGTGGATCTGGAGAACCTGCAAAGAAGAAGGTATTGTTTATAGGATGTTATACTTGTGGGGGAGACCATTTTCTTAGAGATTATCCCAGTAATCCTTTTGGTAGTTCACTACCTACTCAATGGGAAATGTTCCAACAGAGGATACATGCAGCAGTGGATGACCGCCAAGCAAAGTATCAAGCAACTCCCATTGAAAATCCAGGTATTTTGTTTAGTTTACCTATTTCAGTTCTCATTGATACTAGTGCAACTAAGAACCATTTCACCTAGAGTAGCTAAGAAATTATCTAGAAATTCTAGACACGTGGCAACATCTTAGGATGTAGAGTATGCAAACCAGACAAGAGAAAAGGTGGAACAATGTTTGTTTGAGGGTAGGATAGAGCTACCTTGTTTCTCTGCTGAAGTGAACCTTTATGTCACACGATTAGGATCCTATGATGTTATCTTAGGTATGAATTGGTAGTGGAGACATAGGGCTAAGGTAGATTTCCATGCAAAAATTGTAGAATTCCTAGATGATTTTGGAAACCGAGTGAAGTTCCAAGGGATACCTAGAGAAGTCAAGATTCGTCAAATCTCAACAATGCAACTACTAGTGAGGGTTGAAAAGAAAGGGTGCAAACTCTTTGTCGTTAAGATTGAAGAACTTGAAGAATATTTTGATAACTTGGATTCCCAAAGCTTCCAAGAGATGGAAGATGGTGAAATAGATGACACTAGAATTTATCAAACATGGAAAGATATCCTATATTGAGAAAAAAATTTGGATGTGTTTCTAGAGGAGTTACCTAGGTTACCACCAAAGAGGATATTTGATTTCTTTATAGATATAATTTCAGGGTCTGAACCTATTTCCAAGGTTCCCTATAGGATGAAAACAATCGAGCTAATGGAGCTTAAGACACAGTTGGATGAATTATTGTCAAAAGGGTTGATAAGACCAAGTGTTTCACCTTGGGAAGCGTCAATCATTTTTGTGAAAAATAAGGATGATACTTTGCATTTGTGAAGAATAAGTATTTTTTGCCATGCATTGATGATCTTTTCAATCAAATGAGAGGAGCTACCATATTCTCAAAGATAGATTTAAGATCCAAATATCACCAATTGAGAATTAGAGATGAATATATCTTTAAGACTGTGTTCAAAACCAGATATGGACACTATGAGTTCATAGTTTTACCTTTTGGATTAACAAATTCACCCGTTGTATTTATGAATTTGATGAATAGTGTATTTAGAGATTACCTAGATAAATTTGTCTTGGTTTTCCTAGATGACATCCTGATTTATTCCAAGGATGAGGAAGATCACTGTAGACATCTAGAGATAGTTCTACAATGTCTAAGAGAACACAAGTTGTATGGTAAACTCTCTAAGTGTACTTTCTTCTAAAGGAGAGTGCATTATCTAGGGCATGTAATCTTGGTGGATTGAATCTCTGTAGATCCCGCTAAGATCAAGGTAGTACTTGAGTGGCATGTACCCAAGAATGTGTTTGAGGTAAGAAGTTTTATGGCTTTAGCAGGGTACTATAGAAATTTTGTTGCAAACTTCTCCAAGATTGCTTTTCCAATCACCTCTTTACAAAGGGAAGAAATATGAGTGGACTGAGAAGTGTCAAGAATCCTTTGATCTACTTAAAGAGAATTTGACCACTGTGTTGATCTTGAAAGTACCAAATCCTAAGGATAACTTTATGGTTATCACATATGCATGCAGAGAAGGTTTTGAAGGTGTGTTAATGCAAGATGGTCAAGTGATTGCTTATGAATCTAGAAATTTGAAACCTTACGAGAAAAATTATGCATCGCATGATTTAGAGTTAGCAGTTGTGGTTCATGCATTACAAATTTGGAGGCACTATTTGTTAGGGAAACCCTTTGAATTGAAAACTAACCATAATAGGTTAAAGTACCTTTTCACTCAACCTAATCTAAATGCTAGGTAGAGAAGATGGTTGGAGTTAATAGCTGACTATGACTTCAATATCAGTTATATAAAAGGGAAAGAGAATAGGGTTACTGACACCTTGATTCGAAGACGTCATATTGCTTCAATAGTAACCATTCAAACTGACTTTAAGGGATAAGAGTTGCAAAAAATCAAAGAGGGTGAGTACTACTTGCAAGTCAAGTAGGCACTCGCTAATAATCCACAAGATTCTAGGTATGAGGGTTTTCAATTTGAACCTAACGAACTACTTAGGTATAAAGGTAGGATGTGTGTACCTGACATAGTGGAGTTAAGGAATCCGGTATGGAGATAAGTACATGAAGCACCGTACTCTGGACACCCTAGAGTAACCAAAATAATGGCAGATGTGAAGCCATTATATTTTTGGAAAGGGATGAAAGGAGATGTTGCTAATTTTGTGGCTAGGTGTCTGGAATGTCAAAGGGTGAAAGTGGGGCATCATCATCCTATAGGATTTTTATATCCACATGACATACCAGAGAGGAAGTGGCAAGTCATAAGCATGGACTTTGTGGAAGGATTTCCTATGTCAATAAATAAGCATAATGCCATTCTTGTGGTAGTAGATAAGCTTACCAAAGTCGCACATTTTATACCCAAGAATCTAACTGATGGAGTACCTTTCATAGCAAGAAATTTTGTGCAAGAAGTATTTAGGTTGCATGGAATTCTAGAGAATATTATCTCAGATCTAGGGATGCATGAGTCACTTCTAGGTTTTGGAAAACCTTGTTTTATGCACTAGGGACTCAATTGAATATTAGCTCAGCATATCATCCAGAAACGGATGGACAGATGGAAAGGGTGAATTAGGTTTTGGAAGACCTACTGAGAATTTATTGCATGGATCAGTAGTACAAGTGGGAAGACTACTTACACTTAGTTGAATTTTCTTATAATAATTCATATCATTTTGCGATAAATATGGCCCTTTCAAAGCATTGTATGGTCAAAAGTTTTGAACTCCTATAAGTTGAGATAGACTTGAGGATAGAGTGACTCTTGGGCCAGATATGTTGGCTAAAATGGATGAGCAAGTTAAAATTGTGAAGCAAAGGTTGGTTGTTCAAAGCTAGCAATCATCAGAAAAGTTATGTTGATGCTAAGAGAGTGCCCCAAAAAAAAATTGTAGGTGACAAATTGTTGTTTAGAGTGAAACCTCACAAAAGCTCCATTAAACTAGGAAATTCTTCAAAGTTAGCCCCATGTTATGTTGGACCTTTTGAGATTCTAGAGGAATTGAATCTGGTATCCTATCGATTAGCATTGCCACTAGCTCTTTCCAGAATGCATAATGTCTTCCATGTGTTTTACCTTAAGAGGTATGTACCCGATGATAATCATGTGATTGATTGGACTAATTTATAGGTACAGGACCCCGAAGTGGTAACACTCAATCCCGTCAAGGTTCTAGGAACACGTCAGCTTCGCTTGCGTAACATGGAGGTTTTGCAATGCAAAGTCTAGTAGGATTAGTATGCAAAAGACTTAGCCACTTGGGAAGATTATGCTGAAATTCAGAAAAAATTTCCTCATGTTTTAGATGCTTATGAGAATGCTTGAACAATATGTTGATTGTTTTTTTTTCTATGTTGCTACATAAAATCATTTGGGATGATGATTCACAAAGGGGGGATTATGTTACACCCCACTTGTGCAATTACTATTTACTATTACTATGTAGGGTAAAATGTGAATGTAATGTGAATTCAGTGGATGAATAAATTATGTGTGCACTTTGTTATCACTACTTAATCAATGAACGTCATCTCATTTAATTTTATATGAAGGAATTTATTTATGTGATTGGATGAATATTGTGTTGATATTCTAATTTTGGAGATGTAATATGTATACTGCATATTTTGTGAACAGCTGACTGTCATGTACATGTGTTAGTGATTACAGGTATATGTTCAATTCCTCCAAGCGGAGGGGAAGTATCACTCAGGAGAAGGTCTCGGTTGTGTAACCAATAACATAACCTATATGAGCTTACACACACACCACAAAAGAATAATTGAGTCGGGTTATTATGTGGGAAATTGGTAAGTCATCCTTAGTTAGTATGTCTTCTTTAGTAAAAGTCTAGTTTACTATTGAGTGCATGAATGAATGATGTTTATTTGTTTGAGCTTGAGAGTTCTTTCCTTATTACTATGCTTGTATTGATATATGAAACATACAAGGTATGTGTATGTGTACACAAATGCACAACAATGATAGACCATATGCTCAAAGGAACACGTACATAAGGGTACATAGGTAGACATATCTATGCACACTCATGCACAAGTTGCTCATGCACATGGAAATATTTGATGGAACCAACAGCACACATATGTATACATATAGACATATCGCTCATAGTCTCTTATCAATACCGTAGTAATTGTGTATGATTTGGTGTAAGAATCGAATGTGTGTGTGTATATATATATATATAATGTATATGCATATATCCATATACATGTATGGTAGCAATTGGACATGCCCATATGAATGTATCAATACATGTATACATACACATACATGTACATAGAGGCATATATATATGAAAATATATATATAAATGTATACACAACCGATATATTAATATAACAATGTGAGTGCTATTTTGATGTATTCATTTGTATATCGATTATATATACATGCTTTATTGACATATGATAAATATGGATATATATTAACATATACATATATACATATACATGTATATATATATATATATTAACACACACACATATATATGTGAGTATATATATCTATAAGTTATATATATGTTTAAATGATACTTGCTTTGAGATCAACTAACTAAAGCAATAATTATCAGTCGATTATAATGCTTTATACATCTGGCTTTGAAGTTGATTATCTTCATCAACTTGGAGGCCGATTTATTAAACAAGTGTTCAGGCCAAACTTTGGAACAATAGTGACTGTATTTCTTGAGCCACTTAATGCTCATGTTGTCAATGATAGAAGAGTTTGTGATCTACAAACTTAACACAACCATAAAGTCAATATTTAAGAAGAGAATAAGTCGACGCCTTTTTAATAAGGAAACCATGGACATGGTAAACTCTATTGCCATGATATTTAGCATCGATCAAATAGCTATACAAGCATGGAAAACATATCGATGGCTTTTTCTTAACCGATTTAATGAGTGAATCAACACTTAGCATGACTAAGTCGATATCTTAGCTTGATGGCACACTTTTATTATTGATTGTTTCTCTGAGGGAGGAAACCGCGCCATCTATGAGAGAGAATAATAATGCTTGGTGCCACCTTTGAATCCTTTAACCTGTAGAATTCTACTTTGAGATGCAAATCGAATGCTATCACATGGAGATTTGAATTGGTCTCCATTGTTGTGAAATATGAAGGTTGATCTATAGTTGTTTGAGAAGAGTATACACTTACATGTTCACCACCTTTTCTCTGTGAAACATGTGTTGTTGTGCATGCAATTTGTTGTCAACCGCATGCCTGATCCTTAGGGTGTTTGATTTCCTACTTTTTGTATAAATAGCAGCATGAGTTCATTTGTTTGGACACATCATTATTCTTCCTCTATGTGTTATTTCTTGTGCAAAGACTTTGCATTTTGTATACTTTTCTATTTGCATTACTTTGTCAAAATAGTGTGTGAGAGCCTTGAGTATTGAGAGAGTTTTATTATCCTTTGAGAAGAAGCATTTTCCAACTTGAGAGTTAAGAGTTGTGAGACTTTGTTGAAGTATCAATATCAAGATAGTTTTTGTTCTAAAAGTGTTGTGTTTGCATCCAGTCAAATTGGAAAGCTTAAACACAGGCATGAGGATTTTCTACTTTTGTTTATTCTATTTTTGAATGAGCTATGCCTTGATTGATTAAACTAGTCTTGTTGTTACTTGCACATAGAGGAAAGTATTGTTTGCTTTGAAAGAAAAGTGGAAACTATTTACTGTGTTTATGCATTGTTTGTAAGTACTCCATGATAGGAGAGACTGTTTGTTATGGGTATTATTATTATACTAGACATGAGTAAATATGGGTAAGAGATTATGTTTATTATAGGTATTGTTATTATAATAGATATGATCAAACATAGACAAGCTTAAGGAACACTCATAGCTAGATAATTAATTATGCTAGATGGCTAGTAGGTTACTCATGGGAATGTTGTCCAGTGAAGGAGGGAACTTGTACTTTTCTTATTGAGTTTTGTTACCTTAGGTTGTGTTAACGAGATAGGTTATCTTGGGGAGTAGCTTTCTCGTGGAGAGGGATTGCCTAAGCATAGATATAATGGCTTTAAGTAGAAATGAGCTTGCCATAGTGTAGGTGAACGGTAGACCATCGCTCGATTATACTGAGTGAGAACACTTAAATAGCCAAAGTAGTGTGATTGTCTGAGACTCCACTATAGATAATGAGATTGTCGAGACTCCATTGTCAGTTCACCATGTCCATTTAAATGCATCAGGGCTACCTAGTGTAGGTTATAAATCCTAGTCAAGTAGGACACAACACTAAGCTCAGAATGGTATGTCGTACAAGGTTACCCAACCAATATCTTTGTCGAAGGAAAGGATCTTCTATCATTGATAGATGTGTGTGGGACCGCATATGAGTTTGAGGTTGGTGGAAAAGCACTTGAGTGATGCTTCTCCTCCTCAGCAAGTGAAAAACAACCAAGGTTTTGAAAGGCAGATTCCTGGACCATCTATATCTTATGCTATGAAGCTCGAAGGAGCTATGTATGTAGTTTTGTACTTTCTTGTAAATATTATACTTGGTGAAATATTGTAATGGAATAGAAATCCTTATTGAACATTGTTATAGCATCTTTGTTCATATATTTTCAATAAAGAAAGGAAAAAAATTTATTGCAATGGCTTGTACATAGTTTATTTTAGTTGCACAATAAAAACTTAGGAAATTTACTTCAATGAACATTTGGTATGTTACAACATGTGATATTTAAAATACCTTTGGCAAAGTTGTTTGATCGCTAGGGTTTTCTCCTATGTGAACCCCCTTTTTAAACTAAATTCGCATCTTTGAACCAATGTTTGAAAACTTGTTGGGGAATTTTTCTATCTAGTACTCTCAATAACTCCAAATAAGGTCATTAAATAATCTAATTTCATTCATCTTGGGGATTTATTAGATTCCATAGGCATATTAAACTTTTATTCTTAGAATTATCAAATGGGCATGTCTAATGATGAGACAAGGCCCTCTCTCCTTCACTTTGAGTTATATAAGACTTAAAAGAGTTTTCCTACAATACCATGTGGAAACATATGCTTCCAAAAAAATAGTTCATTTATGAAAAGGAATTTGAGAAATTATTCTATAAATATTCACCACTAAACTAAGACTTTTAATAACACAACTTGATAAGTCTATTTTTTGTTACTAACCAACATCATGATAGCGCAAAATCGAGTGTAAGGAGTCTTGAAATATGTAGAAGTATGCATTCATATATGTATAAGTAGAGGGGGAAGAATCAAGACAAAGTAGATTTGTTTCCCCTATACCATTATGATAATTGTGAGGAATAATTAGGATAAATTATTTCTAAGGATTTATTACTTTATTTTAAAATAAGTGATTAGAAATTAGTAGATTTATGTCAATGGATGTACAAACAAAGTAATTAATTAATACATATTAATAATTTCATGTGCATACCCAATTTTCATAATAGTGTGATTTATTAGGCTTTTTGTGATGCCTCAACTTTTAAATCAAAACATTAAAACAAAAAAATGGGCCAATAATTTTTCACAATTCAATTGTAACACTCACATGCCACAATTATACACTTACAAAAATGTTGTGGTTCCACATAATGACACACTAAAATTTGATGACAAGGAACCAAGCCATGACCACACAAGGTCAATAAACACTAATAAATACAAACAAAATAATTTTCCATGTCACAAGTTCATCAAAACATCATGTGAGGGGATGTAATTTCCTCTATCTTAATATTAGACACTATTCCATGATGTTGCTCTCTTGCAAACATAAAGGTTGGAATGACGGTGACACCCCACTTCATTCCACATCCCAAGATTATAAAACCATCCAAGAGGATATGGAATCAACATCCAAACATTATTACCTCCTTAAGAGGTAGATCAATTAGGAGATACAAGGTCTTGACTAAATGGATTGTCAAATATATAATTACACATCAAGGCATGCATTCCAACATAAAGGAGCAAATAACTTGAATATTATAATATATATCTCCAAAATGAGATGATAGGAAGGAAAGGAAAACCAAGACAAAAAAATCATTTATAAAAATTTTCAAAAAAGTTCAAGAAGTATTTTTTTGTCCAAGGGTCGCCCCTTCATCAGTTAGGGTCAACTCTTTACTAGTCAAGGTTGCCTAAGAGAAAAATTCCTAGCAAAAAGGTAACCTTTAAAAGAAAAGTTTTTTGGACTTCTCATAGGTATCAAACATCATTCTCATGCTTGACACAAGGTTCTCCTACTAAAACATAGCAAAATAGCATAGGTTCACTAAACATGGGGTTTTATACTAAATTTGGAATGTTTCACCAAACTTACTATAAATAGAAATGGTAAAATGGGGTGTAATGAACCTACCTAGATTTTCTATTTCATTCAAGAAATGAGATCCTCCAAGATAGAATCAACTTTCAGCCCTTAGGTGAGTCAATTCTATGGAAGATCTTCAAATTTCCTTTATGTGTGTGGACAGGGTAAATATGACTAAAATGCACTCTTGGGAGACAATCTAAAAATGGTAAATCAACTCAAAAATGCAATCTAACACTTGGATCTTGTAGATTAAGCATAAAACTGAGAGAATCCATGACTTCCCTTCATATTTGTGAAATCTAAATAATTATAAACATGTCATCAAAAATGTTGCAAAGTGTCCTTCTGACAAAAATAGTGACAAAAATTATTGAACAAGGGTTTTGGGAGAAAGATTAAAAATACCAAATGCACTCAATGATGACATGTAAAGGTTGGATCTAGTTGATATCAACTGGTTGTTGTTTTCATTGATGTCAACTATGTCATGCGAGTTGGTTATTGATTGTATATGTCAAGGATATTGAGAAAATTATAATAAAGAGGTCTACAGGTATTCAGTGTATGCTCCAAGATGTGCTTTGTATTGTTGTTATGCTTGTACAAATCTGAGGTATTGTTCATGGTTGTTGGTAGGTTCTATATCCATAATTTTAGATTTTGGATCGTTGTACGATGCAATATATCTTCACAAGTGTGACAATTGTCCATTTCAGTATGTCTGGCTGTAGTCCGAGAGAAATGTAGTTGCTTTGGATTTCTTCGTATTTTGGTTTCATTACTTGTGGTTCTAAGAGTAAGTTGATGAGGTTGTGTTCAAGTGAAAAAATTTTCCGAAAAGATTGGATCATGTTAAGGATGTGTGTGCTTAATTGTTTGATGTGTTTTACACTAGTGTTGGTCAACCTTGTGTTAAACACTACTCACAAAGTTTATGGAAGCATGTTGAGGAATTTTGGGACTTATTTAGGTCCTCATTAAGTATGTGTTTGGGTCACCCTCATTCTAATTCCACCGTAGAATTTTTTGGTGTCGACCTAATTTAAATTAGTAAATGCAAATTGTGTATGGCCGACCTTGGATGGGTTTCAAGGTTGAAGACGGTATAAGTACAAGTTGAGATGTACATGAAAGAAAACATAGAAAAGATAGATGAAAGCTAGATGCGAGATATGTATGTGATGTGAATTTGAACAGTGTAGTGTGAATTTCATGTTAGGGTTCCAAAGGTAGTGAGCTAAAGGCATCTGACATCTTTCATGTGAGACTGCAAGTGTGTGAGAAAATTGTGGTGGAATTTCCTATTGCATTGAGATAGTTCTCTCTGTGAAAATCCTCTTCTATCTTCTTTGTAATTTTGTGGTAGTGAGCCCTCTGGCAATAAGCCCTTGTTGGACAGTGTGTCTTGTCTTGGTAGTGATCCTTTCTAGCAGTGAGCCTTTGTGTTCAGTTTTGGAATTATTTATATTGTGAGTTAATCCTCACTGTAGTTTTTGCCTCATTGGGTTTTTCACATAAATTTGGTGTTATTGTGTAAATGGTGTTATTACTTTCAGTTTCTATTTCTACACTTTTAATGGCTTAACACATTGACAGAGTAAAGGTTTTGTGAATGCTTATTGATCTAACCTCTGGTGAAAGTTTCAAAGGTTAAAAATTGCTACATCTAATTCACCCCCCCTCTCAATTTTCTTGTTCAAAAAATGATACTACTAAGGCCTTATGGATTCAATAATCTCACTGAGTTTGGTATTCCCTTCCAGAATCCCACGGTCATCTTTTGTGAAAACCAAAGTGTGATTCAGATCTCTCGCAATTTGATCCATCATCAGTGGACCAAACACATTAAGATCCACATGCACTACATTTATAAGTTGATTCATGAGAATATCATCGATCTCATTTATTATCTAACATCAAATCAAATTGTATACATCTTTACTAAACCCTTCATTGAGAGAAAGTTCCTTCATTTGTGAGCTTTGCTTGGGGTGTGGTTGGTTTCCTCTTTGGGGTGGCTACTTTTTGCTTCTCTTTTTATCTCTCTATTTTGTGGGGTGTTCTCTCTATTTGTGGGGGGGATTTTAAATGTACATGGGTACCTAACATGGCCTCATTTTTTGGCACCCATCATCTTTTACATCCTCTTAAGCTATGCTTAAAGTGGGGTGTGTGTAGGTTTTTATTTTCCTAGTGGGTTAATTTATTTTCCCTTAGACATAGGTTTTTCCTACACTTTTATTAAGCTTTCTTAGGATAATAAAGTGATTTTATAATTTAATAACTAAGAGATAAGGTGATGAGGTGTTCCCACCCTTAAAGGGTGGAGCATTTACTTTTTCATCACTTTATTTAATATTGGTGGTTCTTGGTGATCAATTCCTATCAGTTGGCATTTCACGTCCATCCTCTCCTTAGTTCTATATAAATTCATTACCTAGCTTGTATTTTCATCTTGGAAGCTCTTAATGTAATTCTTTTATTTTGACATTGCATATCTCTCAAAGTTGTTGGTCTGCATTGTTTATGTTTTTCCAATTTATGTAGCTTTGAATGTCTCTTATAAAGTTCTTTGGGTTATCAATCTATTTCAGATTTTTAACACTATTTAGAGGCATGTGTAGTAGCCATATACTCTACTTCTATAGTGTAAAAACAACTATGGTCTTCCTTTTACTCATCCAAGTCATTGCACATCAAACTAAGAGAAAATATAGCCACTACTGGACCTTTGACTATCCAAGTCACCTTCTTAATCTACATCAACTAATCCATGTATGTCCAATAAATTATCCAAATCACTAGTACCATGTTAACATAAATATTAATCAAAAGTTTCATGCAAATATATAAAAACCCTCTTAACAAAATTATAATGCTCTTTACGAGGGTTGGACATAAACTTGCTCAAAATTCCCACTACTTGGGCAATATTTGGTCTAGTGAAAACCATTGCATACATCAAACTACCAACAAAAATAGCATAAGGAATTATATAATTCTATCAAAATTACCATTATATTTAGGAAACATGTATAATTTGTTCTTACTACCAACCAAAAATTGAATTTTCACTAGCTTACAATCATGCATATTGAACCATCACAAAATGCTATCCACATACTTCCTCTAACTTAGCCATAGGTTTCAATATCTCCAATGATCTCCATCCCAAGAATACATTTCATAGCCCCTAAAAAGTTGAGTTTTGAGTTATTTAATCATCACCTTATTTTTACCAACAAACAACATATCATGGACACACAAGATAACAATTAGTATCTAGTTATCAATAATATTAATATAAACTCAATGATCTTCCTTAATCCTAAAAAAAACCAATTTCAATTTAAAGGCATCAAAATTGTAGTACCACATCTTGGGTGACTATTTTAAACCATAAAATGATTGTTTTAATTTGCAAATCAATTGTTCATTTCCTTTCATGCAAAACCATCATGATGTCATATATAAATCTCCTCCTCAAGATTCTCATGCAAGAAAGTAGTTTGAATAGCCATTTTCTTAATTTTAAAATTATAAGTTGTAACAATAGATAAAAGGAATTTAATAGAAGATAACTTAGCAAAAAGAGAAAATTTCATCAAAATCAACTCCATCTCTCTAGGAGTATCCCTTGACAACCAATCTAGCCTTGTATCACTCTAACAAACTATCTACATTGAAATTATTTTTGTAGACCTAGTTGCAACAAATGGGCTTTCTTCTCTTGGGAAAACTAATAATATCTCAAGTATCACAATTTTCCAAGGAAAGATCTAGGTTCATTGTCAATACTCAACAAATAAAATACACAACAAAAAAAAGCTAGTGGGTTATACCTATCAATTGATATTAGTTATCTTCTAAAGCTCCTTAAGGTAAATTTAATGGGCTCTACATATTTTCTATGTACTCATCCTACACATCATTATTTGAACCCTCTTCTTCCTCTCCATACTCTAATCCATCTAATTATTCTTCCACATGTGGGTGAGTGCAGGATCATCATGGCCCAAAAAATGGTTGTGGGAAAAAAGATGCATCTTTACATAGCCAAAAACTTGAAATGGATATTTGACATTTTTGTATGGGTCAGATAAAAAAAATTATTTTGGTTTGGTAATACCGAACCAAAATGGATATCCATTTTTTAGTTCCCAGTTCTCTCAAAAAAAAAATGTTGCGACCTGTGGGTTTGCCAGAACACAAAGCATTAGAAAACAGGGAAAAGAATAATGGATATCGAATAGGGTAGAATGGATGTCAAATATTTCAAAATCAAAATTTATCCTAGGATAAATAACTATCTGTAAGTAATTTTTTGGTTTTTTCTTTTTTATTTTTGCAAAAAATTAAATCAAAACTATTTATATGATTTAAGATTTTTAATTTTTTATTCTAAGCATGCATTTTGAACTCAAGTTTGAATGTGATTTAGTAATTTTCATTGTATTCTAAATGTTTAAATTAAATTGTAAATAGTTTAACAAGATGTTTTAAATCCTAAATTTGAAAGAGGTAGTATGGATGAGCAAGCTCAAAACCCAAACTCTCCCCTATTGAACCCTCCTCTAGTGAACCCTCCAAAAAGTGAAGAAAAATATGATTAATTAAATAAGATTATAAAAAACTATCATTGCCACCCTCGATTGAATTCAATGGCATCCACCTTAGAGGGAATTGGAACCCATTTTCAAACCCTCACAAGCCAACATGAGTCATTTTAGTAATGATGAGAATCCAATATGGTAGAATATTATTATGAATTATCAAATGACCAAGTGAAAATTTTAGATGTCACCAAAGCCATGTTAGCACTACATTTTGTTAACCCTTGCATGTTGATGTAATTAACCCTAAGATTTCAATTGAATGGTGCACAAATCAAGGTTTCACTAATAATTTTTGGGATTGTTGGTGGATGTTTTTAGATAAATTACCCAATAAAATCTTAATGTACCTATGTATTCCTCCATAAACTACAATTTTTATATTAATTCATGCCATGTGAAATATTTTAATTTTAGATATTTCCAAGAATTAAGTAAAGGAATACCTCAAGATAGACCTAGGACAGGTTGACAGGTGAAGGGTTGATTTGTTCCCCCTCATCCTATCCCTTCTCCACCTCCATTTCAACACCCAATCATTATTGTAGATGAAACAAATCAAATCCTCTCTATCATATTCTCTTTGATTGAGCATGATTTGATTACAAAAAATTATTAGCTAGCATAACCACATGATATTGATGATCATATTGGATCAATTGAGATTACTAGACTCTCCTTTTCCATACATGTTTGTGTGCTCCATTGTTGCATTATGTAAATCTATTTGTGCTTATGTCTTCTTGGAGAGACTAGTGAACCACCTCTAAACACATATAAATATGATTTACTCCATATGTCACTTTCATGAGTTGAGGTAGTGCATCTAGAACACAAACCAAGGCATCAGGGACAAGAAGAAAAGCAAGGGCATCAAGGGCTAGAGAAAAAGAGGAGCAAGGAAAAACTTTATTTCAGGTAAAATTTAAAGTTATTTCATGGTGTATTCCATTTGAATTTAATATAAAGATATTAGTACTAATGTATCTAATTGGGATAATAGTTGATGAAAGAGGAGGAGCTTACAAAATTTCATCATGAAACTATTTCTACCATTCAATTTGGTATAGACTTGACAATATAAAATTTTATATGTGCATCTAATCTTTTTTTATTGTATGCATTTCGTTTTTTATGAGTAATTATATATAAATTTATATCTTGATGTTATTTTACTTTTATAGTTATTCAAAATGTGAATGATGTGGCACCTTTTCCAATGTGCTTTAATTATCCTAAGGGACCATCATTCATAAAACAACAACAAATAAGATTCAAGGTAATTGAATTGAATTTTACTTTATTGATAGTTTAGAGAACTTATAGTTGATTATAGCGATTTAGATGTTATTTTTAAGTTATTATGATTATGTGTATACATACAAATATTCTTGCCATTCTTTATAAAAAAAATCTTATTTGGTTCATCCATGATGAGTCTTTATTAGTCAATGAAAGAGGCCTCATTGGTGGTATATGCTTGTTTTGAAGTAGATACATTTCTATCTAGTAGTCTAGATTTTTATTATTTACACATCTAACCTTTTTTATTGTATGTATTTCTTTTTTTGTCAAATGTTACATATTAATTTATATCAACATCATTTTGATATTATACTCTATTCCAAAAGTGAGCAATGTGGCACCTCTACCATCATGCTTCAATAGGACTCGTAAAACAACAAAAAGGAGTTGAGATAATTAAATTGAGTTTTACTTTAATTGATAGTTTAAAGAATTTATAGTTTAGTATAGTGATTTAGATGTTAATTTATAATTTCTAAATTGTAGTAGATAATTTTTTGTTTACCATTCTAACTTATTTATTTACCATTGAACTAAATAATCAAAAATTTCATTTGATTTTTTAATGAAATCAAATTTTCATTCATCAACTGCTAAGCATCATGGTACCAAGAGGCCAAGTTTTGAGGTTCCACCATAGGTTGAGGATTTTCCAAAGACATGGGATCAAGTGGACCTTTAGTATTTGACGTAGCTATTCAATATGTAGATTGTATATATAGATTTGGAGATGGCATATGCA
Organism: Sequoia sempervirens; assembly: GCA_007258455.2. Classification (NCBI taxonomy): domain Eukaryota; kingdom Viridiplantae; phylum Streptophyta; class Pinopsida; order Cupressales; family Cupressaceae; genus Sequoia; species Sequoia sempervirens. Next base: position 239,131,874 of record VDFB02256132.1, on the reverse strand, counting down.
ACATTTTATAAAATATATTTGGAGTTGGCATATATTTCATTTTTTACATATGTACCATTATCTTAGATTTTTATACATACACCTCGATATACACTATAATTTGTTCCTTGTGTGCATGTATTCCTACTTTAAAACTTAAATTTTGAATATATAATCACTTTAGAATGGTTAGGTTATGAACAATAACATGTTATAGATTGATTCCTTATTATATGATAATTTTTCTTGGTAGAAATATCATATGTGTTTTCCTACCTCAATACATAATAATGTTAATTTCCATGATGGTAGTTGTAGTTAGATATAATTATGTCTTAGAATGATATGTGACCTTTTGTCCATCAAATGGGTTACTATATATTTCTCTATCAATGCCCTAATTAGTAAGAATTAATAAGAAATAAGCATAATTAAAATCATATGAAATATATGTTTGACTTTTCATTTTAATTATGTTAAATTATTACATACTTGTTCAATATTTGTTTACGCTAAATTATTACATGGATGCTTAGTTTTAACATATTTGTTGTACTCTTCTTTTCATATATATCTCATAACAATCATGATGAATAAACTACTAGATTTGATATGATAAACATAGATATTTTTTCATCTTAAATGTTAAACATGCAAGATACATGTTAAAAATTTGATCTAAGTTGCATTGGATCAAGAGAGTCTCTTAAGAGACCTAAGAGAAAAAATTGTGAATGTTTGACACAACAATTCTCAGAATTGGAGGTACCTAGGAATTTGTTTTGTGTTCCTACAAGTGGATGTTTATCCCATATATGATAGTCTATCTCAATTTCTATCAACTCTAGACCATTTGATTGTGTCAACAATGAATGCATTCTTGCAAAATGGTTCAATGGTGTTTAGTGTAATGGTGCAAAGACCCATATTTTTTCTTTCTCACCTTGTGGTACCAAATAGATAGTGCTAATATTTCAAGGTGGATAGGAAAATTCTAGTGGAATCCTTCTTTCATTCCTAAAGTCTCGCAATCCTTATGTGCTAAATTGGATTGAAAAAGTCTCTTAAGAGTCCTAAGAAGAAAATTTTGACAAACTTTGATGCATCAATTCTTAGAATATGTGGCACCTACGAATGTCTCCTTTGTGCCTATAGGTGGATGTGAATCTTGTCTACAATAGCCTATCTCAATTTTTGTCAACTCTATACCATTTGACCATGTTGTCAATGAATTCAATTCTTACAAAATGACTCATTTGAGATCAATATACAGTTTCCAATAGCCATATTTTTTCTTCCTTACCTCATGGGATAAACCAATAGTTTCAAGATGCAAGGTAGATCGGTGAATGCTAGTGGAGGCCTCATTTCATTCCATAGGTCTCCTAGTCCTTCCAAGTTATATTGGACTAAGAAAGTCTCGTAATAGACCTAAGATATTTTGTGTCACCCAACCTTCAATAGATTTATGTTCAATGCACAAAATGTAATGTTTCATAATAGATCCAATATTTCTATTTTGTGTTGTAGGTAATATTATATTCACAAATTAAATATTCAGTGTAGACAATTTTTGACTCTTTAGTAAAATGCTTTACAAATCACTAAAATATTATTCACAATTCAATTATTCAAAACATATTATTCACAACATACTATATTGAGTTATTTTTTGTTTTTTATTTTTATTTTTTTCGAGTGATGGTGCGGACGAGAGCGAGAGCGAAGGAAAGAGGTGGGAGTTTTGAATCTATAGAAGAAGAGGGTGCAGACGACGACAACCCAAATGGAGGATCTCTGGAGGCCGAGAGACTTGAGGAGGTTGCATCTGGTGCCTTGTTGCCTGCTTTCTTTGCCTGGGGCATGGGTGCCATGTTGGGAGGTTGTGCTAGTTTTGTTTTTCTGATGGCCTTTGTTTGCATGTTGGTGGAGCCATTTCCCTCTCTTCCTATTGCTACAGTCATGGGTGAGGAGTTTGGTTGTTGCGAGCTTCTTCTAGTGTGGAGCTTTCTTCTATTTGGGCCTTGCTCTGTTGGGTCTCCTATTTTGGGGCTTTCTTCTGTCGTGGCTTTGGCTTTGGGTTTCAGGGTGGTTTTCTTGGTGTTGGGTGTGGCTTGTGGGTGGACTGTGATGGGGTTGTTTGTGGTAGGAGTTTGAATTATTTCAAACCTTGTAGGGTCAGATGGTGTTCTTCATGGTTTTGCACTCCTGCCCCTCTCTCTATTTTCTGGGCTCCCTCGCCTGGCTTTGCTCTTTAGATGCCCCTATGGCTTGCAGCCTCTGCCTACTTTGGCTCTAGTTTTTTCAATGGTTTTCTTGGTGTTGGGTGTGGTGTGTGGGTAGACTATGATGGGGTTGTATATGGTGGTATTTTGCATTCTTTCAGACCTTTGTTGGGTCGGATGGTGTGCTTCATGGTTTTGTACTCCTACCCTTCTCTCTATTTTTTGGTCTCCCTCACCTGGCTCTGCTCTTTGGATACCCTCATGACCTGCAGCCTTTGCTTGCTTGCGTGAGCTCTTTTGCTTGGGGGCTTCCTTCTTCTTGCTAGATTGGTGTTGTTGGGGCTTCTATGGAGGCTTCCATTTTATGGCTCGACTATGGGTTCTTTGTTAGTGCTAGGCATGAGCACTTTCGGTGGGTTGGGATGCTTCTAATGTTTTTCTTAATTTCCTAGTTGTGTCTTTTGTTCTTTTGGAGTGGGATGATCCCTTCCTAGCTCATTTTTGGGGCTTTTCTTTATAGGCTTATGTTGACCCTCTGTGTGGATTTTCTGGAGGTCATTTATCTTTTGTCCTTTGTTTATGATTTCTCGGCTGGGCTATTTCCAAAGACCTTTTTCAAGGCACAATTATTCATAGAGCCGGAGATTATTTTTGTTGCCTTTGTGTTGAAGCAAAGTGGTTCGAAAGAGTTTTTGTTGATGGAGTTGTGCATGGATGATTTGGGTTCTTTGGCTTCTCCTTTTTTGCTGCAAGATGGGTGGTATTCTAAGTTTCTCTCCATGTCACAGCGTGTTGAGCCCCCTCAGGCTCAATGGTTTACCTTTGAGGCTTGTTGTTTGTGGGTGTTGGCCTCTCACCAGGTTTTTCCAAAGGGTGGTATGGTTGCTTTTTTTGCTGTTGTGGTGGTCTTCTTCTTGGATCCTATGGAGGTGGAGTTGGGAGGTGATTGTCTCTAGCTTCCTCAGATGTTGATCTTGTTGAGGTGGACGCTTCTCCTATGGAGGTGGAGGTGGAGGGTGTTGGATTCTTCAAGCGGTAGTGGACTTGGTGGTCATGACATTCTCTCCAATCTAGGCGAGCTCCCTCCTATTGAGGTGGTTTTGGAGTTGGTTTCCTGGTTCAAACAATGGTTTTGTGTCTAGTGGTTCATTGTGCTCTCCAACTCCCCTATTGAGGTGGGGTTGTTGGAGTTGCTGGTGTTTTTGCTTAGGGGTTTGATGGTGTCTTACACCATTAAGAAAGTTATCTTTCTTGGCTCAGTGGTGTCATCCATGAGCGGCTAGTTTGATGATGCCTGGAAAATGCAAGCGGGTTCTTTGTGTATCTAAGGTTTTTTGGTCCTAGTTAAAACCAGGTTGTTAAAGGGTTTCGGGCCCTTGCTTGTTTGTTTGATGCAGCCTATGTAGTCATGTTTATCTTTTTGAGGTTGTTGTTGGGCTACTGATGGTTAGTGTTTTATCTTATTTGCAGCTTGTTTTTCTTTGTTAGTGTTACCTAAATTTCACTAATAGCTCATTCAGGTAGAGCTCTTAGATTTCAAACTAAGAGAAAAGGTACATTTTATTAGCTTCCCTACATTACATTCAATTGTATAAATAGAAAAATCAGAAAATATTGCAAGATTATTGTAACAGATCATTGCATTTATACAAGTGCATGTAACAGAGAAAAGATTTACACAAATCTTTCTAAGAAGTAATCTTTATTGAATGTAAGAATGTTCATTGTCTCACACAAACCGTGAGATTAACTTTTGCTTATTCAATACAAATTGAGAAAAGCATATACATGAATGAGTAAATGAAGAAAATGTGCATATAAGGAGAGTAACCAGTCATTGCCTGAGAATGACTGGTTCGGGGTGTGTTCTCTTGTTTTGTTGTTGATCTGAGTTGCTTGTCCCGCCTAGCTCCTCAATGTTCCTAGTTCCTGCATCTAGAAAAAAAAATGGTGTTAGAGCAATGCTCTAGGCAATGAAAGATCACAAACATTATATGAACATTCACCTATGCATGTATAAATTGTTCTCAATGTGCATTAAATAAGAAATGCATACTTTAAGTGTCTAGGAAAACCATCAGATCAACATACACACCTAAAACATGCATTTATTTTTCTAATATTTTTGCTTCATGTGCAGATACAGGAAAAGCAATGTTACTGTTTTATCAAATTTCAGCATGTGGGGATAAATGTGGCTCCCGCAAGGGTTGAGCCCAGCATGCATATAAAGGACTACAGTTAAAATAATTGTGACTTGCAGATTGACAATAATGATATCATGACATCATATATGTGCAAGTGGTTTATCAAGAGATGCATTTGTTGTTGTTTGTTTCCTATGATGATAACAATGAAAGATGAGTACAAGACTTCATGACAGTAAACAAAAAAGTTATTCATATTAGCTTGATGTCAAGAAGAAATGTGCTTATCCAGGATCATCATCATACTGAGATAAAGCAAAAAGAAGTCACCTAGTTGTCATGAATAAAATAAAACAGTAGCACCTATCAATTTGAGCTTTCAGCATAGTATCAGGATACACATACAGTCAGATAAAATGAAGTTGGGCCAAATATAAGGACAGAGTCTATAATGATATATTTGAATATCCATACTGTGCAATGGCATTGAATATTTTGTAAACTGTTTTCAGTTCACAGTGATAGCTTCATATTCATTAATGAAATAGAATCATGGAAATGCATACAATTATCATAGTATAATGTGTAGAGTGTATCTATTTCTCTGTTATAGGATTTGAATCAAAAAGTTCTCTCAGGAGAATACGGTGATTCATATGTATGAGGTCACTGTAGATTTATGTGCACAATAAATAAGCTTCACGAATGATAACTGAAAAGTCACTATACACAGATGAAGATAGACATCAAATATAGTCTATATCATAAGATTGTAAAGGCTATGATAATAACAAGAGGAAAACAAGTTAAGCTATAGCATTCAAAGACATTTTTTTCTCAAAGTCAATGTCATAGCATCACAGTGCACAGAATTATGGAGTGATAAACTACTGTAGAAATCAAAGTGAAAGTTTTATTATGAGCCAAATGTATATAAAAAAAGAAAAAATAGGAAGGTATTCATGCTTTTTCTGTAAGTGGCTCGGGTTAAGTGGAGTTTCTACAGAATCTAGGAAGAGAGTTTCTAACCAACATTAAAAAGTGGTCATGCCATAACACATGAGGAAGAATGGATCCTCAGCCTGCCAAAGGCCGAATACAAAACAAAAAAGAATGCCCAGAATACAAAACTATTAGTGTTATGATAAGATCTACAGGAAAGAAGCATTTTTCTTTCATAGCAAAAATTGATTCACTTGGGTTTTCAAAAAATTTCAGGTTCAGAATGAGATTTCAGGGGTCAGGATGATTAACAGGGAATACACTCTCTTTGTGTGCATCTAAACACGTTTGGGTCTTCTTGAAGGAAAACAAAAGGACAGAGGCAATCTTCCACAAGATACTCGCACTATGCAATGGCAACGAAACATTTTTGCAAGCCAACAGTAAAAAACAAAATCTAGAGCCTTGTATGGAGTGATTTTTTGAAATATTTGTACAAATTATTGCATCTATAGAGAAAAAACCCATGGCAACCTGTTGAAACCCTCAGCCATGAGTAGCATGAGAAGCTACAAAGAAAAAATGATGAAACTCTCAACCCAGGAAGGGTTTTGAACTTTATATGCAAGAATGTAATCTTTAGCAAAAGATAGTAATAAAGGGTCGAGCCATTAAAACTTAGCTTTAGAGCAATATAAAGAGGCCACTATAGTTTTCACAGATTGGCTCAATTTGAGCTTTATATCACAGAAGAAACACACAAAGGAAACACATCAAAACTCAAGATCATCCTCAAATCACATAAAAGCATTAGAAGACAAGGAGTAAAGCATTTTTCCAAACAGAAGGCTCAGCTTGAGCCACAAAAAATCCATAAAATGTTGTTAAATGACAGAAAAATCATAAAAAAATGAGTTACTTGAATTTATATGTTGGGGAGATCAAGAAAATCTAAAGGAGAACCCTTTGAAGACCATGAATCCAACTTTAAAATGCTCATAAAAGCTCTGAAAAATGGTGATGAAACCCTAGCAATGGAGGCGGCAGTGGCTCAGCTTCTTCTTGAAGCTTCTAATGACAAATGAAAGGATATTTCATTTCCTTTACTTTTGTTTTTGCTGAGGGTTCGAAACCCTAGTGTGGAGGTCGATGAAGTTTAGGCTTCTTTTTTTTTTTTGCCTAAATTTTAAAATGTAATGTAAAGACTATTAAGCCCATAGGCTAGAAATCATGTTTATGGCTTAGGCTTATTTTTAAACTTGCATTTTGATATGCTAAGTTTTTTATGACTTTTTTCAAATTTTTATATTGACTTAGTATGGCCGAATCATGGGCCTTATGTAAAATTTTGGAACTTTTTGAAATTGTGAACATTGAGTTTTAGTGATATTTTATGAATCACTAAAGGCTTAAATGTTTCTTTTAATGCAAAATTTAATGATAGAAGTTTTCAACATATGACCAAGTCTTCGGACAGAAAGATGGTTGGCTTTTATAACATGCCAAGAATATTGGGGAGTTGGAGATAGTTTGCAAACATGTGGAGGGTATCTAGGAGGATTTAATTGCTTTTGGAAGCTTTTGGAAGCTTTTGGAAGGTTGTTTCATGAGTCATCATGGTAGACTTAGTCATGCCTTGACTTTTTCTACCTTTTGGAGCACATTTGGACTATATCGAGAGGCCAGATTTATGGGTTTATTGTTGCATCCGACCCAAGATGTTTCTATAACCTTTTTTAGTGGAGCCATTTGGGCTTTGGCTACTTATTCGATTTTGCAGATTGGAGACATAGTGACTTTTACAGTCCTTTAACACAGATTTTTGCATATTTTGTAACTCTTGGAGATATTGAATAAAAGTTTACCTTGCTCATTTCTGGTAATGGATTTCTCACCATCTTGTTCTTGCAGTTTAGTGTATGTTTCATGATTGATCAAACTGTCTTGTAAACTTGCTTAGTTTCTTTATAGTTTTGTCTCATGCCTTTATACCTATTCTATAATTAGCATGTTCATTCAGGTTGTTGATTGTGTCTATTAAATACAACCACTTGCTTATTGTGAAATTTTTCTTCCTTCTGCAAGTCAAGGTATTTGACCTTTCAGTGAAACATTTATGCATGAACATTGTTGTAACAGGTTGTGTAAACTGAATTTATGCCAGATTGGAATCAAGTGTAGAGCTCTGAGTTTCATTGTCTCCCTTTAGGTTTGGTGTATCACTTCATTTTATGCTTTCAGTTTTATTCATTTTTAGTTTATCCTTCTCCCTTTTCCTTAAAAATTTAGTAGTTTAGGTGATATACAAGCTAGGAGCCGGCCTTAATTCGGAGATTCACTCCAATCCTTAGGTCTCCCACACCTAGGAGCATTTCCATGTTCCTCCAGAAAGCTAAGTTATGTAACTTAGCAAGGGTGTGTTTCTGAGAGATAATAGTTAGGTTGACGGTTCCCTTCAAAACCGTTATGTATTGGGTTTCGAGTCCCATCAAAACCTGTTTACCCCTAATAAAAAGTATACTATATTGAGTCAGGTTATTATTTACTCTATTATTTACTACTCAACAATATATGATAATACCTTCTCACCTTTACATGTTCAAACATGAAATAATAGATCCAATGTTTCTATTTTTTGTTGTAGGTAATATTGTATTCACAACTCAGATATTCAAAGTAGACAATTTTTTGCTCTCTGTTAAAATGCTTTACAAATCACTAAAATATTATTCACAATTCAATTATTCAAAACATATTATTCACAATGTATATTATATTGAATCAGGTTATTGTTTACTCTATTATTCACAACTCAATAATATATTATAATACCTTCACCTTTAAATGTTCAAACATGAAATAATCATTTTTAACTATCTCAATTAACGATTTTTTTAAATATTCTATGTAAAAAATATTCAAAATATCCTCAAAATATAGGATTCAATATATGTTTTTAAATTATACATAAATTATATTAAAATTATCCATGATGAAAGATAAATGCTTTAACTACTTGATATCAACCCCTTGAATATAATGGCTTTATTCTCCAAAACACTTGCAATTATATTTAAAATTTGTAAAGAAGAATAAACAACAAATCAACTACAACTAACTTAACATTTGTTATAAGAAATTTGATGGAAGATTAAGAATCACTACTTAGAATTATATCTTAGATGTCACCTAGAAATTATATTGAATGTCTCCACAATGAAAGATAAATTATTGATTTGTTGATCTCAATCCCTTGAATACAATAGCTCTATTCTCCAAAACACCTACATTTATATATTAAAAAAATTCTAAGAAAAATAAACTTTAACCTACTTTTAACTCAACAGTAGTGGATGCATTTCCATCATAACCTCCTCATACTCATAACACAATTGTGGTCTAGGTAGAATACACATTTTTGTATCCAACCTCATAAGCATTTCTAAGTACTCCAACATTGTGTGAAATATATATAAAGTGTTGTTTCAACAAACAAACAAACAAAAAAAGTTAATTTGGATGCATAAAAAAATTATGTTTGACAAAAGTAACCTATATCTAAATTATATTTAATATCACTTCAAAAAGATAAAAAATAAATTATGCAACAAAAAATTATGAAAAAATATGTATGCACTAGATATTGGTGTTGCAAATCTATGTTTAAAATTTTAAAATTTTATTCTTTCTATAAATAAAGTTATTTTTTATGGAAGTAACATCAATGAACAGCTGATTGTTGAGGTGACTGGCCTCTCGACGGAGGGTATTAAATTCTATAGGGACATGAAACAATCTGATGAAGCGATCAACAAATTTCCTAAGTCGGACGCTGAGAGGGAGGAGTTACGAAGAACTTCCAGAAGCTACTATGACACAGACAGAATTGTTTCGCATTGGAGGAGGGTTTTGAATGTGTTGATGGAGTATGTTACTTTGGATGGCCGTTATAGCAGAGTCTTTGGGTATCATTTCATCCTGCTGAATCATTTCAGGCACCAGGTCAGGATTTCTTTTCCTTTTTATCTTGTGTCTTCTCTGAATACCAATCTGAAAAACCATAGATAGAACCCCATCAGGTATTCTATTCTTCATGAAGGACTGCTTGTCCTAATTTATGACCATTTTAAAGCCATGTCGGCTCTGCCTCACCAGACATCATCGCCTAAGGTTAGGGTTGATGACAAGGACAAAGGAAAATCTAGGGATTCTCCTCAAAAAAAGGGCAAGAGAAAAGTGTCGGAGGACCCCTCCTATGATGTGAATGAAGAGGATTCGCAGTCGGAGTCGGTGTCTGAGTATTCCATCCATCCTACGACTGATAGAGAAGAGAGACCTCACTTCCCTATGGACCTCAAGGCTGGGGATCATTATTTTAAGGAGGAAAGGGAATTTCCCACTGATGTTCTTGCAATAGCCTGCAATGGGGTGGTGGATAACTTTAGGCTTATGAGATGGGTGTTCTTTGAAATTAAGGAAATTAAGTTAAATTAGAGAGCTATGAATAGTAAACTGGAGAAAGCTAGTGATGACAATAACATAGGCAGTGGTAGTGGTCGGGCTACTGTTTTATGGAAACATTAAAAATTCTCTCCACAAAGTGTTGATTATGAACCATAAGATTTTAAAATCCACTGCACTGACCATGAATACCATGGTGGAAAACCTGGAAAAATCCCATCAGGTAAAGACTGTTGTGTTTCTTGATTTGGACAATGAGAATGGGCAGCCGGATAGTGGGGGGCCGAGTAACAGGACCAGAGCAAATTTGAAAAGGAAGGAAAACCAAGCTTTTGTCAACATCCAGGAGATCAAGAAGTCTGCTCTCAACATGAACAGTCTAGAGCAAGAAGCGGCAGAGATACTTCGGAACCTGGCCTAGGGGCCGGTTGTTTTGTCAATTTTTTTGGCTTTTCTGCCCTGGTTTTCTAGTGTGTTCTTCTTTATGGGCAGTTTCTTGTTTTTTTCTGTGCTGTGTTAATGTTTTATCTTTCGCTATCTAATTACTGTTAAGGGTTTCGGAACCCCTCTAAAACCTGTTTGTTCCATAATCAAAAACATCACTTTTTAAAAGTATTGTTAACTATAAAAATCAAGTTATTAAAAGTTACATAAAAAATCACAAATTATTTTTTTAAATTACAAAAATACATTTATAATCTAGAGATGAAATTGCAAAAATCACTGGTTCACATCATCTTCAAATTCTTAATAGTTTAGTTGATACATGTGTTAGAAAGTAGAAATTTGATTCAAAATGTTGATTTCAATGTCCTACTTTGGCTAAAAAGTGGAACACACTATTATGGGATCACCCTATTAGAAGCATGAATCGTAGGAATCAAAGCAAAATAATTTAGCATAAGATTATGTATTATTGAGTATCAAGTTCTTCCATTTACATGCTTTTCAAATTCTAAGAAAATTATTGTATGGTTTTAAATGTTTTATTCTGTACAGTATTGCAATTACAGTTTCTTGCATATAATTTTGTAGCAAATTACAACCTTGTAATTTGCACAATTCATGTAGTGTCCTATACAAGCCCTATAGTAGTATCATTTACAGTTCCTATAGTAGTTTATAGCAGTGTTCAAAATTCTTGTAACAGTTCTAATGAATTATTTTATTTTCTAGTTGCATTTCATTTTATTCACCTCACTACCTACAACCCTTGTGAATATAGCCACAACACCTTTTGCAAGTTTACACCCCCATATTGACACATAGACTAGACTAAATTTTCATTTATTAAATATTAAATCCATTTTATATTCTACCTCAATTTTGGCCTATCACCTATCATAATGTGGGTAGCTCCTAGAATTTATCATTTTTGTGCTACTAGTGGTAGCGAACTAAACACTAAGATAGCAATTAGCTTTTATCATTTGTCACCTAGATGGTACTGGTGATAGTCAAATAAACTTCTCTTTGTATCATAACATGGATAACTCCTAACATCTTTCACCTCTATGTTATTAGTGAAAGTTGGCTAATCCTAAAATATGATAGGTAGCTCATGGCATCCATCACCTACATAGTACTAGTGACACCTGGCTAACCGCACTTGTATCACACTCATTTATGACATATGGTTTCATCTTATATATTGGTAAAGCATTATCATAATATCCCAAGAATTCACAAACACTAGGTAGGTTGACTTGATTACATACCACATAGAATGATCCATAAACCTATACGCATGGTCCTATAGGTCAGGATTAAAACCAACACATAAGAATCTCATTGAACCCAAATGAGTTGACCTCTATTTGAACACATAAACATAAACCAATGCAAACCCATAAAGTAATTTCAAAGGCCATTCAAATTGTTACTTGTAAATATAGTATTTATTAAACAAAAATTTAAATTTGAAATAGTGAAATTAAACAATATTCTACTTATGAGAACATAACATTTTTGTATAATACCAATCATAAATTTTAGCATACAGTTATCCACCAAACAAATATAAAGGTAAAGCACCATACTATTCGGTATTGCTTACCATTAATTCCCTACAATTGGTAAAGGTAATCATAAGGAACTCCATATTAAACTCAAGATAGATCTAAACACATATTTAGAGTAGAAAAATCATCCACAAAGATTAAGAGTTGTTCACACCATTACATCATAATAGCATAGTTCAACATCATCATTTAATGTTTAGTGGATTTCATTAAATTATTCATAGCCATGTCATGGCCAAGCATATTATGATCTTACTTCTTGGAAGAATAGACCTCACTAGTGTCTTGAAGCTAACCTATACCTTCCTATGCTTATCATTGAGCCAAGATAACATGTCATAGTGTTCAACAAATAAAACTAATTATTTTAGTTTAGACAAGTCCATAGGCATTCTCGTACATTCACATCAAAGACAAACCATGATGATAGTGACTCTAAAAATAATCTAAGATGAGTAGATTTTGAAAAGCCAAACATCACAAACCTTGGAGTAGATAAGCTTGATGATGATGGATTTCGTTTTACTAGCTCAAACCTATATATTGAGGAAATATTAATTGGAAAGTGAATTCACAACCATCTGATGTAAATTTCAACCTCAAGCTAAACATTATTGAAGAGGGGGGATTGATCAAGTTTACAAACAACCCCAAACTTTGGAGCTATTCCCTAAACCCTCCCTACCGACTTGGATCATGAGGCATCCTTTACCCAAGGATTACCTACATAGCCACTTCCAAATGGGATTGAAGTCACATGTTGTTCTCTTAAGATTTCAACCATCAATATGATAGCTTACACTTTCCCAAGTTAAGGTAATTTATATGTATATATTAGGTATAACCATTGTTGTCACATGCATTGATAAGGTGTAAACCTCTAGGATTCTTGACCTTGATAGATAGTTTCCCTCATAAAGCCAAGGCTAGCTTAACCAAGGAAGATTATGTAAATGAAATAAAACATAACTATATATGATTTTACTCAATGGATCAATTCAATATGTTAAGATGGCACATTACTAAGAACAAGGTTCTTAAAACACCTCTACATTCAATGGTCCCAATTAGCAGCCATCTTTATACTTAGTTGTGCATTGAAATATCGTCCATCTTAAATGACTTACCTTAGATCATAGTTTCTTATAAGGACAAATTGCTAAAATCAAATCCATACATAGAAATTATGCATAACAGTTAATATAAATAAATTGGGCATATCAAAGAAAAATGCAATTAGTCAAAATATCATCACCAAGCAACAATTATGTAGAGCCCTAATATGGCTCTAAATGATCTCCTATAGTACGATGCTATGATATCAAACATCATAATCATATTATATTATGACATCCTTATTAATTAGAAACACAACATGCATCAACAAAGCCACATAAAGACTATCTAAACTTTGAAAGGTTTACAATAAGAATTATAAACTTGCTTTAAACATGAACAATACCTAAGTCATACTCAAGAGAGTTGGCAACACTATATCCATTCAATTGTCATATGAAGATATACAATCAATAATATTATAAATAATAATATTCTTAACCTTCTAATTTCATTTACTTTATGGTGTAACCCAATACTCTCATTATAGTTTAATTTGTTAACTATAAAATATTTGCACATGCCACTCGTAACTAAATATGATCTTAATGGTCAACAATAAGTGGTCAATATATGTGAATCAACATTCACACTCAAATTTTAGTTTAAATGACCAATGTAATTAGTTGCCTAGAACAATGTGCAATCTTATTAAGGAATCTCCCTATACTATGGAAAACATAGTTCTTGTCACTTAATGATGCCTATATTAACGGCTATGCTCCATGTGCAAGGAAATCATTTATAGTATATCAACTCAAGATTTAATGCCATGTCAAATCATCTCATTCAATCAAGGTTTCTTCTTTCTTCCCATGGTTGAATTGTGGGAGAGTGGTGAAGCGAAAGATCCATAGTTGGTAGAAAGCCTCTATGACCTAAGACCTTAAAATATTTTTAACTCCCCAAATGATGTTGAAGATATTTCTGATGTAGACATTGAAATCTACCTTCAACTCCAATGCCTAGGTACTAAATAACGCTCCAAACTCCTGGGCCTCTCCCCTCCGAACTTCTATCTTTTCACCTCAATATTTCCTGCCACCACCCATGGCTTTGTAGTCATTAACATTCGTGGAATTGTTGACTAATGGTAAGCCTCTTATAAATTATTATTTCTTTCACCATATTGTTTCCCAAACATAGGTCAATCAAATTAATTTGTTAAAATGTTGCCCATGCTTCGTTGCAAAGGAGTTAATGTTATGTGTTCCCTAAGCTGGTCTTATTTCCGACATGCAGGGTGCGGATTCATTTTGTTTTCATGTCTACCAAGGCATAGCTGACTTCCACAATTGACAAAGTTCTCTATCCCTTATGCTTTAATAGATGTCCATACCCTGTCACAAGCCTCTTGTTTTCATGCAACTAGTGGGGATATGACGGAAACCTTTGGTGCTAAGCTATAAACTCACTTCGCAATGCTGAGAATCCTTCAACAATCTACAATTAACAAGTTCCATTGCAATGTTAAGCGTCTCTCCACAATCTACAATTATGTTCAAATATTAAAGAGGAAGAGAAACACTATTGATTCAAACTTCTTGTAAATTGGCAAGCATTTTTACTCGTACCCATTCATCTACACGTGTTAAACACAACCTCTTCAATTCAAAGTTGAAGATAAGCGTGGTATCAACATCATAACAATCGAAGACGTTAGCAATTCTTGAGATGAAAAGCCGCATTTGGAAATTTTGTAGGGAACAATGTCGACAATGACATCGATATCACTTGAAAACCATAAAATCGCTAGCCAAAAAATCACCTCGAAATTGAGTGGCACAGAATTCATGGATGGGGTACTCACCTGCTAAAGGAAATGCCATTAGATGCAAACTACAAGGCCTATTCGGTTGCACTATATTAAGGGAAAATCAGCCTTATCTATCAAGAAACTTGATGAGTTGTGCAATATTACAAATGAAAAGCATTCTGAAGTGCAATGTCTGTCATCTGAAATGTAGCCAATTATTTTACAAACAACTACAAACGTTGGACATGCAGGTTAAATGCTCTATGTAGAAGGTAACGCTTCTTTTTTTTATTTTGTTGAAATGTTCTTCCTTACCATTATTACCTGTGTTTCTTCATTGCGACACAGTGTTGTAGATTTGTTTGTATTCTTTCTATAAAGTTATCAGATGCGGCGATCATTGAATGAATGGTTTCGTTCACTGAACCGCAATCTTATTAGATCATATATGTCGACACTTATGTTCACGTCAATAATCACAAAACATTTTTTACTTTATATTGAACAGAGAGATGCTCTGGTACAATTTGCTGTATTCCAGTAATTTATCAAGTGAACGGTTCCATTTACTGAACTGCAATCTAATTAGATAACCTGCAAATGTCTGCAAGAAACAGAAAAACTTGAAACTTATATTAAACATAGAGATAATGCTCTGGTATTGTTTAGTTGTATTTCCATAATTATTATGTGAATGGTTTTGTTTGCCGAACAACAATCTAATTAGATTGATATTTGCACTAACATATAGTTGTTCCAATAAACACCAACACTTCCCGTAAAACTTAGATAATAATCTGGTATAATTTGATTGTCTATTCTACATTTCTTCTAGTTATGAATTTTTGCAATCGTGTAAACCATTTGGTCATCAGCAGACCTCTTATGAAGATCTGCATTTTAATGGTCATATGTTCTTTTATAGACTGACATCTTTTCAATACAATCTAATTATCTCAAGCCAACTAAACCAGAAATAAAGGGTTACTGTTAGCTCTCATTCCATATAGTCTTACTTTATTCCTTCAAGTAATCACTAATTATCCGATTTTACGAAAGAAATGTTGACGTCCATTCCCCAAGCTTTGAGTCTGTTGACTCTAAAGACTCGTGTGGTATAACGGACTCCAGCTATCGTACATTATAAGCTAAAATGTGACATTTTCCATCTAAAGAACATGGCACTACTATTTGATTTCCAATGTTGAAGGGCTGGCTAGAGAATATTGCTTCAAGTGAACTGAGGAAAACATTTCAAATTTATCAGTCTGCAACAAAATTGTAAAGCCAAACTAGTATAAATTATCCGTTGTTACCTACTTTAATTGGTTATAATGCAGTCAAGAACAATAAGACAGAAAGGATTCTAAATTCATTATATAATGACCCTAGTCCTCAACATAACACCAAACCACAAAAAGTTCAAAGTTTCAACATAAACAATATGCCAAATGATTTTTTATTGAATTCTAAAAACTGAATAGATGGGCAAAGCATTAGACAGTGCTGAGTTAAAATTCATAAGATACAACAGCTAATGTTGAGCTTGTATCCAAAAGATACAACAGAAATGTATGCCCTTCGGTAACTGTAAGTGTTGCACCTTTCAGCAACACAAGTGTTGTGTTGAGTATCTTATACAATAAATGGATAAATGCAATCCCATAGTAGCCTTTTCACCTGGTTTTCAGTTAGAAACCATTGTTTCTGTCTCTTTAACAAAGCCATCGCCAGTCCAGTCCTTGTCAGATGCTAATCCTTTTCGAATTGCATTCCTCTGCCTGATTGCTTCTTGTTGACGCCGCACCAAATCTGTATGGGTTGTGAAGTAACCAAGAGATGCCCTGAAATATGTAAGAAATTAGACTCCGGGATAAACTTCATTTAATCACAATACATACTTCCTCTTATGTAGACATCTGAAAGATTCCCGAGGCCAGAAATTCCTAAAATTTGGTCAAAAGTTTCAACTTTCCCTTAAAACTGCCTGGGACAATGAATTACATTAGCCCTATCATTGGCAAAAGAGGTGTATCATTCACATCCATAAATAAATGCCATTGACATGACCTAAGCTTACCCCCGAAAGTCTTCAACTGATGAAAAATTATGCTTAGCCATAAAATCTTGTAGCTCAGAGCAGAGTTTCTTCACGAGTCCATAACCATGCATCATGACCCCTGTACAAACCTGCAAAACAAACATTGAGTCTCAACTGAGTTGTAAATCTTAACAGGCATAGATGGAGGCAAACAAACCAAATTAAGTAAAGCAAATCTTGTTTCTTTTCCTCTGACTAACAAGCAAAGGTTAGTAGCAAAGACCATCAAATTAATGGATTTCTAAAAAATTGCCAACAAACATTAGCATGCAAGAGTTACTGCAGCAATAAAGATTTTCATTAGGTCACATATTCATTTATAAAAGAAACAGAGCCAACAACACAAAAATGGTAAAATGTCAATCATTAAATTTGATTGAGACAACCCATTTAAAATTCCTGCTGAAATCAGGGTCATGGAATAACACTTGTTACACTTTGTTTCACAAGAGTTGCATGGTTGTGCGAATAGGCTGATAGCTGTCACAGGTTGAAACTTGAAAGTACAAAACCAAAAATACAAACCAAATAGTAAAATCACCTGAACAGTGTTTGATCCGAGCAGTATAAACTCAGCTGCATGATTTCCAGTTTCAACTCCTCCTATGCCAGAAAGTGACAGAGTTGGATCAGGGAACTCGCTCTTCATCATCTGGGCAATGGACATCACTTTTGCAAGAGCAATAGGATGGACAGCCTTTGAGGAATATCCACCGGGAGTTGAATAACTGCAGAACAGTTGTGTAGGAGATAAACATGGAAAAACAGCAAATAAATAAACCAATTGCATAAAATAGCTTGAACAGAACATATTGACGTAGACAATCTGAGAATTTGTCACTGACTGCCTACCCCTCAACACAAGGTTCCGGTCTTAATGTATCAAGGTTGATCCCCATTACACTCATAATTGTGTTAATGGCTGCAATTCCTTCACATCCCGACCTCAATGCCACCCTGGATGGCTATTGCATCAAAACAAAACATCAAGATATTTCAAACTTTGAAGGAAAGAACTTGACTTGGAAAAAATTACAATAAACTTGAAATCTTGAAATAAAAGAACAGGAGAAGAGTAGAAACGTTTCTGATAATCATCACTTAAAAACAATACAATTTAAATCCTCTAATTCACATAATTTCAGTAGCATCTAAAATTGAAAATCCACAATTTCTGTCAATATAATTATATTACATATCCATCTCTCTTGCTATAGTTAATACACCCATTCCTTGAACTGTTTACTACGATGTCTTAAGTATTCACATTCAGTTTGACCTAGTCCCTTCAAAAGTTCTTTATTTTTGTGGCATGGCTTAAAGTCTGCACAAGTAGACTGCCTCTCCGAGATTGAAAAACAGATAGCACAGAGATAAAGAGAAACAGACATTTTATTTGTTTTTTTCTACAGGACATGGCTTAAAGTCTGCACAAGTAGACTGCATCTATAAGATTGAAAAAAAGGATTGCACAGAGATAAAGAGAAACAATCTTGTGAAAAAGGAAACATCTAAATATTTAAGCATTAATTAATTTTGTTTAAAATGCTTTAAAAGGAAGAAAACTCGGTAATATCAAAAACAGAATTAAATCTTTAAGCATAAATTTAGTTGTTAAAATGCTTAAAAGGGAAGGAAACCTCAGTAATATCTGTGATGTTTGGTGTCATCTTTGCCCAAACAGGGACCGTGGCTTTCTCATTTATCCAACCAGCAACCTCCTCCAATAAGCCACAGTCTTGACCAACAGCCGCACCCATCTTGCGTTCAGGCATCCCATGAGGACAAGAAAAGTTAATCTCTAGTGCATCCTGAGCCAACCAATATCATAATATGTAAGAAGTTGTTACAATCTGACTTCCCAATGGGATAAAGTTAAATCAGCACCATAAGTAAATGCCAATGCCCAAAGCACATAAAAATCATAAAATATTCTTACAACTCCAGTTTCTTCTACTCGTTCTATGAGCTCCTGCCAAGCAGCTTTGTTATACTCCTCCATAATTGAAGCAATGAGAATCCTATCAGGATATTCTTTCTTCAACTGTTTAAACTCTTTCAACATAATCTCCAATGGGCGGTCACTGATAAGTTCAATATTTTCCCATCCAATGACTTCTCCTTTGGCTGAACCATTAGAACCTGCTCGTAGACGAGCATACCGTGGAGTCACATTGATTACTTTACTTGAATCCAAAGATACCTATGAACGTCCAAGGGTGAAATGTGTTATTCATGCTATATTTTCAACACACAAAAAATAATAGACAATAATATCAAGATGAACTTGGCATAAATGTAATGTGCACAAACATAAATGGATTTTTTTTGTAAAATTCAACTATACCAGATGTTGTCCATTTCATCTTGACACAATTACCATCGAACATGCACCTACTAATAAAGTTGCATATTTGCACCTAAGATTTTATTCTTGAGATATGGACCAATGGTGTCTCCTCCTATGTTGTCTTACAAATATCTCACCCAAGCATCACTGTTTTAAGATTAGATGAAAAATGCCCATGTCAAGAATAGAAAAGTGCTTTCAAACAGTTTATACTGTGACATCCTTCGTCAATGCTTCTAATGAGTAAGATGACCATCACTTGCTTTTATTGATTAATGAAATTGCATCCAGGGAAGCAGGACTTTGAGTAGTCAATGCATCAGAAGTCGTACTTGGCCAAAGGAATGGAAAGGCCTAAAGGGCCAAACAAAAGCCATCCTCATGCAAAAGATCTTGAAGATTTAAGGAAAGGGTTTCAAAGGGTTGATTGGGTTCAAGAAAATGAGTACTTGTTGTATTGCAATTAAAGTGTTGTCATGTCCCCGAAATCGTGACATTTAGATAATAAAGAAGCATAATTAAAAATAGTTAACCATTTGATATTACCTAATTATAATTGTCCAAAACAATATTATAATTATGGATATTATAAATAACGTCATAAATGTTATTATGATATAATAGATATTAAAGTATATAAAATTAATATAAAATATAAACATGAAATAATATTATAATTACGATTATAAATATAATGAATAATATAATATACACAAGAAAATCTAAATAATCAAATATAAATGGAAATTATGATTATTATACAGAAACAAATAAATATAAAATATGATAAAGAAATGAAACAAAAACATTGAACAAAGAGATGAAGTAAAATATAAGAATAATATATACAAAACATCAAACAAAATACCCAGCGATTATTTAAGGGAATTAACTAAAGCAACTCAAACGTTGCTAAGACCAGCCGAAAGGGAATGACCCTTTCCTAGCGGAAGATGCAACGAATGAATCGGCAGCGCCGATAAAAGATCAAGACAGTTACCAGCAAGGGGGCATTTTGCAGACGTTTACCACATATACTGTCTGTCAGTACTTAGAAGGGTAGCGCATTTGTTTGGAGTATTATGGCCTATCAATGAAGACGTCCTTTATCAGAGTCAAACAACAGGCGTATCTTATCTGAGAACTATATGCCGCGCCATCTCAAGGAATCGGGCTTTCCTATTTACTAACACCTTATATGATATGGCTTGCCTTGAAATGTAGACCCATTCTTAGCATCGCTTTGATGTGGTTTCAAGCTTCGTATTGAAGGTTTGTTGGGAAGCTTATGCATGAGCGTCGGCATAGGACGGGTGGTCATCAACTGGAATACAAGTATAGTTTTATTCATGGCTTCATTAAGTAACAAGGGTCTTAAAGGGGTGATTTGGAGATTGTTATCAAGGACATGTCATATGCACGAGTGTCTGGAGTGTTGCAGATTAGTTTATGCAGACTCATTATAATTCTGTATGAGTGTAGTAACAGTGTGAACATCCAAGTATGGGAGATAAGGTAGTACATAACAGGGAATGCATTACATTTGGAGTTTAGCGCTATTAGTATTCGACGGGTGTCCACCGAAGTATTCATTGCCTGAGATTCGATAGAAGGGGATATCTAGAGTATAAGGTAATTAAAGATATCGATACCTGTTGGACAGTGAACAGACTCGTCCCAGGGGTGTGTTTAAGTCTTGGAGGGGATAAGACGAATAGGATATATATTGATAGGAAGAGTAGCCTCTGGGATCCGATCAGACACAGAGCATGGTAAGTATTATCAATAAAGGGTCGCAATTACTTATGCATGTAGAATTCCAGCTATGTAGAATTGCTTATGTAACTATTATTCACTCACTATGAGGATAAATAGTATAGTAGAATTCCAGCTATAGGGAACTTGAAGGATGTTTAATATTTTCCCTAATGTACTTAGGAATTATATTATAGAACGATTATTCCTAGTGAGTGTTAAGAAGGGAAATGGATAATCCTTTGACTAGAATTAAAATATGTTCTTTGAACTTAATAGATATTATCATGGAAACTTATTGAACTTTAATGCTTCTAATATCTCTGTGAGAAACACTTTGAATGTAAAATTCAGGTTAAGTGCCTCCACTAGAAAGGGGTCATTACAAGTGGTATCAGAGCAACTTTCCTGCCATCCTGTAAAAATAGTGTATGCAAACTGACCAAAGAAGAAAGTATATTCTATAAACGTATAGAAACACATTCTGATTTATGCAGATCAGGTATGTCCTGTAACCATTGAATGTAATCACTTGCAGTTGACATTCGTTATCCTTATCATAGCTACTGTACGTAAGGGAAAGATAAGTATCAAGATATATGTGTATAAATAGATAAATATATATGTTGTTAATCTGCATATCTATGATTAGTCATTTGTTTGTATTAGTATGGTCCATGGGTCATATCCTTCCTAAAATTGTGAGATTTTGAATAGAAACAATGATATTATTTTGGCAAATAAATATACTTAAATATATGATGACTGGCAAAAATATAATAGGCAATTGATAAATACAATTTACGCATGATAATGTTTGATTGATGTTATTTATTATCGTCATGTCACTATTATAGTATTGCTAATATGTTATTTTGAATTGGACAACTAATGATGTTATGATGATATATTCCATCCTAATTATGGTGTGTGTAACTATAAGAGAAAGACTAATTACATCTTTGCACCCACGGCAATATTAAAGACCATTATGATCTATCATTCTATTGAAACGTAGAATAAGAAGGCAGCATCATTGGCTGGGAAAACAAGAGGTTCCTATAGATCGAAGTGGTAAGTATTAGGTGCGTACTTTCATAGCCCTAAATCAGCAATCATAAATACCTTCATATAATTAGAAAATACTATTTGTTAAACATGTTATGAATGTAAATATAAATGATTGATAAATTGGATTTGATACTGATAAAGATGTTAATGGATTTATTAATATTTGATAATTGATCAATATAAACATTGAATAGCATAAGGGGCTACTGCATATACATTTAGATTACTTACATTGAACTCTTAATATCTTGATAAATTCATGAATACCCATAGCATGGTGTAATTATGGGTAAATTGTCAATACAATAATCATTAGATGAAATTGTTTGTATCATCAACAATCATGTAGTTGGTTGAGGGATGGAACCGATAGGTTGAGCAGATACTAGGGTCCCTTCGAGGTAGACCACCCTCATTGGATGACTGCGGTCTGCCATTGGGGGCCAAGGGGGTTGTTTAGCCGCTCTTGGGCTGAGAAGGGAGTGCTCTAAGGGCCTCCTATGGAAATCCTTCCTCCAAATTATCGCATGGTTGGATCAACTTGAGAAACTCTCCATCATAGGAGGGGATGGGGAAATAGGAGGTGCAGAAGGGATAGCAGGTGCTAGAGGCCCTTCCAAGTAGCCCACCCACATGGATGACTGCGTGTCTACCATTGTTGGGCCAAGAGAGACTGCATAGCTGCTCTTGGGCTTGGAAGGAACACCTCTATGGGCGTCCCAATGCAGCCATCCTATTCAACCATACCTATGATTGAGGAGACCAATAACTTCAGCAGGGAGTTGTTCGAGTCAATGCTACGTGTGCCTTACTTATATTCAAGTATATGCTTTGAGATAATTTGTGTGTATTTAGAGTTTCACTTTGTGACTAATATGTATGCTTTGTTACATATGTTCATGTGAATACTTGTGTATTACATATATTTGAGTGTCTGCTTCATACTCATGCATATTCTTGATGACCTTGGGATGGTGGACAGGGCCACGGTGTAGTATGGGATGCACCGAATCCCCTTTCCCGATTGTCTGACGATATATTTCATTCAAGTGTGTTTGTATTTGGGTGTATACTCTATGACTTGTGATTGAATTTGTATTTGAGTGTATACTCTATGATTGTATTTGAATTTGGGCGTATACTCTATGACTTGTGATTGTATTTGTGTTTGGGTGTATACTCTATGACTTGTATACGTATTCGAGTGTATACTCTATGACATATTTGTATACTTTGTGACCTTGAATTCAAGTGTGTACTTCATGACGATGTATTCAAGTGTATACTCTATGACAATGTATTTGCTGCAACTTGTATTCAAGTGTATACTTTATGACTTACATGTATTCATACGTATGCTTGTGACTTTATGCACTCATGCATATACTTCATGTATTACTCACACATATACTTCATGCTTTACCTATTTTATGTTGTTTTGCTTCATGGTATATATGGACATGCTTAGCAACTTACTGATGTACTCTAATAAACAACTATTCCATTTTGTACACTTTGCGTTTGCGAAACTCATGCCTTATATGTATTTGTTTGTATTTGTCGAATGTATCTACAAGCATTCTTATGCCTATGTTCTTTATGTATGATCATTTCGTGAGTTATGCTTCATGTCGTGTATTTGTGCGTATGCTTGAATGACCTTAATTGTCTTCTGAAATTCATGCCCCATGATTACACTTCGTGTATCTCATGTGTATTTTTATGAAATGCATTTATTCCATGCATAGAAGTAAATTTGAGTGTACTTGAATGCTCTACATATTCATGTCTCAAGTAATGACTAAATGCTTCTCGCTCCATGTGTGTAGTTCCTATATGTATGCTTCATGTGTGTTAATATGAATACTTCACACTTCATCTACTTGTAATTGATATGTGTCCTCATGCTTGAATGCCTATATGCACTTTGTGTGTATTCATGCATATGATTTTACCAAACATGTATTACCAAACCTTGCATGTATTATAAGTAATCATTTGTTCTCATGTGAATGATTCATGCTTATATGTATACTTCATGACTCCGTGGAGTTGTGTACTACTGGTTACAACAGATGTCTTACAAATACTTCATGCATACACTCCATGTATATGTTTCATGAGTTTATGATATGTTTCACCTCTTTTGTATATTTAGATACTTGCTTATGTCTCAAATGTTTTCAACATATTTGCTTCATGAATACTCTTCTCATATATGTCGGTGTTTGATTCATTGTCTCATGTGTACTCGAATGCAATTCAAAGACCTGCGTGTGTAGATGTTTGTGGCACTTGTATTCGAGTGTATGATTCATGCCTTAAGTGATTGCTTCATACTTTATGTGCACATTATTAAGCATATTATATGACTAAGATTCATACCCTAAGTGTACTCAAGTGTGGCTTACTTTATGATTTATGTATGATCATATGAATACTCTGTGACTGATATTCATGTGTCTTACTCGTATTCATGTCTGTCTTGCGACTTGCGTGCATTCACACTTTGCGACTTATGGGTGTTTATGGGTATATTTTGTAACCCACATGCGTTCCGGCATATACTATGTGTCTGTTGGCGTAACAACTAGCACCTTTGGAGTAAGAGTTGGTACGGACAGCTATGCACACTACGCAATGAGTGCTCTTCAAATTAGGAGGGGAAGCTCCCTCGTTGTGCTTAACAAAGTGCTTTGAAAAGGAAAGTAAACTAAACTATATCCTGTCTTTTTGTCTCAGCTGTAGAGGTACAAGGCTTTCAAGAAAACTCTATACGTTGCAGCTAAGTATTTTCTGGTTTCGCAGACTACTAACTACAACTAGGCTTAATTACTTAAAATCTATCCAGTTTCCTCAAGAAAACAGAGCATGAGGAAATGGAGCAAGGATGACTATCTGACGATAAACAAGTATAGATTCTCAACTTGAAGGCAAGGTGGCACATCTATCAGCTCAATCTAAACAAGTTTATTGGAAACAACAAATATACGATAAACTTAAATACAGATTCTCAACTTGAAGGCAAGGTGGCACATCTATCAGCTCAATCTGAATAAGTTTATTATTCACACACATCACACGATAACCAAGTACAGATTCTCTACTTGAAGGCAAGGTGCACAACTATCATCTCAATCTGAAAAAGTTTATTGAACACAAAACAGATTTTATCTAACTAAGGAAAGAATTCACCATTATAATTGCATGAAACCCTATGTGGCATAACAATTCATTAGAACAGCAAAAACGCATGAACAGATACAGAACGAGCAATATTGAGGGCAAGGTAGGCACAGCATATATTTCTCTCTCGTGCAAAAGTTATGTAAAAATGAGCAAAAGCTCTTATTTATAGACATCAAAAGGTGTAGGGAACCCTAAAATCACCTTGAGTTGACTACAGTCTTGCAATGCATGCAAGATTTATTGCTAAGCCCTAATAAAACAAACTATACAGCTAACTGGAAAACTACCATCAGTTAACCGAAACATCTAATCTAAAAACTGGAAAATGTGCAAGCATGCACGTCCTTATTGAAAGCATGTTAACTGGAACACTACCATCAGTTAACGGAAACCCTAAATATAACTCCAAGTAAATAAAGCTGATCTCAGAATAGATATGCATGAGGTAAGACAGCGAGTTAACTTGAGAAGATAACGCCAAGTTTAACTCTGTGTGTAATGTCTATTCTGAGAGGTGGGAACTGAAGTCTACCGATCGTGATCTCGAGCAACCAATCCCTCAATGAGATTGTTGACTGCATCACTATCTGGAGCTCTGATACTCTGTCAAAGAATGCTATGCTTGCGCAGCATGTCCTCACCAACTGTGATCTAGGACTGAAGTTCGCCCCTACTCCTTGTTGCTTCATCGAACAACGCTGACATAACTGTAAGCTGATTAATCTTACAGCCAATGGTCTCCCCACTGAAAATGGTATGAATGAGTGCTATGAGCTCTGACTGAACATCGGTAAGCTCAACATACACACCACCCTCAATCTGATATTGGCACGGTAAGCGAAATATTAAGGTCCTCCAAACCGGAGTGCACTAGTAACGTGCTCTCTACTCTCAACCAACTCTGACGCCATAGTCTCCTCTATCTTTGCCTTGAAAACCAACTATGTTTTCCAAGAATAGATAGCTTCTCTATCTTCTGCATCTGTGACTGAATCATATGCCATACTCAGGTGAGCAATCATAATCTCATCTCGGGGTCTGTTAATTGCCATGTCTTGCTCCTCATCCTGGAGACGTAGACGGAGCTCTCGTGCATTGTACCGCAACTGATATAACTCTGTGAGCATAGCACGGCCTCTAGCAACGAACTCCTCCTCCCACTCATCCAAACGCTTGCCATATGCAACTAAGTGATTAAGTTGACCTTGTTCTATTGGAGGCTCAAGCATCGACGGGGGTGTAGCAATAACATCTGACCTGTGTACAAGGCTAGAAATATACTGACGAAGCTGTCTGATTTCAACCTTGAGAGCTGCCTTATCTTCTCCGTCCTTCAGCATTCTATCCCTAGCACTGTCTGTAGCAACCTGTAGGAGATCAACCTGAGTCTGGCGTGTGCTACGACCAAGGTTGACTGTGATAACCTCAAAGTCTTGAGATTCCAACTCATCCAAGGTCTTTCCCTGTGGAGGTATAGCAATCTCAACAACGATCTCCATATCAGTATTCCTCTCAACGTGGACCATGTTCTTGATCCTCTTGTCTGGCGCATCCTGGTAAACTTGATCAAAATCTGAATGATTAAGGACATAGGATGGCTGCCTCCTCTTCCTTCCCAGTTGATTTTCAATCCAAGACTGATCTCGGCTAATGCTACTGGAAGGGTTTGTACTAACAACAGGAGGCTGTGATGAGAGTGAATATGTAGAGGCGTTGCTGCGAGATGGGGAGTCTAAATCCAATTCAATATGAATTGGGGCTGGTGATTGCTCCGAAACTGGTGTAGGAACTCGAGGCTGAACCTCAGGCACTGGCGGACTCTGAACTGGCCTCTGAACTGGTTCTATGATAGGCTCTTTGTCAGGCTCCATGTGTGTATCAGTGGCAAGCGCCTTACCTTTTGAATTGTTAGGCGCTTGACCTTTCTTAGGAGGGTTACTCCTCTTCTTCTGTTTTGGTTTTGATGAGGAAGGTAGTGAAGGATTCACCACTACTGGCGGCTCTGCTCTAGGCACACTTACCCTCCTGGTCTTCTTGTTGTCGAGGTAAAGTATACTGTTTTGAATAACTCTACTTGACCTCTCCTTTATTGTTGTGTACTCCTTGGCATACCAATCAACTGCTGGCAACGGCTGTGTGTCAACCTGCTCTCTGAAAAACTGAGGAAGAATTTCTCCCTCATCATCTAATAAACCTCCCACATCTTCTGACAAGAAAACATAAATCTGTGAGAGAGAGAAACGGCCATAACTACGTCTGCGAACCTCGAAGTCATCTGCGCAATTTGCCCAATAATCCTCCATAGAAGGTTCATGAAATGCGCGTCCAGCAAGGCGAGTTGTGTAATGACCTAAAAGATCATAGGCACGTGCCTCAACAAGATACTTAAGATGATATTTCTCGAGCTCCTGCCCTGCAACTTTGGCATCAACTGCCGACTTGCACCAATACATTCCAAACTGAAAAGGAAAATTGATAGATAGTCTGTGCCTGCGGCGTAAAAGACCATGAACATCATGCATCTGTCTCAGGAACTCCATAAAGACTGTCTTATCTGAAGGATAACGTGGAAGCATAGCTGGATTTCCTGTAAATCCGTATACTCGGATGTAGGTGTATGTCGGGAACTGAAGAAACCAATCCGCCCAACCATCCATCGCTGCTCTAGCAACTGCCGAGATACGAATGTGCAACTCCCGGTCCAAATTTCTCACTGTATAAGTCAGGAAAGCCTCATGAACACGCTTGAAATGACGTTCAGCCTTAGTGAACTCAAGCTGATCATAATACTGATAGACTTTCTGAACACTAAGAATGCCCACGGTGTTTAGTTCTCAGAATTGACCCTGATAAGCGATCAAGTACACGAGATAAGAACACATGTGAAACTCATGAGCAACTAGTAAACCGGTGATCTGCTTGTGAATAACGTCGCTGATGAAGGATGCCCAGTCATAATTCTCCTGCCCAGATATGATGCGACCAATAAGGTAATACATCCAAGGCTGGAAAATATTGGCATGTGATTGACCTGAGACACGATTCAAGAGTGTGATTAGAATCGCGTACTCATCCTTGTATTCACCACGACCCACATTGTTTGGCAATCTGTTCTTCGCTTGTTTTAACCATCTTTCTGCCATTTTACTCTGGCACTTGTCCACATCAGCATGAATGCCTGCTCCATAGAAATCACTAGACTATTCGGATGTTGAGGTATGCCAAAACTTCTTTCAACGTCCAAAGGCTTGAGACTGCAAATAACTCGTCCATCTACTGACACTATCTCACGAGTAGTAGAATTGTAATGCTTAATACAAGACATCACGAATTCAATACAATGAACAGAGATAGGAATGGAAGCGACCTCCAATAACCCAGACTACTGAATGTTTTGAATAATCGAACTTTTGATCTTAACAGGATCTAGAACTGCTTCTGGCAGCACCTTGTGAAGATTCGTCTCAACTGTCCCAATGAAGTCGTGAGTAAGGACTGTTTTGGTCCTGTATTCGTGCTAAGTGTACTGCATTCTGGAAAACTCGCCTATTGACTGTGAACTTGACTATGTTCTGACAAGATTTCTGGAGAGCTAAAAATACCTACTGAGGCTAAAATAGCCTTTCAAAGAGTTATTTTCGGTGAAAAATCTGAGATATGGGTTTTGTCAAGAAAAAGATTCTAAGACAACCCAGAACATCAGAAATGTGAAAATCTAACCTCTACTCGACCATGCAAAGAGTTTTCAGCTTAGAAAATTAGAAACTTGAGAACGAATGCTCTGAAGTTAAAAATTCCTGAAAAATCAAATGCACGAATTTAATTCGAGGAAGTGATATAGAAATGATCTAGATGTTGAGACTTGCCAAATTCGCCAATTTCAGGAACATGCGAATTGTAATTTGAGAGAAATCTGAGAAACAAGGAGGAAAAAGACGTTTTTTATAAGCTCTTTTCTTCTGTGAAAATCGCCCCTGTTCTTCAAACTTGCTGATAAATGCGAACTTTAACCTGCAAAAAGAATGATTTGATGAAATCGCCTTTGATAGTTGATGAATTCGCCTTTGCCTTGAAAATTCGCCTTTGTTCTTGAGAAATACGAATTTTCTTGAAGCTGTGAGAATGCATAATGATGGCGCCATGCTTAAATAAGGAAAATTCGCACCACCTTGTTTACTACAAGATTTAAAACCTAGACCAAAATAGAAGCCTTCTGATTGGATGCCCTTCAGTTACACTGTTACTGACACTGAGTTCAAAATTTAAATAATAATAAAATATTCATTATGCAATTTGCAAAGGCGCCAATTATAGAAATTCGCCATTTTAATGCCAAAATATGCAAAATAAATATTAAATATTATTTAACTTCAGTTGACAAACCGAATGAAGCTTTAGGATTCACCGGCAAACTTCACTAATTTCAAAAAGTCATCATTTGAGCTCATAGGCGTCCATTTGCTCAAGATATTGCACTTTCTATTAACTTCCTACTTTGTAGCTGACTACAAAGTTACAACTGGCCATCTTCGACACTAATTTCCGAATGACTGGATGATGCTGAGACTGAACTAGAGAATTCATCGCAAAGCCTGCAGAGCAAGGAAGAAATGTCTGCTGGGAGTCATTACTGCAACATCCATCATTTAGCACCTCAAAGAATTAGGCGCCTTTGATTAAATTGATTTTCAGGTACCAGACTCGACCATTTCTCCAAACTGCCATCTGACGCTTCAAACGGTTGCTGACGACAAACGGTGAACCCTGCTGATAGGCAACCAAGCTCACTGCATGCCTGGGAGTATTCCGCATCCAACGAATATATGCAAGGCATCTGAAAGCTACATTAAGGACCTTTAAAGTAAAAGCGCCCCTGGCCTGAGAAGGCACAAACACCATTTTGACGAAAGTACAACTCTCAACCAAATGCCCTACTTTGATCTCTGATATCTGGAGTTGGGATGGCCCGATTTAAGCACTGTTCGTTTCTACGCGTAGCCCGAAGGACCTACGAGAGAAGACTCTAGAGGTGACGAAGCAAGAAAACTGCTTCTAAGACCTCAAATAGAAAGGCGCCTTTCCCAAGATGGAATAGATGACCAAACTTAACCATTTTCCCAAGATGGAATAGACGACCAGACTTAACCATTTTCTGAGCTGTCTTCGTTTTTCAATATTTCACCAAAGACCTCGCACGTACGAGCGTTTGCCAAATCCCGAAGGCTGACAGCTGGGCTCGTTGAATAGATAAAGTAATTACGCTCAAATCTCGTGAATACTTCGAATGCGAACAACTTCATCTAACAGGCCTAAAGGCTAGGCGCCCCTGGCCTATAGAAATATAATGAACATTTTATACCAGTCCGCCCGTAAAATTACGTGCCTGGTAGAATCTCTGCCTCGATCTCTCAGAATGTCGGATTAACAGGCATCTTGGTGCATCGTGAAGCTAGGCTAGAGTAACACTGATGTCAGGAAGACCTCGTCAGCAAACTCTGCCATCTCAGAGGTCATTTTGAAGGGCGCCCCTGAGCTACAGGTGCACTGGAAAAGCAATTACACCATGTGAGGAAGCTCTGTGATGTGAAATCTCTCCATAAGCTCATCTTCAAACGCCGACTGCCGGAGCTCCGGGACTCGGATGACTACATTCGATATCTCGTCGAACAAGCAGACTAGTCGTGAAGAGATTGACTGTATCAATCATCAAGAAAACCAAGATCTAACACCCTTTAAAGAGGTGCACCCTTGAGCTACAGGTGCGCAAAAGTTGGAAAAGGACAAGCTTCTGCAAACTGCAACTTTGGAATTTTCAACTTCTGTCGCCAATAACCGGAGTTACGAGTCTCGGATAGCCTCGCAGGATAGCTCATCGGATAGGCAGACTAATTCTGAAGAGATTGACTGTATTCATGAGCATTTATCACAAAATTAAGGCCTTCAAAAAGAAGGGTGCCCCTGGGCTACAGGGGCGCAATTCTGCTTTTCTTTGAGAAATCTTCAAAAATTGATCATTGAAATCTTCATTTTGGCCATTGAAATGACCATATAAAAGTATAAGTGTCGCCGTGAAATGTTCCTCCATTGTGAAATGCTTCGTTCTGAGTCTCTAATTCAGGTTCTAATCAATGGAACTGCCTTTGACTGACAAAACATTAACAAAACTCCATGCTTGATATTGCCCAAAAACTGTATTTTACATCATTTTAGCAAGATTTAGACTACTTTAAACAAAATGCCTTGATGAAGCAAAAAATTTGGTTTGGGTACAACAGTGTCTTTATGTGTATGCTTTTATTAAAAATTTCCTTGTGTTAGCTTCATTCCTGATGTGTCTTCAAACAAGATTACTCATTGTTGTCTTATGCTTGAAAGATTAGTTAAAATTTTGTTTGCCTAACCACTTCTTGAGTTGAGGTGCTATGACTATTGAAGTGAAAGATGTTTTTAATTGTGATTGCTTGAGGACAAGCAATCTTGGGCGGGGAGGACTGTCATGTCCCCGAAATCATGACATTTAGATAATAAAGAAGCATAATTAAAAATAGTTAACCATTTGATATTACCTAATTATAGTTGTCCAAAACAATATTATAATTATGGATATTATAAATAACGTCATAAATGTTATTATGATATAATAGATATTAAAGTATATAAAATATAAACATGAAATAATATTATAATTACGATTATAAATATAATGAATAATATAATATACACAAGAAAATCTAAATAATCAAATATAAATGAAAATTATGATTATTATACAGAAACAAATAAATATAAAATATGATAAAGAAATGAAATAAAAACATCGAACAAAGAGATGAAGTAAAATATAAGAATAATATATACAAAACATCAAACAAAATACCCAACGATTATTTAAGGGGAATTAACTAAAGCAACTCAAACGTTGCTAAGACCAGCGAAAGGGAACGACCCATTCCCAGCGGAAGATGCAACAAATGAATCGGTAGCGTCGATAAAAGATCAGGACAGTTACCAGCGAGGGGGCATTTTGCAGACGTTTACCACATATACTGTCTTCAGTACTTAGAAGGGTAGCGCATTTGTTTGGAGTATTATGGCCTATCGATGAAGACGTAATTTATCAGAGTCAAACAACAGGCGTATCTTATTTGAGAACTATATGCCATGCCATCTCAAGGAATTGGGCTTTCCTATTTACTAACACCTTATATGATATGGCTTGCCTTGAAATGTAGACCCATTCTTAGCGTCACTTTGATGTGGTTTCAAGCTTCGTATTGAAGGTTTGTTGGGAAGCTTATGCATGAGTGCCAGCACATAGGACGGGTGGTCATCAACTGGAATACAAGTATAGTTTTATTCATGGCTTCATTAAGTAATGAGGGTCTTAAAGGGGTGATTTGGAGATTGTTATCAAGGACATGTCATACGCACGGGTGTCTGGAGTGTTGCAGATTAGTTTATGCAGACTCATTATAATTTTGTATGAGTGTAGTAATAGTGTGAACATCCAAGTATGGGAGATAAGGTAGTACATAACAAGGAATGCATTACATTTGGAGTTTAGCGCTATTAGTATTCTACGGGTGTCCACCGAAGTATTCATTGCTTGAGATTCGATAGAAGGGGATATCCAAAGTATAAGGTAATTAAAGATATCGATACTTGTTGGACAGTGAACAGCCTCGTCCCAGGGGTGTGTTTAAGTCTTGGAGGGGATAAGAGGAACATGATATATATTGATAGGAAGAGTAGCCTCTGGGATCCGATCAAACACAAAGCAAGGTAAGTATTATCAATAAAGGGTCGCAATTACTTATGCATGTAGAATTCCAGCTATGTACAATTGCTTATGTAAGTATTGTTCACTCACTATGAGGATAAATAGTATAATAGAATTCCAGCTATAGGGAACTTCAAGGATGTTTAATATCTGCCCTAATGTACTTACGAATTATATTATAGAACGATTATTCCTAGTGAGTGTTAAGAAGGGAAATGGATAATCCTTTGACTAGAATTAAAATATGTTCTTTGATCTTAATAGATATTATCACAGAAAGTTATTGAACTTTAATGCTTCTAATGTCTCTGTGAGAAACACTTTGAACGTAAGATTCAGGTTAAGTGCCTTCACTAGAAAGGGGTCATTACAAGTGTGATATTTTTGTTGAATAAAAAAATCCTTAACTTTTCTCACCCTATATCAAATTCATCATTGTAATGGCAATTCATGGAAAAGATCACTGTTGTCAACTAGGAAAAACAGGCATTCAATGATCTAGGAGGAACATAGTCTAATTAGAGATTGCGTATGTTCTCATACATGTTCATTCTGAGCAATCAAAAATACAGAAAAAACAGTGTAATGGCATTGCTATTTTGTATCAAACAAATTTGTATATACACACCATATTACACACATATATTAAAACATTTATTTATTATCAAACAGATCAGAGATTCGTTTCATGGGCATCCTCTCTCTTTATAAAGAACCACTAAAAGATAATACATAAAATAAGAAAAAAAATCAAAAGTGTAAATGTGAAAATGATCTGTACATTTATACTACTCAATAGAATTTATATTTAGTAGAGCACTATGTTACCCTTTCAATACGGTTCCCCTGTTATATGTTTGAATTTTATCTTGAGAATTGTTAGCGTATTTTAGTTTTCTTGTCCTGTTTACATCACAAGTTTTGGAAAATTCCATCCTTTTCATCATCAATTTACATGTGAAGCAATGTAAGCACAACTTCAATTTAGAAAACAGTCATCCCAAATAGAGAACTTCAATATGGAAAAAAGGGAAGGAAAAAGTAAAATAGTTTTGAAGTTTAAGTCTTATGAGATTTTATTTTTGCAATATGACAAAAAGATAATATTGTATCTAGTCACTTTTTTTTAACTATTTTGATATTGTGTTCTTTTCATTCGGTACCTGAAACCCATGAAGTATGGCACTAGTAGCATTGATCCATTTCTTTCTTGAGTTTCATTCTGACCATCCTTACATTGTCATTTGGTACAGTTTGCTTGCTTAAGCATCTATTTGAAACTAATGAGAAGGTACACTTAGTACTTCCAAAGACAATATGCATCTTCCTTTACAAATTGCACAATGTAAATACACAGATAATCTAAGTTTCTTATTATTAACACCTTTTACTCTTAAAACAACAAAACGGCAATGATAATTATGCTGAATCACTCTCTACTCTTCCCAAATGACATCTAAATGAAGATCACATGGACACGAGTCATACCCAATGGCAATTCTTTTCAGCCCATGCATTATTATGTATGGAATAGATGCCTTGAGGTCTGTTTAAGGTAAAAGTTAAAATCATGTGATGCATAAGAGATTCTTCTAAATGACTTGAGATTCATGTGTAAACAGTTCTTTAATGAGAGATGCACCAAACATAAACTCCAGCCAAAAAATATCCTTGAAAGTTTGAACCTGATGTCGTGGTTTTTTAGGTACCATTTACCTATTGAACTATTGGTTCATCTCTGACTGAATTTGGCACAACTGCTCATACAAGGTTGAAAGTGCACAACAGTAGATTTCACAATTTTCCTATACAAATGAAATTGCCAAGTTAAAAATTCACTTTTCTTTCAAGTCATTTGGACCTGCTAAATGAAAATGAGAAAGAATCATCAAACCAAAAACTGCATGGATTGAGAAGCAAAGGAAGATACTTTTAATATGGCCTTCAATATGAAAATTGATTTTTAAACTTTTAACCCTGTAGAACAGATTAGACATGGACTTATGCATACATGTCATAAGGATAAACTTTGGTAATTATAATGCTGAATGCTAGTTAGGAAAGTTGTCATGTCCTGCACTTTTCAAACTAAATTTGGAGGGAAATAATTAAAAGTGTTTTTAAACACTGTTTTAATAATAATAAAAAAAATTAAATTATTAATAAATAACATTTGAATTTTGAGTTTTGTTTGGTTTTAAACTTTTAACCCTGTAGAACAGATTAGACATGGACTTATGCATACATGTCATAAGGATAAACTTTGGTAATTATAATACTGAATGCTAGTTAGGAAAGTTGTCATGTCCCGCACTTTTCAAACTAAATTTGGAGGGAAATAATTAAAAGCGTTTTTAAACACTATTTTAATAATAAAAAAAAAATTTAAATTATTAATAAATAACATTTGAATTTTGAGTTTTGTCTAGCCAACCCCTTGGTTGGCGCTAGATTTTAGAAGTTAGATCAGGCCGACCTTCTTTTGGTAGGCGCTTATGTCATCTATTTATGTTGGATCATTTGCTATGGAGAAGCATCATGGAATGAAGACACAAATAATCCTGATCTTGCAAAGACAAAATCCTTTGCTGGACCAACGAGCTGGTAGGATGAAAACCTCACCAATATCTGTGTCTTCATTCCTTTCCGCCACTATTATCTAAACTTTAGTGTTTGGTGTCTTAGGTTAAGCGATGAGGGGGAAGTGATTAACAGTGTTCAACATGGTCAAGCCCCAGGCTCTGGCCACCACCGGCAATACCTCCCGTGCAAAAAAGACAAGGCTTGTTGGGCGTGATACTCCAGACAAAGCCATAATAGAAGCCCGCAGCCTATTACTGTTGCGCCTGGGCCAAACATTCAAGCATACACAACAATCTCATTGTGACGATTCATTCTGGACTATGGCGAAGTTTTGAAATAGTGACATTGGCAATTCGGAGATCGAAGTTAATCCAACATTGAAACCATCAAGGATGCAACTCTGGACATTCACCCTACAAAACTCGAAATAAGAAGAATACAATGCGAGGAGGAGCGGTTTGCACGCCAAGAGAAGAGTGGCGACACTCTTGGGCATCGGTTGATCTGCTATCGATATACTCCAACTGAGAAGAGACACCCCGAGTGCTCAAAAGCCTCAACGCAAGCACTGGAGTTTACCCACAAAGTTGTCAATTGCTATCAATGTCAACAAGAGAATTTAAAACAAAGTTCTAAGCATTACCAGTCGGGTCTAGGAAATACTGACAATTTTTGTAAATCAAATCGACCATTAACTCTATTGTCATTGTTGCGATTCAAATCTGTGATCTCATATTGATTCTAATTCTGAATATAATCTTGGTTCTCCCCATCAATTGCTATGTGATTACTAGTAGTTGTGTGAAGTTTTTGTTTCAGTTCACTGTTCGGTTATTTGTATGAGTTTCCAGATTACATCTGAGTTGACACTTCATTCTTATAAACAAAATCAAAGCTCGTTTTCTTATAGTGGTATCAGAGCCTCAAACCGTGCTAGCCTCATGGTATTTTATGCAACCAAGTCAAAGAGATCAGCGAGCCATTAAGAGGGAAAGAAGGAAGGCAAAAGCTGAATCATCCAGAATAGGAGGTAGAGGAAAGAAGATGGCTGATAGGGATGAGCAATGGGAGACCTTCCTGAGGCAAATGGCTCAAATGCAGGAGCAAATGGCCAAACAACAGGAACAAACATCACAAATGATGAGCATAATGATGCAGACCATGAACACCATGATCAACACCTTCAAATCTACACCAAATAATGGCCAAAAAGGCAGCCATTCCAATCAACATGGATCTGAAAATCAAAGCAATAAGACTACCCGCCCCACACAACCATCATTCCTGCCCAAGAATGATCCTACCAATGGGGGAGCAGAGCAGAGACTTGCTGAAGGTGATGTCAATGCAAGCATAGATGCCTATGCACAAATTGATCTAGATGTGAGAAGTCAAATTCCATTCGTTCAGTTCCACAATGCAAGGAATGGATCAAAAGGAGGACAATCAACATTTTATTCCAATAGAGATCTACAGCATAGGGTGAGCAAGTTGACTCTCCCAACTTTTGATGGTTCGGGAAAAGTGACAGCACGAGCATGGGCACTGAAGCTAGACACATACTTCTCACTCAGCCCAATATCCAAAGATGAAGCAGTCAAGTTTGCCATTCTGCATTTGGAGGGAATAGCACATGAGTGGTGGTATCATGGAGTCGTGACACAAGGGTTTAACCTTGTCACCGCATATGTTGATTTCACACAAAAGCTCATAAAGAGGTTTGATCGAAGAGATCCGGAAACATGCTTCAAGGAATTAACACATCTAAGGCAACAAGGGACCATGGATGATTATGTGGCAAAATTTCAAAGGCTTGTTGTTATGGTCCCAGACGTGACAGATAGAAGACTTGTGTTCTTGTTCATTGAGGGGCTATCAGAATCCTTCCATGGATTGGTGAGGGTTTTAGAGCCAACATCATTGGAAAAGGCTATTCGTAGAGCCTTAAACCTTGAAGACTCCACCTCGAAGAATAAATCTATGATCAAGAGCATTCCAATGGGGCATCAAAAAAAACCATTCCAAAAGGCCACTCATCCTCCTAAGATCCTTCCTCCAAGGCCTAGCGGAACAGACATATCTAAGAATGAGCTTCGTCGAAGAGGCCTATGTGATGTTTGGGAAAAGGCCAAATCCACTACATCAAGGTAGTCTCCGATGATGAGGTGGAAGTCAAAGAGGGTGAAATCGAGGAAGCTACTAATGAGGATGAGCAAGAGATAACCATGGAAGGAGAACATATGGGAGGCACTCTTGCAGCACTTGCAGGAGCACCACGATACCACTCTCTCTGTGTTAGAGGGGTTCTTCAAGGACAAAGAGTGACGGTATTGATAGACAGTGGAGCCACTCATAATTTCATTGACAAGAGGACCATAGCCAAGATGGGTTTTAAGGCAAAAGACTTTGAGGGGTTTGATGTTTCAAATGCAGGTGGCAACATTCTTTCTTGCACCAATCAGATTCAACAGATGGAGCTGATCCTAGGGGACACAGGGTGCGAGACGATTTCTACATAGTTGACACTAGTGATACGGATGTGGTCTTGGGAGTGCAATGGTTACATTTGCTTGGGGAGTACACCATCAACTATCAAACCATGGAGTTGAAGTTCAAACATGATGTAAAAGAGATTGTCCTTCGAGGCCTATCCAGGGATGGTCCAATGGTGGTTTCAACTAAAAGGATGGAACGATCTTTCCATAGAGATGAGGTAGCTTGGACAGCAGAGTGTTTGATCATAGATACCAGACCCCCAAAGGAAGCAAGAACCTACCCCATCGACATCCAATCCATCCTAGACAAGAAGTGCAAGGTATTTCAAGTGATCCCTTCCAGATTGCCGCCTGATAGAGGATTCCAGCATGTGATTGAGCTTGAGGAGGGAGTTAAGCTCGTCATCACCAGTCGACATCCTAGGATGTATAAAGAGGAAATTGTGAAGGAAATCAAGGAGTTGTTGGACATGGGGTACATCCTCCGAGCTCTAGCCCTTTTGCTTCATCCGTAGTATTGGTTAAGAAGAAGGATGGGGCATTGAGGATGTGCATTGATTATAGAGCACTCAACAAGAAGACAATCAAGAACCGCTATCCCATTCCTAGGATCGATGAGTTGATAGATGAGCTCCATGGTGCAATGTATTTCTCCAAGATTGATTTGAGCTTGGGATATCACCAAATTAGAGTAAGGGAGGAAGATGTGCATAAGACAGCTTTTAGGTGTCACTACGGGCACCATGAGTTCTTGGTTATGTCATTTGGGTTGACCAATGCTCCCGCTACCTTCCAGTCATGTATGAATCAGGTATTCATTCTACAATTGAGGAAATTTGTTTTGGTTTTCTTTGATGACATCTTAATCTATAGTAGGACATGGGAGGATCACTTGAAGCGTATAGAGGAGGTGCTTGACATACTTGAGCGTAATTCATTTTATGCCAAGATGTCAAAATGTGAGTTTGGGATGACTAAAATTTTGTACTTGGGGCATAAGATTAGTGCTCATGGGGTTAGTGTTGATGAGGAGAAGATCAAGGCAATTCAAGATTGGCCTATGCCCAAGAACTTGTCACCGTTGAGAGGATTTGTGGGCCTATGCAACTATTACAAGAGGTTTGTGAGAGGTTTCTCACAACTTGTAGCTCCATTAACCAACTTGACAAAGAAAGGAGCATTCTCTTGGAGTCCTACAACGCAGCAAGCTTTTGATAAGCTTAAGGAGGTAATGAGTTCATGTCCTATTTTGGCTATTTCCGGTTTCTCACTTCCTTTTGTACTTGAGTGTGATGCTTCAGGAGAGGGCATTGGGGTAGTTTTGATGCAGAATAAGCATTCCATAACATATGAGAGCAAAAAGCTCGCGGATTCAGATAAAGTCTTCTCCATTTATGACAAGGAGATGTTGGCTATCACGCACGCCCTTGCCAAATTCAGACAGTACTTGGTTTGTGGGAAATTTGGTGGTGAAGACAGATCATAACAACCTCAAGTTCTTCCTCAATCAGCGTGATTTGAATGATAGACAACAAAAATAGGTAAGCAAGCTTCAAGCCTATGATTTTGATATTGAATATGTGAAAGGAAAGAACAATGTGGCGGCTGATGCACTCTCTAGGAAGCCTTATTTCTGCTCTATGTCTAATATATCTGCTGATCGGAGGGTTACCATAATAACTGAATATGCCAAAGATTCCTTTGCTACTAATATCATGGATGGGAAGTTACTTGATGACAGATACAAAGTGATTAAAGATCTCATCCTCTACAAAGACCGGGTGTATTTTGTACCAAATTCCAAGGTTACGGAGAGGATTATAAAGGCTTGTCACGACACACCCCCTGCTAGTCATTCGGGATTCTACAAGACATACAAGCAAATAAGGGAACTTTTTCATGGAAGGGACTGAAGAATGATATATTGCAGCATGTTAGAGAGTGTTTGGTGTGCTACAACACAAGACTGAGCATATCTTACCAACTGGTTTGTTGCAGCCCCTACCCATTCCAAATCAGAAATGGGAAAGCATCTCCATGGATTTCATTACAAGGCTACCTAAGGTACAAGGTAAGGATTATATTTATGTGGTGGTAGATAGGCTTACAAAGTATGCTCATTTTCATGCCATTACTTCAGAATTTAAGGCCCCTCAAGTTGCTGATCTGTTTTTTAGAGAGATATTTAGAGTCCACGGATTGCCAAAGAACATTGCGAGTGACAGGGATAGCAGGTTTATCAGTTTATTTTGGCAAGAACTCTTTCGTTTGACTCACACAGAATTGACTCCAAGCACTAGTTACCACCCTCAAACGGATGGACAAACTGAAATAGTGAATAAATGGATTGAGGGGTACCTAAGGAACTATGTGACAGGGCAGCAATCAGCTTGCGTGAAATGGTTACATCTAGGAAAATTTCGCTACAACACCACACATCATATGTCCATCGGTATGACTCTTTTTAAAGCACTTTATGGATATGATGCCACTTCTTTCATGGATTTGATTCTTGCGGATAATAGAGTGCCAGGTGCTAGAGACATGGTGCAACAAAATGTGGATATCATGAATGGCCTCAAGGAGAACTTACAGCATGCCCAAAACCAGCAGAAAATGTATGCAGATCGACATACGCTTGAGAGGGTTTTCGAGGTTGGAAATATGGTTTATCTCAGATTGCAGCCCTATCAACAGTCCACCCATAAAGGGAATGGAGCTGAGAAGTTGAAACCACAATTTTATGGCCCCTACAAGGTCCTAAGAAGGATAGGAGAAGTTGCATATGAGCTGGAACTTCCCAAGGACAGCAGGATTCATAACATTTTTAATGTGTCATACTTGAAAAAGGCGCTTGGACAGCAAATTGCACCTTCAGCAGAGCTGCCCCCTCTTGATGATGAAGGCAAATTGATACTCGGGCCTGAAACTGTGCTAGATGTGAGGAAGAAAAGGTTGCAAAACAAGGTCGTTCCAGAAGACTTGGTAAAATGGAAGAATCTTCCAATTGAAGATGCGACTTTGGAAGGTGTGGAGATCTTTGAGCACCCTAACTTGAGGTTGCTTGAGGACAAGCAACAATTTGGAGGAGGGGACTGTCATGTCCTGCACTTTTCAAACTAAATTTGGAGGGAAATAATTAAAAGTGTTTTCAAACACTATTTTAATAATAATAATAAAATTTAAATTATTAATAAATAACATTTGAATTTTGAGTTTTATCTAGCCAACCCCTTGATTAGCACTAGATTTTAGAAGTTAGATCTGGCCGACCTTCTTTTGGTAGGCGCTTATGTCATCTATTTATGTTGGATCATTTGCTATGGAGAGACATCGTGGAATGAAGACACAGATAATCCTGATCTTGCAAAGACAAAATCCTTTGCTGGACCAACGAGCTGGTAGGATGAGAACCTCACCAGTATTTGTGTCTCTATTCCTTTCCACCACTATTATCTGAACTTCAACGTTTGGTGTCTCAGATTAAGCGATGAGGGGGAAGCGATTACTAGTGTGCAGCGTGGTTGAGCCCCAGGCTCTGGCCACCACTAGCGATACCTCCTATGCAAAAAAAGACAAGGCTTGCTAGGCGCGATGCTCCAAACGAAGCCATTATAGAAGCCCACAACCTGTTACTGTTGCACCTGGGCCAGACATTCAAGCATACATGACAATCTCATTGTGACAATTTGTTCTGGACTAAGGCGAAGTTTTAAAACAGCAACATTGGCAATTTGCAGATCGAAGTTATCCAACACTAAAACCGTCAAGGACACAACTCTGGACATTCACCCTACGGAACTCGAAATAAGAAGACTACAGTGCGAGGAGGAGCAATTTGCACGCTAAGAGAAGAGTGGCACCACTCTTGGGCGCCGGTTGATCAGCTATCAATATACTCCTCTGCTTGAGAAGAGACACTCTAGGTGCTCAAAGGCCTCATCGCAAGCGCTAGAGTTCGTCAATTGCTATCAACGTCACCAAGAGAATTTAAAACAAAGTTCTAAGCATTATCAGTCGGGTTTGGGAAATACTGGCAATTTTTGTAAATCAAATCGACCATTAACTCTATTGTCATTGTTGCGATTCAAATCTGTGATCTCATATTGATTCTAATTCTGAATATAATCTTGGTTCTCCCCATCAATTGCTATGTGATTGCTAGTAGCTGTGTGAAGTTTCCGTTTTAGTTCACTGTTCGGTTATTTGTACAAGTTTCCAGATTACTTCTGAGTTGACACTTCATTCTTCTAAACAAAATCAGAGTTCATTCTCTTATGATAGTGGCCCACCCAACTGTTATCCTGATCAACCTTAATTTCTTCATTGACATTGGAATTGCAATGACAACAAATTCAAATGGCGTAGGAAGATTGGCAAGGCTCAATTTTCTTCCCAAGCTCTACCACAACGTCAAAGCCCAATGCACAAAAGTAAAACAACATATATTGGTAGTGTGAAAAGTCCTTTTCCCATGTAAGGCAGGTCTCATACACATTGTCTAGTGCATTAGCAAGGCCAAGAACAAATCAATCCATTAAACTTGACGACTGGTATCACTGCAGGGTCCCTGAATTGACTCTAGTCAACTCAGTTTAGGATCTTAGGGTAATACCAAAGTTATCATATGCACACCAACAGGTGGCAATTTGATCATCATCATTTAATGAGTTAAGAGAGCTTCTAGATGTTAAAAGAACTGCACACAGTTTTATCCAGAAGCTCTCTTAACTCATTACCATGGACTCTGGAAAATCATGTCTGTTATTCATCATCATTTAGTTTTTTCTTCTAAAAAGTAACATGATGAAAAGAAAATACATCCATACTGCTGTAAAGAAGGGTAAACATTTTCCTACAAGAACTTTGGGGCTCTATTTAATGACACCGAACTCTGTTTTGATATCTCCCATATCCTTCTATAATTATAAATTAAAGAGTTTAAATTCATAATTTCCAACATTTCAAATTCCTATCTTTGGTTCAATGGAACAAATAGATGATGAGTAAGAGACAACCACCAATTGCCTTGTCAAGCACGGTGGCTTAATAAATGGCATGTAAATAGGTTGACTGTTTTCAAATTATGTTACAACTTGCAAGGCTAAGAATAAATAATTCGGTGATCATTCAAAATAATAGCAAGATGCAGTCATGCTTATATATATATCATTCGATGTTTAAATATATTGAAATACAACATCACTATGCAAAACAACTTGTTGAATCTGGTTAGATATGTTCAGAAAACATAACTGACAAAATGCATAAATTCAAAAAAAATGAATGGTGTCCACAAACTATAAGAAATTATTAGAATCCATTATAAAATCGGAAATCCCAAAGCTGTGTCAACTTTGTGAAGCTAAATAAGAGAAACATTAGACAGCAGACACAGGTCAAGAAATTGGTATGTTTTCTCTTACAAATTAATCAATTTCTATTAATTAGCACTTAACAGATTTCTGAAGTTATGGAAACAAAATACAGTATACAAGTTCCTTTACTTGAAAACTGGACTCTATCTTTTCTCTTTTCCTGGTTTAAGACCACTCTGCTTTTGCAGCAGAGTGTACCATAGCACCGCACGCAGATTTTGCAGAAGCAGTGTCAAGCACAGAATTTATTTCTTGGACTAATAATTTTTTTTCATTTTCAAAAGCAAATTCATGATGTAACTTGTTGTTTTATCTGAACATCAATTTGAGAAAGTATGTTTGTCCTGCATCTTTTCTGCAGGTCATTAATTTATACAACTAGCATTACAAAAATTGGCAAGATAATGCAACCAATTTTTTTTCATTGACCTTAGCCATTCTCGTCCAGTTATAGAAAAAAAGAGGATTAATTTTAAGGCAATTCCTGTAGGTTATTCATAGAATATGCGTGGGACAACTTTACTTTTAAAATAGCAACAGTTGCTGCTAGCATGATGCTGAAGAGTAGGAAGGCTGTAAATTTCAACAATTTTCCAAAACGGATCGAACAGCAGAAGAGTCATAAATAATTGCAGGATACAATTATTCATAGATCTAACAAACATTTCGTCAGCACTGAGATTTTAGAATCAAAAAATCCGCCAAATTTGGCATCAAAAATATTAGTCAACCTTAAACTGGTCTAACAAATTTCCAGTGATCAAGCTTTTTATTGAACCACTCAAGGAATACGTCATGAATCGTGGTTAAATTTCATGATTCTAGCCAAACTTTACCTTTCTGACTCCACAAAACATATTGACAGCAGGTTCTCTCTAAAAATTTTAATTTTCTAATGAACAGATTCTCTTTTAAATTTTAACTTTTATTGGTGACAGATCCTCTCTAAATGTTCATAATTTGAGTTTCAAATCCAAACCCTTCAAATTCGACGGTATTTGAAAGAAA
Organism: Sequoia sempervirens; assembly: GCA_007258455.2. Classification (NCBI taxonomy): domain Eukaryota; kingdom Viridiplantae; phylum Streptophyta; class Pinopsida; order Cupressales; family Cupressaceae; genus Sequoia; species Sequoia sempervirens. The sequence goes on along the minus strand of VDFB02256132.1, from coordinate 239,087,517 downwards.
AAAACTCTAATAAAAAATCGCAAACAATATACACACCGAAGTAGAAGCTTTAGGGAAGGAAATTTTAGTCAAAGGCAAGCGTTTAAAGAGCCTACTGTTTTAGCAATGACAGCACCCCATCCTTCGTCAAAAGCCCGTTTCATGACAGTGTAATTTGTACCAGGTGGCCCGGAGCCAATGACGAAGGGATTCGGCAAGTGTAGGCCATTGACATTAACGCTTAAATCGGGCTCGCTATTACTCTGCGAAGCTCGGATCGTCAACCCTTTTCTTCTTCCATGCCCGAAAGCGGGTGTGATTTTTGTTTTACTAGCCACGCCACAACTCCTTGTTCCTCCATTAATTTTCTGTACATTCAAACCCATCCCTGCCATTGCAACACCCCACTTTTCTGTCAAATCTACACCGAGCCCAAAGCCAAACACAGTAAACCAAATCTTAACCTCCTCGCTTTTTGTGATTCGAATCTTCAAAAAGCAGATAAAGTAGGCAAGCGAATGAATTTAACACGTTGCAGTCTCTGTCAATTGAGGGGGATCTGTTGGAAACTTGGAACTGTATACAAGTTAATCAAAGATAGGGCCCCCTTAGGTGTTTGTTCTTCCGTTGGGCACAGAGGTCAGGCGCCGGCGCCGGCGCCGGCGCCGACTATTTCCCGATTAGATTGACCCAGACAATCACCCAGAAATTTGTGAATGCTCACACCACAATCGTTATCTCGCCAAATTATAAATGCATGAGTTTTGCCGTACGGGAAATCTAGATCATAGATAATCTTAAAAATACGGCATCGCATTCTATTGCTTCATGTGGAAATCATTATTGTAAGGGAAACAAATCATGCACGTTCCCTTAATAAATGGCATCTAAATTTTTAGCCTCTTAAAATTAGAGCTGATGATTTTAAATTATTTTTTTATTAGTAGTTTATTTGGTTTGAGATTCACATTATCAAATATGATGTCACATTAGAATGCTTTTTGTTGAGATGTATGAGAAGACCAAAATAATAGAGGGATAGTTGTGTAGGAAGTCAAGTCTTGTTGGGATATCCATGTGGCATCACATGATTTGCTAATCTTTTAGATCTAAAGAATATATTTCATTCAAACATTAGAATGTTTTTTTGTTGAAATGAAATATTTTAATAATGTCCACGAACAGCACAAGACAGCGAGCGAAAAAGAAAAGACCCTTAACAGTTTGAGGTCAGCCCTACGACAGTGAATTTTGATGATGTAGTTTGCCAATTTGACCAACGTTTCCTCCCCGAACAAGGTATTAAGTTATCAACTTGTAAGGTGTCCTCATAACTGGCTCGAATATCTTATACGTTGAGCACTCCATAACAAAGTGCCACTTTGTCTCCACCAATCCCATGTCACAAAATCAACATATTCTTTTTTGCCACTCTTCTTTAGGAACCATCCATCTACTCGTTTCACATTTAAGATGATGTGAGCTAGTACGAAGCTAAGCTATCAACATCTTTGCTCTTCATTTAATATTTGCTCCTATATAGGCCTTTTCTTCATTGTCCCCTTGGGATTAAATTCTTTGATATAGTAAATTTTTTTTCACCATGATTGTTTTGTCCATATAGCATTTTTGAATTTTTGTTTCATATATTTTTTTTTCTTCATTTGTACTTGGACAATCATGGATATTCACACCCCACTTTTCCATCCATTTTTTGTTTTGTTTCATCCATGTATTCTTTCTTCTATCCAACTCTTCTTCTACAATTAGCTTAGGCCAACGATGGTTCTCCATATTTTGTACCTTTTGTAGGTAACTTAGTAACTGAATCATCGTTGAAGCTTCCAAGGGGAAGGTGCATGTCTCTGCCAATAAAATCTCATAAGGTATAACCGTTTTGAGTTTAAGGTTGTTAAAAATTAGATGTTTTTGAATTATTTCCACTTGCCTCCATTTTTTATCTCACATGTTGCTACCCCAAATTTCACACCCATATAGAACCACTAGGGTCACAAGTAAGCCAAACAACATTCTCTTGGTTTTCCAATCCCACAATTCAGCATTTCTACACCTATTTTGTAGAGAGTAAAGTGCTTTCCAACTCCCTTGAATTCTTTTTGCTCTACAAGTTTCCCAACTGAGCTTGTAGTGAAAATCCAGCCCAAGGTGTTTGTATTCATCCACAATTTCCAATAGTTTGTATTCACTTGCATCCCAACTTCCTTACAAAAGGATTCAAGAGCTTTCAAATGTTTTCTTAGCTCATGAGTTGTCTTAGCGATTAGAATGAGATCATCGGCATACAAGAGCAATTTTATTACATAATTGGCCAATTGAAGACCTTCCCCACCAACTTTGTTTATCCACTCTTCCAGCTTGTCAATGTAAAGCCCAAATAACGTTGGGGAAAGCGGGCATCCTTGCTCGACCCCAATGTTGTTGCCAAAGCACTTGAACATACCTTCATTGGTTCTGATTTTAGCTCTGACCTGCTCATACAACCTATGAACAGTCGCCCTAAGCACCTTTGGGACTCCCAATTCCTCCATTCTATTCCACAACTTGTCTCATGGCACTGTGTCAAAGGATTTTTTAAAGTCTACAAAGCAGCAAAAGGCCTCCTCCCCTTGAACATTCCATATTTTTTCAATCAAAAATCTAAGAGTAATATCGTGATCAATAGTGGAATGCGTCAATCTAAAGCTAGCCTGACCCTTTACTCTTTTGCCCTCTTTCTTAGCCCAACTACTAATTTTGCACTCAATCATGCTTCCAAAAAGTTCTCCAAGAAGTAGATTAATCATAATAGTGCGGTAGTTTGATGGGTTATTGGTGTCCCCACTTTTGTATAATGGAATAACAACACTAGTTGTCCACCCTTCCGGAAAGCCCTCTTGGATAATCCTATTGAAGATTCCCTTGATGCAAGGGGCAAGGACCTCAATACCCCATTTTAAGAATTCTACTTGCAGCTCATCAATATCTTGTGTTTTTCCCCCAACCAACCTTTTTATGCCTTGATCGATATCTTCGATGGTGAAAAGTTCAGTGTTAGTCTTGATTGTAGGAGGTCCATGTTTATCTTGTTCCCGCTCATACAGTAACTATTCATATTCCAATCATTGAGAGCCTGTGATATTGTTTTCCAATTCTTTTCTTTTTTGTTGTAGCTCCTTCCAAAATTTCTTGGGGTTGTTCTTTCCAAGGGCAATCAGCTTCAGCCTTCTTGTGCTCACATATTTTTCTTTTTTGTTTTGTATCATCTTTTTATAATCTCTCATTTTTTGTGGTCCTTCCACCATCAGGAAGTTTTCTTTTTGTTATCTTGCACTCTTCATCGAACAATGGGTTTTTTGGGAAAGTAGTTGTAATTGCGCTCTTAGGCCTAGCCCTCTTACACTCATTCAAAGCCTTGTGAACAATGGAGATCAGCATGATCATGTTTATAGTGTGATGCCCTATGTTGGCTAATTTCCTTTCATACTCCCTGAAAAGCCTTTTGAAGGTGACCTTGAAAACTTCTTGATTGTCTTGATTCATGATGATTCTACCTTGCAGAGGAACTTTCTTTTTGTTGATATGAATTTTCCCCCCTTGTTGCATGTCAATGTGGGTGTCAAGATTTACATATATTGGATTATGGTCTAATTTCAGCTCTAAAGGACACTTTCCAATCACTAATTCCTTTATCTTTGACATGTAAACATGCAAGCATATGACATAATCAACCACACTTTTCCTGTTGTATGTTTTGTAGGTGATGTTGCCTGAGTTCATCCATGTCATTATGATATTGCTATCAGGATTCAACCGTGTAGTTTCGAGTCAAACTCATTGACCCATGTTTCATGAGTAGTGGTTCAACAAGAACCCATCTCTCATGATATCGAATGGTCCACTTAGCACTCATTGCATCTAGGTGATGCTCCAGAGGTGAAGACCGGTGAGGTCACCCATCCGCTTGCCAACTCAGCGGCTTAATCAGGAGTTTTCTCAGGTTAAGCCAGCGAGTTGTTACCATTGCAAAACCTTCAAGTGTTGTGCCCTTATGAACCATTCATAATAGAGCCTTTAGCTCATCAATTGATAAGTAGGATGGGTGACCTGATTCACCTCGTGAGCATCACCAGATGCAATGAGTGCTAAGTGGACCATTCGATATCATGAGAGATGGGTTCTTGTTGAACCACTACTCATGAAACATGGGTCAATGAGTTTGACTCGAAACTACACGGTTGAATCCTGATAGCAATATCATAATTTGACACGCTGTGGAAAATACCTCCTACTTATCAATTCATCCATGTCCTCATACCATTGCAAATGACCAAGTTGAATAACCCCAACAACTCAGCCCCGTAGTGTGTGACATTGTGCTTACTATCTTGGGAGTTCCTTTCCCATAGATGTTGGTCCTCTTCCTCTAGCCATAGTGGATTAGCTTTCTCCTTGTCCTTGCTTTTCAAGTTGAGAGCTTGTGTGTTTGTTGTCCTTGCATTAAAATCCCCTATTAAAATAATATGCCCCATGCCATTATAGACTAAAATGTCTTTTTAAGCGTAGCAAAAGGATCCTTGCGGTCAAGGTTCATTTTCTTGTAAGAATTGGAGCCTTTTGGAGCGAAATATTAGGTTGTCACTCTTATGATAGTCTGATTTTTTGTTATTTTAAACCATACATATTGTTTGTTTGGGTCTTCTTTCTTGACTTGAATGCTATTGTACCATGTTTCTTTGATTAGGACTACAACTCCACCATGCCCTTTGCCACTATATGTTCTCTCATTCCAAATGGAAGCTTTTTTATATCCTTCAAAATTTGGGATCTTGCAACCATCGTGCTCATGAGTCTTCATAAGAATGATGATGTATTTTCCTTCTACAATGGACCCTAAACCAAGTCCTCTTCTCCTTGGGTAACCTCTACAATTCCAACTTACCATTGACAATTGATCTTTGGGGGCCTCGAGTTCCTATTTTTGGTGTGTAATTTTGTCACTAACTTGAGCTTTTCCATTTTGTAACCAAGCCCATTTTCCTTCATTCCTTGTTGCCTTTACTTTTTCCCACTCTTTACACCTTTCTTCTTGTTGTACTATTGTTAAGTCCCCATCAAGGTATATTTGAGTACCTTTAAGGAACTTTGTGTTCCTTAGCAGCTTGTTCTTATCTTCAATGTTCGCCAAAGTGACCCTTACATGCCTACTCTTTCCATCTTTCACCCATTTTCCAATTTTGTTTGCTTGTTGAATGACTCTCGTCCATTGTAAATCATCCTTGAAAATATCCTTTGCTAGCTCTTTTGTGGTTTCTTTCTCACCATAGTCCTTTAGCCCTTTAACAATGACATTCACAACCCTGACATTTATGTCATTCTCTTCTCTTATTTTCCTTCAAACTTGCTTTTCTATGAGGGCCCTTTGTGTGCCCAAAGGACCTTTCACTACTTGAGCCTAGCTTTTGGCCTCCTCTAATTGATCCCTTAGCTGGTTTTCTTTTATCTTCACATTGTCTAAAACTAATTACATCTCTTTTATCTATGAGTAGTTGCTTTCATCTATCTCTTTTGATATGCTTTTGTTTGTTGCGCCACTTTGAACTAGAACTTGCCTTATTGAAATCAGTTCTTGCTCTCCTTTTGACATGGATATTTGAAGTTTACTTATTTCTTCTTTGAGAAATGTGTTCTCCCTTGATAATTTCCAATTGGCATCCATGAACTCCTTCATTTTGGTGTCTTCATAAAGCCCCCTTGCCTCTAATAATTGGAGCCTATTTTTCATGGTCATTAGCTCAATGACATACAATTCAGAGGACCACATTAGTGGTGTTGTGGTGGGACTATATGACTCAGAAGGTTTACTCTCACCCCCTTCTACCTTGCCTGCTGAAATGTTTACCTCTTCGCATTGGTTCAAGACTAAGACTGGGTGAGATGTTTGGTACACTTTTTCTTTTCCTTTGTATTCCACTTTTTTTACTTGCTAGATTTCAACAATGTTTGATAAGCACTTATGCTCTAGCCTTGGTAGAATTACAGTGAATTTCCCTCTCTTTGAAAACTTTACCTTTTGAGTTTTCCTACATTTTAAAATCCCCTTGTACTATTTTGCATTTACATACACATCCCTCCCTTGTGTTTGACTCGTTATCCTATGGATAGCCCATCACACATGGTCCCCATGTGTTATTTGCTATCCTTGAGAAGTGGGGGTTGGGAAACAAGGCCGCAGTTGAGGGCTCCCTTGGGAGGTGTGCTAGGGATTTAAAAGGGATTAGAGAACTCCCTAGATCTAAAAATTCGGACATAGCCCCTTGGGGATATGTATCACCATTTATGCTTTCAAATGCTTCAATATCTATTGTGTTGCCTTCCACTGCCTCACCTATTATTATCTGCTTTGGTATGTTGTTAGACTCTGTTGAAAAAGTAATCTTGTTTCATTCCCCCAATATTTTAGCCTACTTTGGTATGCTAATAGTATTAGTTGACCCTCGAAACCCATGTTCGTTACCCCTGAAGTTGTCATACCATCCCTGTTTTCAGTGTGCTCATTCATTAGAAACCCTTATAGATTGGCGTGTGTATTTGGGAAAAAGCTACCCTTTATATTTTATATATGTTTGTTCTTGGTGTGATAGATACTTTGTTTTGATGCCAGACGAGAAAAGAAGACAAAGAAACTGAAAAAGACATAGGTGGTGCACACCTGTTCCTACTGTTGTGATGCCTTTCAAAGAAGTTGTGTTGTTGCCTCTTGTTTAAAAATTCTTTGGGCCCACGCGGTCGTGCCTTCCTATTCAACCGTTGTGCCTGACCCTCGTGCTTCAGCAAAACCTTGTCATATTTTACCACAAACTCCTGTTGAGATGTACGAGAGGACCAAAACAATAGAGGGATAGTTGTGTATGAAGTCAAGTTTTGTTGGTGTATCCATGTGGCATCACATGATTTGTTATCTTTTAGATCTAAAGAATACATTTCATTCAATTAGAGTACTAGTGATCAACACTAACAACTTAAAAGTCACAACTACTAGTATTATATTATTAAAAATAAAGGCATTAAATCAACAAATGTTATCATCTATATTGGAACGTGCTCAACTACTATCCTCCCTTATGAACTAATTGGCCTCAAATTTTGTTACAAATTACAAGGCTAAGATTGAATGAATTCGTAATAATTATATATAATAACAAGAATATGATCATTATTGCCACAAAAAAACTTATTGACTTAGTCAATTTATTATTTTATTCTTTATTTTGATGATGAGTACACTATTTTCTCAACCTTTTCCTCTTTGAATAGACTATGTAAAGAAGTCACCACTAAAGTATCCATATAGTTGGTAGAATGTCTCTATAAGTTTTGCACTCCATAATAAAGTGTTTCTTTGACTCAAGTGTCTTGGTTGTGTAAAAACACATACCCTCTATTCCTATTTTTCTTTTGATCTCTTCCATCTATTTTTTTACATTGAAGATTATTTGAATTAGTCCTCAATTGCATTTTGAGAATATTTTAATTTCAAGTGATATTTGTCCCTAAATAAGTCTTTTATTAGTGATCAAATACAAGGTTAAATTCATCCAAATAATGTTTTTTGGCCCCCAAGTCCTTTTGTTCCATATTCATGCATAATTTATCCATAACAAATGACTTTATATCTTTATTATTATTTGGACATGCATTCAAGTTGATATTACATGTGTTCATTCATTTGTTGTTTTCTTTCATCCAAGTGTTAACTTCTTTCATTCAAGAATTCTTTAGTGACAATTAGGGTGGGATCCCATGGAGGGGGGCTTCCTAAAAACATTCAATGTGTGTTGCTAAGATGTTTTAGGATTATTTTAAAAGCGGGTGGTCCAATGAATTTTGTAGTATATTTTAAGCTTAAAAGTTTAAGCTCTCAAATTTATGGATGCTAGGGGTCTCATGAATTTTATTACTTTACATATTCAATTCAACAAAGTAAATAAATATAAAAAAAATTGGTGGAATTTTTAAAACATTGTACAATTGACAAGTGGCAAAAAAAATCATAAGATGGTGGGGCAAATTCTAGTCACACCCCTTTTGCAAACACTTTAATTTTTGAACTAAAAAGTAGGGGTTGTTATTGTTGAGGAAAAGATTCTAATTAATCCTGTAGCATTTTATTTTTCACTTCATGGGATCCCCTACTCCTTCAAAATAGATCTTGAAGCCCTCCCATGGGACCCCATCCTTATAGGCCATCTATGTTTTTTAAATATCCTAAGAGATCCTACACTTTGTACTTTTCTTCGGTGTGGTTCTTCAATAGTTATCAAGTTAGTGAGGTGCAAAAGAAAATCAGACATTTTTTGTGGTCAGATGGGAAAGGCAAAAGGAAGGAACATGTTAATTGGAATTGTTGTTGTCTAGATAAGTCCCATGGTGGCTTGAGTCTTAAGGATTTAAAGAAAACTGGTGTTGCCTTGGTTGCTAAGTGGGTCCTTAAGGCCCTTGTTGGGGATGAACCTTGGAAAGTTCTGGTCAGGAGTAACATTTCTAGGGGAGTCCTCAAATTGGCAAAGTCTTGGAAGTCACTACCCTTCAGTGATTTTCTTATCTCCAAGTTTCCAATATTTCCTACAGGTTCAGTAGTCTTCAAAAGTATCTAGAGAGTTTGGGAGTTAATTATAGGTAACTTCACCACTCCTCTTTTAATTGGTCTCAATAGTAATCTGATTCACCCCAATAGATCCATATGGTGGAATCTTGACCATAATGGCAAGCCCCTGGCCTTGTCGCAAGGGTGCCCGGCCAAGAAATGGAATATGGCTGGCATTCAGACCTTCAACAATATTATTAGGGGTGGGAGTCTGATCTGTTGTGAGCAATTAAAATAGGAGTTTGGTATTCCACATCCCAACTTTAGAATTCATTATGCAATTAGAGATTGTTGTAAAGATTGGATTCATAACATTAATGTTAATAATTAGAATGATAAGTCAATTGAGTTCTTATGGAAAGGTTTGCTCTCTCTGCAGGAGGTGAAAACTAAAATTATGTACAAAGAAATTAATAACTCCAATGTCCCCTTGGATTACTTGAATAAAGTTTGGAAGACCAATCTTGAAGTTAAGGAGTGGCAAAAGATATTTTGTTTGTTGTGGCATAATGTGGTTGATGCAAAACAAGCTTTTTTCAGATGGTTGGTTCTATTGCAAAAATTTCAATATAAAGTAAATAATGTTGACATTGATGTGTGCAATATTTGTAGGGTCCCAGAAACTATGCAACACATTTTGTTTGATTGTCTTTTTGCAAATGAAATGTGGAATTTGTTCTATTGTAATCTGGGGGGGTAATGGGAAAATTAACTGGAAGGAGGTTCTTTTGGGGAATGGTAAAAAGATTAATAATGATTTTCTTTTGTTCTAGTTTTCCATATCCACTAAAATTATGTGGTGTTTATGGAAGGAAAGAAATGAGGACAGGTACAATGGGGTTCAAAGGGAATTTATTGAGTCACATAAAAGACTCACGCTCTTCAATGTTGCAATGCAGGTTGTAGATAACTTGGAAATAGCTGAGAACAAGTTCCTAAAGCCACTAAGAGATGGAATGGTGCTTATTCATCAAAGAGGATTTAGATTCAGTCATTCGTGGCAACAAGGGCAGCCCAATCTTGCAATTTTCATGGAAACACTTGAAGCTTTCAAAAAGGCTTTCAATGAGAAGGCTAATGTAGGAAGAAACAATATGGAGGAAAAAGGCCTGAGGTTGTACATAAACATGAATTTTGAAGTTGAGGAAGTTCTTTCAAATGATAAATTAGAAGCATCCAACTCCTTGGTCAATCAGGGGCCCTTGGGTGACTGTAGTGAAAGCATAAATTTTGGTGCTAGCAGCTAACCTTTGTCATGTTATAGTCATCCTTTTGTAGCCTTGTAATGATCCATACCTTGTCTTATCTATATTATGTCATTGTTTATGATATAAATTATTGTATTATCTATTTATGTCGTTGTTTATGACAAAAAACTATTGTCTAGCTAATTGATTATCTGGTCTAGGTGGAGTTTTTGGCAGTTTGTATATGTCTATACTGGTGCTTCTTACTATATGTTGATACTATGGCACCATCCACATTGTAAATTTGTTGTTCATTCTATTATTAATACAAAAAAATATCCTAAGAGATGAACCATATAAACTAACTCAAATGGAGGGTACTTGTTTCTATTATAATAATTTTGTGGGAAATTGAAGCTTTTAATTTGAATTTGCTTGTAATCAAGTGCTTTTGAATCCTCTCTATTTCCCTCCTTTTTTATTTCAAATGAGTTACTACCCCACACTTCACACCCATAAAACACCATTAGGATTACTAATAGCCTGAATAAAACCCAAATAGTTTTCCAATCTTGTATCTCAACCTCTCTTCTTTTATTTTGTAAAGAAAAAGATCCCTCCAACCTCCCAAGATTCTCTTCTTGCTACAAGTTTCCCAGCTAAGGTTTTTGTTGAATTTTATCCCAAGATATTTGCACTATGTTACTTCTTTGAAGACCCCTCTCAAAATAAAACTTGCACTATTTTTTCATTTTTATTGGAGAATATCAAGGTCTTAGTCTTTTTGGTGTTTACTTGGATAGCCACCTCCTTAAAGTGGTTTAAGGCCCCTAAGTTCTCTTTCAACCCTTGAGTGGGTCTAGTATTCAAAAACAAGATCATCTACATATAAAAGAAGCATCATAATATATTATTCTAAATGAGCATTGTCCCCTTGTAGATTTATTCATTCTTCTAATTTGTTGATATATAAACCAAGCAAGGTTGGGGATAGAAGGGATCCTTTCTTAGCTCCAATGTCACTCCTAGAGTGTTTTGAAAGGTCTACTTGAATTCTAATTTTCGCTCACCCCTCATAAATCTATGAATATTTTCTCTATACTACTTTAGAATTTCTTGATCCTCTATTTTGCTCCATATTTTACTTCTAGTTAGTGTGTTTAAAGCTTTCTTAAAATTCACAAAACAACAATAAGCTTCATATTTTTTGTTTCAATCATCATTGAGCATTTTAGTTTGAAACTCCCTTTCCCTTTCACTCTCTTATCTTTCTCTTTCACTCACTTGTTGATTCTATTCTCTACCATGCTTCTAAACAAATTTACAAACAATGGGTGGATCATGATTATTTTGTAGTTAGATGGATTGTCTACATCTCCACTCTTGAAGAGAGGAGAGGTATTGCTAAACTAGTTGTACAAACTCTTGGAAAGCCATGTTGAATGATATTGTTGAATATCTTCTTAATTTCATAGAATAGGTTTTTATTCCCCATGTTAGCTATTGTGGGTGTAGCTCATCTATGTCACAAGCCTTGCCTAAACATGGCTTCTTAGTACCTTAACCTCTTATAAAATGAATAACTATGTTATTGTTTACTATGGAAGGGGCCACTTACTGTAATTATTTTTCATAAAATTTATTTGCATATTCTAGTCATTAGGTAGTCATATGTATTTCTTTTGTTTATTTTTTCTCTGTTGAAGTTCCATCAAAAACAATTTTATATTGTCCTTCCCACTTGATATATTAGTTTTTCTCTCCTTGTTCTCATGAACTTCTTTCTTTATTTTATTATCTATTTGTACATGTATGTGTTTGTGTCCTCTCTACCTAGTTATTGTAGAGCTCTCCTTGTAGCCTTGCAATATTCATCATACCATCCATTTATTAGAAAGATGTTTATTTTTTCTTCTTGTTTTTTCCTCTTTAACATGTTTTTAATGCCTATTGAATTATGTTTGTCAATTGATAAATTTTGAAACCTTGTAATTTTGTTCCTCTTTCCTCTTCCTAGGTTATTCGCTTTATTGCTCCTTAAAGATGAATAATTATTTTGTGCTAGAAGAAGGTTTCCCTTTGTTAATGGTTGTTGATTGGTTTCAACTTTTACTATTTATTAATTTATTTCTTATGATGATAGTTTATAATCATTGTGCTATAGTATATTTTAGCTTCATTGGAGAATCTTTAACCATAACCTCTATTATATTCTCTATCAAATCTTATGATAAAATACCAGTTAATAATGATCACTATGTTGTAGGCTTTACATGTTTACTTTTTGAATTTTTCCACATACTCATTCCATTGCAAATAACTAAATGATAAATGTCATGTAAAGTCAGTACTTATTCACCAAAATGATTAATATCCCCTTTATCCTTTGAACTTCTTATCAATCGATATGCTTCCTCTTCTAATAACCATAAAGGACTATCATCTTCTTTGCTGCGTAAAATTTTAGTTTGCTCATTTGTTGTCCTTTAATTGAAATATTTAAGAGAAGTACATCTCCAAGTTAAGATTGCAATGATATGTCTTTGTTTAGAGCTAAATATGGATCTTCAACATCCATCCCATATTTCTTATAGTTGATGCGTTTAGAGAAAAGTAACAAGTTACAATTTTAATGTTTTCTCAAAATTTTATTCTTTTAATCTAAATTTATTACTTAAATTTAGGTCTTATTTTTCCAACTCAATATCTCTATCCCAAATTTCTTTTATCAAAACAATTATTCCTCCACATCTTTTGCATTTTATGTTATTTCATTTCAAAATACAATATTCCTATATCATTTGAAAGTGGGTGTGTTGAAGCAATGAGTTTCCATATGATAAATTATGTCTCTTCCTTCTACGAAAAACTTGAACTTAGGTCCTCTCCTTAAATGGTATCCTCTATTCTAGTATACCACTTTTGATTGCACTTGGTGGTTTGTTGGAAGGGGGAATAGGTTATTCATTATTTATCTTAGAGTTGATGATTAAAGGAATAAACATTACCTCTTTTCTCTTATGTTTGTTGAATTTCTTCATTGGTTCCTTTACTTTCTCTTCTCCCCCTATATTATCTTCTTGTAGTGTTGATGTTATTTGAGGATTTTGATTGGTATTAAAGGAGTTTTTATATTTTATTTTTTAACCATGTGTATTTACCTTCATTTCTTATTGTTCTTATTTTTTCCAATTCTCCTCACTCTCCTCTTCTTGAGTTAGTGTTAAGTTTTAATCTAAATAAAATATGACCCTCTTAAAAATTCCTTATTACTTAAAATTTTATTGTCTTTTACATTCTCATTGTGAGAATTTTAATATGCCTGCTACTTTCTTCTCCTATATTTCCAATCCTACATGCTTGAAAAATTTATCCTTCCATCTAAGTAAGTCTCTTGGAAGACTAAGTATGTGCTTGGCCTCACCATAATCCCTTATGCAAGTTTTACAATTATATGTCGATTTGTCATATATTGCTTTATATTCACTTTCTTGATTGTTAGAATGCTTGTTAGTTTCCTCTTATATCTTTCCTAAAGGACCTGTTACCACTTGATAACATGGATTTCCCTCCTTTGAATGGGTTCTCATATTTGTATGTTTTATCTCCATGTCTCACATGATTACTTACGTTATTTGTGCTCCTTCCCCTACAAATTTTATCTATTAGGTTTATCGTTCAACAATGACACTAGTGGCCACATTCCCTTTGAGGGCCTAGGTTGATGAGACTTGGTAGCCAAGAAACCAAAGTATGCTAAATTTTAAGATTGTGTCATTTTAGTAGAGTGTAAATAGATTTCAATTAAATTTATGTTTACTTTAACTAATATTTTATTATTGAAAAGTGTAATAGTGATTTTTCAATCCTTTTTTATGGATGTAATGGGTACTACTAAGTGGCTTGAATTTTTTGCCTATATTTTGCAAAGATGTTTTTATATATCACATTGTCAAAGGTAGTCCATGATGCAGATTAGCCATTGGATATAGGTGGTTGGAAAGTACACATATTCAAGTTGGTAGCACATTTGTGGGTAGCATATAAGAAGTAACATGCCACAAGGCTAGCCAATGTGTAAATAGAGAAGGATCCTCTAGCTTGATCTCTATGAGATCTACATGTAGAGGCATTATCTTTGTATGATATGGTTGATACTTTCTTTGATTGAGGATATAGAATGTTTATAGGAGTAGGGACTAGTAGAAGTGGGAAAGGCTATAGTGGAAGATCAAGGAGATCACCCAAGACCAAGATAGTTGGTGGAAAAGTGCACCAAGATGGGGCACAAAAAAATGGCCAAATGCCCAAAAATGAGCAAAATGTGCTCGTGTTTGAAGAAATTCAAATAACGCACTTGTATTATGGCTCAAAAATTTGATCCATAACACGAGCATGCTATTTGAACAAAAAATGTGCATACATTATTATGAAAGAAAAGCACGTACACATTTTTTATGAAAACAAAATGCATACACATTTTTATGAAAGAAAAATGCATACACATTTTTAAAGCAAAATGTGTATGCATTTTTCTCAATAAAGTTATAAAAAGAAAAAAAACTATCCATTTTTCTCATCCATGACCCATGTTTTGTGCAACGTTTTTCTTTCCCTCAACTTTGCATAACACACGTGATTTTTCCCTTTGCAACCTACCCTCATAATGCCACATCGGAGAAGAGGTAAGTGTTATTTTTTGTGCATTAGATTAAAATTTTGTTTGTATTTGAAAAAATGGATTGTTTTTGATCAATTTCATGTTTTTCTTTGAATTATATAATAGATCATATAAACCTTGAGCCACAACCAAATTTAAATGATGAATTGCCTAAGGAAAACCCTGGGATGCATGACCCTCCTCCAACCCTTCCAACAAACCTTGAACAAAGCCAAGAGGATTTTTTAGGGAATCTAGAACAAAACAAAAGTTGTAATTCATGAATTAGTTTCAAAATTGAGGGGTTCAACATTTAACCAACATCACATATCCCTTGCCTCAACATTGGAAGCAATGATGATGAATGTCGACATAGTCACAAATCAAATAAATCAATGAAAAACTTATAAAGATTCACGTCAACAATTTTATGCAACAAAATTGTCCTATGATGAAGTGAAAAAGAAAGACATATAAGCAACAAAAATGTGTGTTCTTTTTACGGATCCCAAAACCAATGAACCTATTTCTTCAAAATCAAAGAGTTTTCCAATACATTGGTGTAATCATGATGAGATAAGAAATAATTTTTGGGATTGGTGGTGGATGGTCTTTGACCAACCTCCATGTAATAATTATGAGGTGTCAATTTATTTTCTTATAAAACTATACTATGATTTTATCCTTCATCAAATTCCCAATTATTTTGATATGAGGGAGTTTCAAGGTAGAGGTGGAGGCTCTACCCAAAATAGACTAGGAGCTCGTCGGGTAGATAACCATGAACATTGAAGAACACTAGCACAAAGAAACGTTTATCATGTGATGATTCTAGTAGCTATCTGGGAGAGTGTGGAGGTACAAACTCTCCAAGCAGTTGCTAGCTTGATAAACACCATTATAGAGATATACTGTAGAAGAAAGTATCCATTTTTCACACTTAATTTGGGAATAATTAATATTAAAATGAGCTTAATTATGCCTTGGTTTAGTGTTGTAATGTTTTCTATACATTCACATTAAGTTTATGACCCTTCTTAATAAAATGGACTTAATTTTTCCTTATTTAGGGTGTTGTAAAGTGTATCTTTACACTTTCACACTAATCTAGGGTTTTATTAATTAATTGAGGTTAATTTTCCTTAATTGACCCCTTTAATTCAAATCCAAGCCTAATTAATTACAAGTTCTGAGGGATAAAGCCCGACATTCATAAATGATATTACACAACACTTAATTTCGGAAGGTGTGTGTCATAGGTTAGTGATCTACGACCTATTCGCCACCTGGCGAATGGGTCCTCACTAGGTCCTAGGACCCTATTTTCTCATAAACTTCAACATTCCCCAAACTGTGTCCTAGTTAAGTAAGCTAAGACCCATTCACCATATGGTGAATGGGTCCTCACTTAGACCCAGGACCCCTCTTTTGGATATGTTTTTGGCGGGATTTTAATGATTTCAAATCCTAGATTTGATGTCGGCTTGTGATATTTGAATTTCGGGAATTCATTTTAAGTTATGTATAAATACAAGGTTATTTCATTATGTTTCAACTCAATTTAGAGAGCTATTTTTCATGAGATCAAGCATTCATATTCAAGAAGCAAGCAAGAGTGAAGTCTTGGAGCAACATTATAGTGTTTTTGCAGGTCTTCAAGCTCATTTTGTTTTCAAAGATCAAGCATTATTGAAGAAGTGATGATAGGTCCCTATGGAAAATCATGATGGATTCTAGGTTTTGGGAGAAACACCATGAGATTCAACCAAGCCTAATGACTTGTTTCTTAAGTGATTCCATCTTCTATGATCATTATTTTTTCAACCTAAAGAAAGGTGTAATCAAATTTGTGGCTTATTAAGGGGATTTGGGATCTCCTAAAGTAGGTCTTTGGCATTGTTCATGTTTCATTCTAGGATCTTATTCTAACATAATTGAGTTGGGTTTCTTTGCATCATTAGAGATCTTAATATTAGACACATTTAAGGTTAGGATTGCACACAGATTTCATGTTTCAAATTTCAATTTATCATTAAGGTTTAATTACCAAACTTGGAGTTTGACCAAGGAAAACCCCTATCCATCGACAAACATCAAAATTTGTTATGTAGGTTATTGGCATATCTGGATCTGAAAGCATGGATTTCAAGTTACAAGAAAGAATTGCACGTCTGAAACTTCAAGATCAGATTCAGAGTTTTCTGGAAGAACCTACCAAGACCCATTCTCCACCTGGCGAATGAGTCCCTATTAGGGTTTCAAGGGCAACAAATTTTCAAAGTTCATAAGTTACAATTTTTGATTTAGAGCTTCCCAAGAAAATATACCAAGACCCATTTTCAACCTGGTGAATGAGTCCTTATTAGGGTTGTAGAAACAACAAATTCTGATAGGTGCACAACATTCGTTACTCTCAGTTTTTCCAAAAAAATCATTGTTTCCTTCTATTTTTTAATAGATCTCTTTATTGCATTTTGTAGACCTTTAATTAGAGTTTTTTTGCTAGATTAAATTCTTCTCCCTAAAGTGTTGTTTGGCTCACACCCCCGTCCTTGCATAATGGAGAAGTTGCAAGATTCAAACCTTGATTTGACTCACCTCTTGGGTTGATAGTTACTTCATGGTTTGGATCTCATTTCTTGAATGAAATATTAGAGAATAGGGTCATATCATAGCCCCATTTTTCTATGTTTCATTATGGTGAACCTGACTCTTTTGAACATTGTAGTTTTCTAATTTTGGAGACCTTTCAACCCTAGATATTAGTTTTGCAATAGTTTGCATTAGATTTGCATTACTTGCATTGTATTTAGGGTTCTTTAATCTTGCATTAGTGAACATTGCGTTTAGGATAAATTTTCATGTTTGCATTGCTGAAAATCACTAAAAATCATAAAGTTTGCATTAGATCTAAGTTTGTTTTGCATAGTGTTCACATTGAAATCATCATTCAAACATTTAGATTCACATTACACATTAAATTTAGTCACATTTTTCATCATTAAACCTTAGTCAGCATTGCATTTACAAACCTCAAATCTAGAAAAATTGTTATAGAACTGTTTGTTATAGATTTGAAACAACAAACACATAGGATAAACTCAGAAAAATGAAAGTTGCATTTAACAAACCCTAATTTGGGGCCCATTCGTCATAGGGTGAATGAGTCCTTGTACAAATTTTAACAGCAAAACTTTTGAGTGATTTTTAGTTTCTAGTTTTTATTTTTTCTTTTGTTGATAGATCTAAGAAATAGTTTTTTGAAATAGTTTGTTCTTTCATTCAATTTAACATTCATTTAGTTAGATTTTGCAACATTGGGAAAATCATTTCTTGCATATTTCAATTAAAAGTGGCATTAGATTTTTGCAATCTCATTTCGTTTCCAGCATTCTTGCATACGTTAGTTTACATTTTGTAATCATTAGAAAACAAAAAACCAAAAACATCAAAAACATCAAAGAAAACCCTTGGAAAAAGCATAGTTATGTTATTACGTCAAATCTCTTTTTCAAAGTTAACTTATCCCTCAAGCCCTTTAGTAGTGATGAATTTGATATCTTAGATAAATCCCTTGAGGACTTCATCTTGCAAGGTTCATCCACTAAGGCTTGTCATGACAAACCAAAACATAGAGACGTTAACACAATCACACTGCAACGTATCATTTACCCTCCCTCGCAAAAACCTCAAGTTCAAAATAAACCTGTGCTCATCTTAGAACCACCTAAAAACAAGCCTTCATTTGACGATAACAATGCTTCACAACAAACGGGATACAACACTGACACTCACACATACAATACAAGGAACAATAGGCAACAAAAAACAACTTACGTTTCATTACCTTTTCCTCAACCTATCTTGCCTAGCACTCCTCGGTTACCCTCAAATAGTGGAAAGGAATATAATCTTGTTGAACAACTTAAGAATACACTTGCTAAGATATCCCTATGGGATCTTATTCAAGCTTCACCAAATTACCATAGTATGCTTCAAACAACCTTGCAACAAGTTATGGTTCCTCATAATACAAATTTAGACAATGTGGTAGTGTTAGTTCAAGGAATGAATGAGGTTAATTTAGATATCATTTTTCACCAAAGAGAGTTACCCTCTTTGGAATTTCAAAAATGACATGATGCATTCATGATAATAGACTATGTTAATTGAATCGCAATAAAGCAAACCCTTATTGAAAATGGTTCAACCCTTAATGTTTGTAGTGTGAGCCTTTTGGAAAAGATTGATATGGACAAGAGTGACATTGTCCCTGATTCTTTATCTATCTGTGGATTTGATAATATAGGAAAACAACCGCTTGGATTCATTACATTACCTATCAAAGTTGGGAAAGTAACATTAAAAACTCTGGTCCATGTTATGCCTCATGATCTTTCTCACAATCTCCTCTTGGGGAGACCTTGGATTCATGAAATGAATGGAGTGCCTTCTACCCTTTACCATGTAATGAAGTACATCTATGACGACAAAGTTTACACACTCAAAGTTGATCTTAAACCTGAAAGTTGTTTGATTGTTGAGTGTGAGCAATGTTATTTACCTAACCTAAAAGATGCAAAATAGAAAGAAAACGGAAGAAAACAACACTTCAACACCTCAAGATTGGGCTACACTGAACTTAAACAAAATAAAGATAAAACCAGATTATACCTTGTTTCAGTGATCTTCTTGGTTGGCATTTTGATGGTTGATGAATGTGTGCTTCTTGATGGAAAATGATCTAAAATGATATGCAAAATGATGTAGGCTCTATGGAGGATGCAATGGTGAAGTTGGGTATTTGAGTGAATGAACGCAATGGATGCAAAATGGAGCTTCAAGGGTGCAACAATGGAGGTTGTGAGAGCTTGAAAGTTGGAGAGCTTGAATGTGATGAATGAAAATGTGATTGTTCAAAATGAGAGAAAATATTCCATTTTAAAGGAAGAATCTCTAGAGAAATGAATGGTCAAGATTTTGCCAACATGGGCAAAATGAAGGGTTGTGGTGAGTTGAGGACTCACAAACCCTCACATCTTTCCATGTGGAGGATGAGATGTCACAAGGACAAGTGAGTTGGAAAAGGGACATGTGAGGTGGAGGTACTTACAAGTACCTTGGGATTAGGGGAAGATCTCCTTAAAAAGGAAGTTCTTGTCCCCATATGAGGGTGATGGTGACAAGTGAGGAATTTTAGAAAGTCCTCTCTGATCATCATGAGGATGAGAGAAGTTGTTGGGGGAATAAATGTGAATTTAAAATTCACATGATTGGGAGTTGTCTAGAGGATAAAACAAGGCCCTCATAAAGGAGTTCTTTGTCCCATGTGAGTGATGTGATACATGAGACCCACATAGGGAAGAGGGGAACCTTAGATGAATAAATGTGAATTTTTAATTCACATGGGGAAGAGGTCAATGCTAAATAAAAAAAACACTTATGAAAGGTTGAATTGGAGGACATGCCAAAGATGGCATGTGATTAGATTAAGGTTGTGCAAATAGGTGATTAAGAAGATTAATGAGGGATTAGAGACAAGTGGACAAATATGGAGGATGTGACATTAATCCTGGTTAAAGGTGTGCACAATCCTAATCATGAATTAATTAGACTAATCCAGATTAGAAGAAGGTTATGGAGGATGTGACAAGGAGAGAGAAAAGAGTGAATTTAAAATTGATTTAAATTCAAAAAGGAAAATGATTAAATTAAATAAATTAATATATTCATTTAATTTAGAGAGGAAAGGATGAAAGGTAAAATATTTAATTATTAAATTAAATACTTTAAAAATATTAGGCAAAGGGGGAATATTAATTAAATAAATCATTTAATTGATACTGATGAAGTAGACAAATAAAGGAGATGGGTTTGACCATATGGGAGTGGTCAAATTTGGATGTCTACACTAAGAAAGAAGGAAAAGATCCTTTGAAAGCATTGAAATCAACTATAAAAGTGGAAGTTACGAAGGAAGAAGAACATGAGATGAGCATTGATGAAATTACTAAGTTAACAGAAGATGATTGGGGTTCCTTAGATTTCACACCAAAAATTATGGGAGAATACGAAATTACAACAAAAGAAACTGAAAAGAAAAAACAACCAATGGTAATGTCAACACAGAATTCGAAAGAAAACTCACAAACATCTACTTCATCTACTCTAGAAGAAGACACAAGCTATACAACAAACTTTGATGAGATAGACTACCAACAACCACCAAACCCGAAAGAGATGGAGAAACTTTATGGAAGAGGTTATGAGCTCGTAAAACAACTTGGTTACAATGGAAAAGGATGTGGAGAGAAAGAACGAGGCATATGTGTTCCTATAGAGCCTAACACACAAGAAACAAAAAGTGGTTTGGGATATTGTCCTTCTAAGATAACACAAGCACCGAAAAGACCCTCACTCAACATCAACACTATCATGTGTAACTCCACTAAAATGACTCTCACTTTGAAGCATCCTGAATTGATTGATACAACTTGTGAAGAATCATTGGAATATTTTGAAGATGATGAAGCTTTGAAAGAAATGTTAGGAGTTTATGATAAATATTTTACTCCACCTAAAAGGAAATGGGTCACATGTGCTATGGTTAGTGCTAAACAAGTGGACAAAGAGAAGGAAAGTAATGAGAGTGATAATGACAAAGAACTACAATCTTGAAATTTTGAAACAAAATGCACTTCCTTTGGGAGATACAATCAGCATACCGATGAATAAAAATAATAAAGAAAGAGTGATTCAAATAGGAAAGTGCCTTGATGAAGATGAACAAGAAGACCAAGCAACATTACTTCATGAATTTTACAAACTTTTTGCTTGGACTTATTTGGACATGTCAAGTATCGATGCTAAATTAGTGACACATAACATAGTTCTTGAAGAAGATGCTAAACCAATAAGACAAAAGATACGAAAGATGAATCCTAAGATAGCTTTATTGGTTAAGGCTAAGATTGAGAAGCCTCTTGAAGTTGGTTTTATACGACCTATAGACTATTCTCCTTGGATCTTAAACATTGTTGTAGTCACAAAACCTAATAATCATATTAGGATGTGTACAGACTTTTGTGATTTGAATAAAGCATCTTTAAAAGATGATTTTCCCCTTCCTAATATTGACATGATAGTAGATTCGACTGCAGGACATGCTTTGTTTTCATTCATGGATGGATTTTTTGGATATAATCAAATCTTTATCAACCCTCAAGATCAATACAAGACAACATTTACTACAACTTTGGGAAAATTTTGTTGGGTTGTTATTCCTTTTGGATTAAAGAACACAGGTGCAACATATCAAAGAGCTATGGCATTGATATTTCATGATTACATGCACAAGATTTTGGAAGATTATGTTGAAGATATTCTAGCCAAATCTTTAACTCAACAAGAAAATGTGAATATCCTTCAGAGGATCTTTGAAAGAATGCAAAAATATAACATGAGATTTAATCCCAAAAAGTGTCTGGTGTAGATAGTGGAAAACTTTTAGGTTGTATTGTATCTCACAAAGGCATTGAGGTGGACACAAAGAAAATTGATTCTATCATTAACATGCCACCTCCTAAAAACATTTCTTAATTGTGTACTCTACAAGTAAGAATTCAAGCTATCTATCATTTTGTAATGTCCTTAGCAGACCAAACATTACCCTTTACACAACTCCTTAAGAAAGAGGTTCAATTTAATTGGAATGAGAATTGTAAACATGCCTTTGAGAGTTTGAAATATTATCTTGCTACTCCACCTGTCTTACAACCCGCTATGCAAGACAAATCATTTTCCCTTTATACAACAGCGTCATCCCATGCTCTCACAACATTTTTTGCTCAACAAGATGATAGTGGTAGAGAATTCCTATTTATTACATTAGTCGAACCTTGATTGATTACGAGAAACAATATACAATGATAGAAAGACAATGTTTGGCTCTCGTATTTGCTACTAGTAAATTGAGAAATTACTTATTAAATGTTGAAATCCATGTAATGACAAAATTTGATCCTTTAAAACACCTTTTTGCTAAAATAGATTTATCGGGACACTTAGCTAAGTGGGTTATGTAGTTAATTGAGTTTGATCTTAAATTTTTCTCTCAAAAGGAAATCAAAGGACAAGCCTTGATTGACCAATTAGCTAATGCTCCCTCTCCCCTAGTGTTACCTAATATAGACTCATTCCCTAATGAGAATGTGTTGACTATTCAAAAAGAAAAAGGAACATGGGAATTGTACTTTGACAGTTCTAAGTGTTGAACTGGCTCTGGGGAAGGGGTTATATTAATTCCTCCTTTAGGTAAGCCTATTCCATTATCTTTCCATTTAAACTTCCTATGTACAAATAACACTACATAATATGAAGCTTTAATAGTTGGTATATGTGCAACACTAGCATTAGATGTCAAACACATTTCTATATTTGGTGATTCCCTATTAATTATTAAACAAATAAATAGTTCATATCAAGAAAAGCATGATAAGCTCGTTCGATATAGATACCTCACTAAAATATTATTGGATAAATTTGAATCATATATGATCGAAAACATACCATGAAAGGATAATCGACATGCATGTGTAATGGCAAGTGTTGCTTCCCTTGTGTCTCTTGAAAATATTTTTGTTGATTTCACATTTATAGTCCAAATGATCCCTAAACCATCGATAGATGATAAAAGCAAAGAAGTGTTATTAACTAATACTAAAAATTCTAATGAAGGATACACAACGATATTCAACTATCTAAAAGAAGGAACCTTTCCTGACCCTACGACTAAGAACACTCGCGCTCATCTTTGAAAACTTGCATCTAAGTATATAATCCTTGCAGACATGTTATAGAGAAGATCATTTAATGGCCTTTTACTTATATGTCTTAAACAATCTAAAATCCTAATAGCACTTGAAGAAGCCCATGCAGGTGCTTGTGGAGGGCATTTTGGAGGAAGATTGTTAGTTCAAAAATTGTTGCGTATAGGATATTATTGGAGACACATGGAACAAGATTTTTTTGCATACGTAAAGAAATGTCATAAATGTCAAGAACACAATAATTTGATTCATGCTTCTACTTTCGAGCTTCGTGCCCAAGTTCGTATTTGGCCATTCTCGGTTTTGGGTTTGGATCATATTGGAAAAATATCACCACTTTCTTCTGTTGGACATACATTTATAATTACCGCAACTGACTATCTTACAAAATGGGTAGAAGTTATTCCTCTTCATTCCACGACAACTAATGCAATATGTCATTTTATATTGGAACACATTGTTGCTCACTTTGGTCATCCTTTCACATTAATTTCGGATAACAAAACTCCATTTAAGAACAATGATGTGAAGAAATTTTTGGAAGAATTTTATATACAACATCGCTTTTTGACACCATGTTACCCACAATCAAATGGACAAGTGGAATAGACTAACAAGACTCTTGAACAAATCCTGCGAAAAATAGTAAGTAAACATAACAAAGATTGGCATACTCAACTAACCTATACATTGTGGGCTTACCATACAAGTGTTAGAACATCTACTGGAAACACTCCCTATAACCTTGTTTATGTTGTTGAATAAATAATGCCCTTGGAATTAAAGATTCCTTCATTGTGAATCGATCTTAAAGGGCTTATCGATGATACTACTTATAAAGAGCAGTGGTTGCATTATCTTGAAATGCTTGATGAACATATCAACACTCTCAGGCATCTCTAGGCTAATTCCAAAAAAATGCAACGTGGTTATAACGATAATGTCAGATCCCTAGTGCATTTAGTAAAGGTGACTTGGTGTTATATGAAAATCAATGAAATGTTAATGCTCTCCCACACAAAAAGGGAAAATCCAGCCCTAACTGGTTAGAAACTTATGTCGTCAAAGAAAACTATGGGTCTATAGCCTATACATTAATGGAAATGAACAACACAACCCTAAAATAACCTATTAATGTTGCAAATTTGTGTTGGTATTACATATAGAATCCTCTCTTTTGAATAGTGTGTTTAAGTAGTGTTGTTAGGTTAGGTAGTTAGTTTCTATTTTATCTCACATTGCTTCATTCTTTGACAAATGTTGATAGTGTGTCTTAGAGCCTAAAGTGATTGTTCAATTAGTTTGAATTATTACTTTAGTTACCATAATATTCAAAATAAAATCTTGTGTGTTATGTTAATTTGGATCCTTCTATGCATTTAATGTTATTAGATCATAGGTGCATTTAAGTTAGCATAGCATACTTCATCACAATGTAGTATCTAACATAAACTGAAAATATTTTAATTAGATCACATAAACATTAAAGCATGGATATATTTATTAGACATCTTGCAAAGGATATTTAATAAAACACATTGAAATTTAATTCAACACAAGATCATAAAAACATAAATGTTCATATATCATATATATCATCAAAATTGCAAGTAGATATATCAATGAATACAATGCTAATAGGGCTTGTGACTGCTAGACCCCTCAACGCTCGGTGCTTCCCTCGGTCATGAGATGATGGACTGTGAATGTGTCTTGCTCAAAGACCTCATAGATAGTTGTAGGCCCCACACCTCTCCTCTCATATCTGCCTCCCATATGAGTGCCTCAACACACTCTTGCTCTATGTGATCCCTCTCTATCTATAGCCTAGCCATATCTCTCTCCAGCCTCAAGATTTATGCTTAGAGAGAAAACTTTGTCCTACTACCTGATGGACCTTAAGAGGATCAGAGCTCATCTAATGTTGACTGTAGTGTGGTAAGTTGTCCTGTAGCTAAGTCGACACATTTAGTCACATTCTCATACACTGTCCTCAATCTAGCAAAATCCTCGAAGAGATCTATGTGTTGCTCTGTGAAAGGTGGGGGCACGTACTCTGAGAGTAGATCATCCTTCATGCACAATGAAGGCATCATATTTGTAGTAACACACTGATAGATCTCATACCACTCTCACGTGGACCTTGCAAGATGAAAAATTTAATGAATATCAGTACAAATCATTATATAGATATGTAAATCATATATACAAAGTTAATGAACGTAACGAAAACATAAATATCAAATCATCAGCTGGATCTCCAGTTCACCAGTCAACGTATAACTGTATAGCAATGGTACCCCTCTGTGTGGGAGGTGTGGATGGCCTACTACTGCTAGCCTCCCCACACTCGTGAGTGCAGATCTCTGACGTGGTCACTGCATGTGTTCTAGTGACTCCGGTAGGGGGAGTATCTCTCCTATTGGGGGCAACCGAATCCTCCTCTATCTCATCAGTATACTCACTCATAGACTAAGACTCCTCCTCCTCCTCCTCATCCTCATCTAAACCTAGAAATATGTCAAGAATGGTGTCATCATCATTTGTGTCTCCATCTACCTTCTCATCATCCCTATCCTCTCTGTGAGCTAGAAGAGGTCCAATGTGACTTGCAGGGTAGTGAATGGGAAAGTCAGGAGCTGGTCATGTAGCAACCCACCGCTCATCATAGGCTTGAGTAGTTCCTACAACCTCAGATACTGGGGGCATGTTGTGGTCCTCATCCTCTGAACCACTAATGTATACATCCTCAATAGTAAGCCGACGACTGTCCCTAGGTCTAGGAGCACTTTTTGTTCATCGTAAATATCTTGTTCGGGCCGACGATGGTACCTAAACATGTCCAAACTGATGCATGACATGATCACAATAGAATGGTCTCACTATGTAATCATGTCTGCCTAAAATAAATCAGTCTTGTTGCTACCTTACTAGCTCATGCCTATCATCTTCCCACTCGGGAATACTAAGACATGGTCTCCAACAAATATCATCCTTATCTAGTCAATCAAATCTAATATGCCAATGTAGTAAATCTCCCTCCTGCCATGCTTGCCTCAGTGCATAACTAATGGCCCATGGGTAACCCATGGCTGCTATGGTAGGAAATCCAGTCGTCTTGGTACATGTGATGTGCTTGAAGCACCATACTTGCAAGAATGTACAATGTACTATGTTGTCAAGCTCTTAGTATACAAATCACCCTAAATCATAATATAGATGTGTGAGCATACTGCAACCCCAGGCATACACGTGTGCTCCTCCATGTCTCTGATAATATGAACAAGTCCACCATCTAAACGTGCTCCTCGACCATCTGGTACTAATGTAAGTGTTATAGTAGTGATCATAATCCGTCAAAGTAGTGGTGTTCACACATGTAGAAGCCATCTAAGCTCAATGCATGGACCGATGGTCGACCATCAAATAGGCCATTGTAGATAGTATAAAATATTATCTTGCATCTACCTGAAAGATCACTCCTCTACTAAATGTACACTCTTGCCTCAGATAGGAATCTGTAGGATGCGATGTATGTCCTCTAGGGTGATAGTCATCTCCTCGGTAGGAAGATGAAAGGTACATGTGTCAACATCCCATCTCTCTACCAGGGCCATCAACACAACATAATGATACCTCATAGGTGGCATGAGGTATATCCAAAATAATCCTACATCCTGTAGAAGGCTGATCTCCTCCTTTGACAGTCGTGTGATAAATTCTTGAAGGAAACAATTTTTTTTCCCTTTGAGGTGTTGTCGAGCTCGAGGAGGAATCTAAAATAACAAAATACATAAAATAAATCCCAAATTTATTAATTAAATAACAATATATTTTCTCTAAGACACTTTATGGCCAAGGTGGACACTTATGCCATTTTTGGATGGGGGTCTTGGACACACAATTTTGGACACTTTGTGCCAGCAATGGACACTTTGTGACAAAGATGGACGCTTTGCACCAATATTTTATAGGGTCCTAAAAATACTATAAATATGCAAAAAAGGTACAATAACTACATGAAAATGATGAAAAAGTAGAACAGAATCCACTCATCGTTTGTCAAAGTGTCCTCATGCCACCTCCTCGCAAACAACATCAAGTTTGGGGGGCTTGTAGGTCCGTTGAATCGGCATCCTATATCACTCTGGACCAAGGTAATTTGCAAAAATGTAAAAATGAATAGTAAAAAGTGTCATTTTCATTAGTATATAGTAAACCCTAGTAAATAAAGCTTATTTCATTTTAAGGGCATTTTATTCAAATTAGCATATTGGGGGCTAGAGGACTTTGTTTTCGATGTGATTTTTTGCATTGGATTCATAAATTTATTCTCAGTCTCATCACATGTCTATTACTATGTGGTATGGTACTTGGAAATACCCTATGATATGACTTGAGTAATCAATCTAGTTTCGTATTCACCTTGATTCCACCTGCATAAAGCAAGCAGAATTAGGGGGGCATACATCTACCCTCGAATTCAATTCTCCATAAAAGTTTGATAAGCGGACTTTTGAATGACTAACAAACTTGTGTTGCAAGATGCAGTCCTTAGCATTGTGGTTTTGTAGGTAACTACATTGGGGGATTCATTCTATTTAATGAATCCATATGAGTATCCTTTTTATAGATTTTAATTCCTTTAGCTTGCATATGCACGTAGTATCATATGGCCCCTAAAGTGGGGGCTAAATGCAGTGTAGAAAAAAGTATCCCTTTTTCACACTTAATTTGGGAATAATTAATATTAAAATGGGCTTAATTATGCTTGGATTTAGTCTTGTAATGTGTTTTACACAATCACATTAAGTTTAAGACCTTTCTTAATAAAATAGACTTAATTCTGCCTTATTTAGGGTGTTGTAAAGTGTATCTTTACACTTTTACACTAATCTAGGGATTTATTAATTAATTGAGGCTAATTTTCCTTAATTGGCCCCTTTAATTCAAATCCAAGCCTAATTAATTGCAAGTTCTAAGTGATAAAGTCTGACATTCATAAATGATATTACACAACACTTAATTTCAGAAGGTGTGTGTCCTAGGGTAGTGATCTAGAACCCATTCGCCACTCGGTGAATGGGTCCTCACTAGGTCTTAGGACCCTATTTTCACATAAACTTCAACATTCTTTGAAGTGTGTCCTAGTTAAGTAAGCTAGGACCCATTCGCCACATGGCGAATGGGTTGGCGAATGGGTCCTCACTTAGACCTATGAGCCCTCTTTTGGATATGTTTTTGGCAGGATTTTAATGATTTCAAATCTTAGATTTGATGCCAGCTTTTGATATTTGAATTTTGGGAATTCATCTTAAGTTATGTATAAATACAAGGTTATTAATTATGTTTCAACTAGATTTAGAGAGAGAGTTTTCATGAGATCAAGCATTCATATTCAAGAAGCAAGCAAGAGTGAAGTCTTGGAGTAGCATTATAGTGTTTTTGCAGGTCTTAAAGCTCATTCTGTTGTTAAAGATAAAACATTATTGAAGAAGTGATGATAGATTCCTATGGAGAATCATGATGGATTCTAGGTTTTGGGAGAAGCACTATGAGATTCAACCAAGCCTAATGACTTGTTTCCTAAGTGATTCCATCTTCTATGATCATTTTATTTTTATCCTAAAGAGAGGTATAAAAAAATTTGTGGCTTATTACAGGGATTTGGGATCTCCTAAAGTAGGTCTTTGCATTATTCATGTTTCATTCTAGGATCCTATTCTAACACAATTGAGTAGGGTTTCTTTGCATCATTAGAGATCTTAATCTTAGACACACTTAAGGTTAGGATTGCACACACATTTCATGTTTCATATTTCAATTTATCATCAAGGTTTAATTACCAAACTTGGGGTTTGATTGAGGCAAACCCCTATCCACCAACAAACATAAAAATTTGTTTTGCATGTTATTGGCATATTTGGATCTGAAAGAAGGGATTTCAAGTTACAGGAAAGAATTGTAGGTCTGGAACTTCGAGATTAGATTTAGAGTTTTCTGGAAGAACCTACCAAGACCCATTCGCCACTTGGCAAATGAGTCCCTATTAGGGTTTCAAGGGCAACAAATTTTCAAAGTTCATAAGTTACAGTTTTTTATTTAGAGCCTCCCAGGAAAGCATACTAGGACCCATTCACCACTTGGCGAATGAATCCCTATTAGGATTGCAAAAACAAAAAATTCTAACAAGTGCACAACATTCATTACTCTCAGTTTTTCTAGAAAATTTGTTGTTTCCTTTTGTTTTGTGACAGATCTCTTCATTGCATTTTGTAGATCTAGAATTAGAGTTGTTTTTCTAGTTTAAATTCTTCTCCCCAAAGTGTCGTTTGGCTCACACCCTCATCCTTGCATAAAGGAGAAGTTATAAGATTCAAACCTTGATTTGACTCACCTTTTGGGTTGATAGTTACTTCATGGTTTGGATCTTATTTCTTGAATGAAATAGTGGAGAATAGGGTCATATCATAGCCCCATTTTTCTATGTTTCAAGATCATGGAACACAAATATCCTAGCCTTTTGCCTCACAGGATGATGCAACATCTCAACCATCTAGCTCTAGTACCCCTAGCTCTCATATATGCTCAAACTGTTGTAATCTATGCTTTGGGAGAGATAGCAATGCAAAGGGTGCAGATGGTTCCACCTCCCATGTGTGTTTTCATTATCAATATAGATGTCATGGGAGTAGTAGGGTTCATCTAGGTTGTACGTCAGATAATGCAGTGATGACAAATGAGTTGTTTAATGAGGTGTATGTTGGTCAAATGTAGGTATGCTGATTTGAATTTATAGCGTTTTATGTATTAAATACTTAAAAATTGTAAATGCAAATAGATTTTTAATTAGAATTGAATTAAATTGATGTAAATATTATGCATTTTAGGGTGTAATTCCAAAGGTTGGTACATCATCAAGAATTATTGTAACAACTTGTACACTTGCATCTGTATCAGAGATAAAATTTGTATAATATATAAAAATAAAATTTTACTTTCTTATTCAAGATAATGTTTAATATTTTAAAATACAACTTTTTATTGAATAGGTGGGCATCATATCACCATCTAGTACACATGTTTCCATGGATGCTTATGACATTGGATTTACATGGGTATAGTATAACACATTCAAGTTTGTTTTTGCAAATTTCAAATTTGTTGTTTATATATATTTGTCAATTTTTTTATTTTTTTATATTATTGTTTGTTTAGTTGATGAATACAATAGTCACACCTCCTAGCATAAGAGACAATTTGGAAGTTGGCATTAGTGCAACAATTTCATCGTCAATGTGCTTAACTCAGGTATGAGTATGAATATATATGTTTGATAATGTTTATTTTGTGTCAATTGATATTAGTAGACCTATAAAAAATAATTGATAAATATTTATTTGTTATGTTATAGATGGATGTAAATAGCCCTATGTGAGGACAAACATCTCTTGAAGATGTCGAGCATTGTAGGAAAGAAGAATTAGACTACCAGTATGTTGTAAGTGTGTTTATAATATATGTATCATTTAAAATAATTTTAATAGTTATTGACTTTTGCATAGTATCTAATTTTATATTTTGTATGTATTGGTTGGCCTACAAAATAGTGAGAAGCACAAGAGATCAGAACAATGCAATACACCAACTATTACAAGTGACCGAAGTTTAATTAGTCAAGATAAAAGAGGCCCAATGTTTCAAGAATAATGTTCAATATTCATAGATGAACACATTTTGTATGCCTATACATGGCACATAGATAACATTTTTGGTGTGGCTATATATATTAATGATATTTTATAGACTTGAGAGGCAATACATTGGCCTCATGGAATTGTATGACATGATGACATTTTGTGCACCGTCATGATGGTATTATATGACATTTTAATCCCATTTTGTGTGCCCTCATGATGGCATTGTATGACATTTTGATGACATTTAGTATGACCTCATGGCCTTATGGAGATCAATTTATATAAATATTTTATGTGTAAATTGGTAGCTTAAATGGTTTAAAATGTTCTCATAATTTACTTAGCCCCAAGCGGTATATGTATGAAACGTATCCCAATCCAAATTTTAATTTTTTAATCTAGTTTTCTATCATGTCAAAACAAGTTAACTACAAAGTCAAATTCATCACCTTATCGAAAACAAATAATTAATAAAGACAAATATTTATCAATAAACATTGATCTAAAAGTTATATTTACAGAGTGTGATGTAAGAAGGACAATAATGAATAAGTTAATAGTAATGCATTTAAATTTTAAATATTATTTACCCAAATTTAAATTACCAACCACTTGATGATGAGCTACTAAGCTTGTTTATTGACAATTTCAACCATAAATCTAATATTACTCTTACGATTCGAAATAACGCAAATGTCAACCTTCTTATCAGGGTTTATTAACTTGTTTCTTCTCCTATATTTTTAACTTTATATTTGTGTGTTGATTGTTTTCTATGTTATGCATTCATGAAACACTAGTTTA
>VDFB02256132.1:238901508-239055615 GCA_007258455.2 Sequoia sempervirens | reverse complement strand
GAAATATGATTTACAAGTCCAGGGAACGAGCTGAGCGTATGTATGCTTCTGCTTTTGAGCGATGCATGGATACAATTAACACCCACTGGATGAGCACTCCTAAGCCTTCTCGAACAAAGTTGCCCAAGCAGATCATAGCGGATGACTTGAAGCAGGAATACTGTGACCTCATCATGATGCTGAGTCGGGTTGGAGGTTGTGCACAGTCATTCATTTTTGAGCCTTGGATGTTTTACTACATCAACCTGGTGCTGGAAGGAAAAGACTGTCAATTGGGCCGAGATGATCAGTGATAATATACATGAGCAGCTCCTAAGCTTGAGGAGGACCAAGACATTTTACATGAGCTCCTACATTGTCTATATGTTGGCATGGATGACGAAGTACAGGGGGATATCTTATAAGGAGCCTGTTCGATGTGGCTCTCATCAGTTCAAAATCCATGAGGCGTGTCCACAGTTGCACCTGTCGAGCACAACTCACTACAAACGTGTCAACGATTCTTTCACCATGTACATCACGAGATTGCTTCAGGAGCGATTACAACACAGAATCTCGAAGGAAGCCCAGGAGTTGATTGAAAGGTATGGGTGTTGGTTCATACAATTTCCGAGGTTTTCTTACATTAGGCTGCAAGGTTTCTCATCATACCCATATAGGCTGCCTAAATACCCAACAGATAGAATATTGATGCTAGAGATATCTAGGCAATTGCTTGCCTTTGATAAAATTCAAAAGAAGAAGAAGAAGGGAGGAATAGAGTTTCCAATTGTCATGGGCAACTCGGATGAGGTGTGTCCCTCGATACAGGCAGCGAGAGAGGCTGAAAGTGAACTTCAATTTTATCATTTCTCATACCACACTAGCCGACAGCACTACGACCCACATCATAACATCAAATGGGTACTGTCAGAGGAGTTTAAACATAAGGCCACCATTGAGGATTATTGGGCTGATGCAGTTGATGAGATTGAGATAAGGAAAAGGATGTTCTCTCGGTTGCCGATTACTTTGATCAGGGAGTGTGAGGTTGTGCCGGTTCCAGACCAGGTGAACGAGGATATGGATGTTGTCCATCCTGATTATGCAGCAGTGCGAGATACTCCACTTCCACCTCTAGATTGGTCAGAGCCTGAGATTGCTGATTTGGACACACTTTATATTCCTGTCCTGACATTCACTAGAGCATGGGTTGATAGACGAGTAAACAGGTTGAAAAGTAGGTCAATTACTTTGATTTACAATATGATGGGAGATCACAGGACGCCCACCACTGGCAGGAAGAAACAGATTACAAGAGGTCCAGAGTCCAGGAAGAAGGAAATAGTTAGACAGGAGCCTACTCAGCCAGAGCCTCCACGAGTCACAGTGGCAACACCCTTGGAGACCACGTTCTCCAAGCATCTGGGAGAGGTCTCTTTATTTCTTTGATAAAGAGGAATGCATTGAATCGAGGTCGCGGGTGATGCGGATAGTGGCCGGCCTCCGCGGAAGTCGGTTGGCGGGCGTCGACACACATTAGGAGTTGATCGTGAGGGCGATGAGGGGACTAATGCCCGACCCTCGGTTTCAGCAAGAGTTAGAGGCGGCCATGAATGATGGTGATGATGATGATATAGTGTCAGGCGATACTCAGCCACTTGAGGACGATGAGCCTCGCCAGAATGAAGAAGAAGTTGAACAAGTTAGAGAAGTCGAGGCACAAGAGCAGCAACCCTTCGATATACAGTATGAGGTGCCCAATTGGCTTAAAGATAGAATGAGGAGAAGCCCTAGTGAGGAGCTTGATCCAGCGGTTGAGATGGAGGAGTTCTTGAGCGGATCGATTGCACCTCCACGAAGCAAGAAAATTTTTCGAAGATATCGCTGAAGAAGATGGCTCTACGCACCCTTCATGTAGGCATTACCCGCGAGTTGAGTCGCCTGACCCGAAATGAAGGCGATTACACGAGGTATATTAGTCCGCGACTCTAGATTTAGGGGCCTTGGTGCTCAGTTGTTGTTGAGGGTGTGATAGCTCCTTCCTCGCCCTCAAGGATAGGTTGTTCAAGAAAGAAGGAAGTATAAAATTTGAAAAGAACCTAGAACTTGTCCGGATATGTTGCGTTGTCTGGATTCTCAAAGGGCCAAGATATTCGATGATAGAGCCTCCCGTGACCTAGAGATCAATGTTGGCTTGATGGGTTAGGAAAATGCTTGCAGTGGATAAATGGGTCCGCGAGGGAGTTAGATGCCGAGTCGAGAATTATGGTGGACCTTGCTTTTGCTTTTCAGCAGGCCTCTAGTATTTTGACACGGATGGATGCAATGGATCATGCTTGGGGTGACGCTTCTATCTATCAGAGTAAGGTTATTCAGCATCTTGAGGCATTGAGACATGTGCCATTGCGATTGCTGATTGATGGAGGTGTCATTGAGAGAATGACGAAGATATGATTTCGAGATGGTATTCGTGATCCGCGAGGCGTGGTTTCTTGATCTTGTGCGAGGCGGAATTCAACTAGGGTACATGGCCAATATCATAGATGGAGTTGAATACTTTTGAAGCCATTTTGGCTGGCGGCCGAATCGGGAGGAATATAATTGATAATTTGAAGGGTTTGCTGGTGCCTTTCTTTGAGATGTTAAGACCTTTGTACAAGATGATTTCGAGAATACTTCTACTTTCTCCACTTTGATCCAGAACACGCAGGACTCCTTGATTGCTTGGAGAAAATCTTGTACAAGGCATGAGCATTCAGTCACAGTATTAGAGTTTCAGCTAGATTGTGTTCCACCGATTTCAGTTCAGGAGGTTGAGGCTATACTTGGCAGATTTGTTGAGTTGGCAGTCAGAGAGAAGGCAAATGGGAACACACTACTGGACGAGGATCTTCTAGAAGACTGAATGTGGACATTTATTACCTTTACTATTTATGGGAGTGAGTGGGAATCTTTGATTCATTTAATGTACCACTCCCTATTCTGGCAGTTTTTAGGGTTAGGGCTGAGGTGGCACGATTCTGGCCACTCTATTAATTGTAACCCTAGCCGTCTTTTGGGACTTGGCTAGCTATATAAAGGGGGAGTCCCCCTCATTTGTAAGACATTAGAGATTGGACATTAGCATTAGAGCCAGAGCTAGAGAGTAGAGCATAGTAGGTCATTTTGCTTAGCATAGTGTGGAAGAGAAAGAAAGTTTTCCCTTTGAAAACTTTTGAGGAGATTGTTGTGTAACACTTTTTATGATAATTGATCTTTTCATTGATGGTGGAATTCGTCTTGTCATGAATAGCTAGCAAGGTCTCTTCTTCCTTTCGAATCCAAGTAGCTTAATTTGATGCAAGTAGTTTACTTTGATGTGTGGTGTTTTATTGAGATAGCTTCGCTTTACTCCATACCACTAGCAGCTTGTTGATGATAAGCTTGCCTTGCGTGGTCGACTAGAAATCATCTTGAGTTTAACTTCAATTGTGATTGGTATGCTTATATGCGTCGTTGTGATGGTGTATGCATGTTGAATCATAATTTGAACATCTTTTGTTATCCCTTTGAAGATTGCACCGATTTTACTGAGGCTGTCCGACGTGAGGCTAGGTGAAATCTGGTTGAAGTCTATTGAAACGAAGCCCCACATATCCTGCATTTAGAGTAGAATATAAGTTTCTTAGGCCCTAAATTCTTTTACTTTCCGCATATTTCTGATTAGTTTTAGGAAAACGAACTATATTGCCAAATCATACAAGCAAGAATCCCCTTCAAATCATATATTAGCTGCTAGCTGCAAGTAGTCTGAACAACTGCGTAAGTCCCCTCGTAAGAACACAGCAAAACACATCAACCAAACTGAGCCTATTCGCATTTAAGGAACCTTGGAGTTGAAAACATGATCTTACTCGCAATCTTAGCATGTTGAATACTTTGTTCAAGAGGGAATAGGGTATCCGTTGGGAAACTTTGTTCCGCTGTTTGGTGCGGTCACAAAAACCACGTCAACACACCCCTCGGTTGCTACCAATTTTTTCTTTCTGAAAACAATTCATAGCAAATATTAACTTAAGCATGAACATCCTCCATGTAGCTTAGAAGTGCTAACTTCAAAACTTCTTTTACCATGGTGGCATCAACTAGACGTCGCCACTTACTTTCATACACATGGGAGCGGTAAGCTCCCAAGGTTAAGGCCATTCCTAGGCCTATACCTAAGCCTCGAGGGTTCATTCCTAATGACCCTGCCTACGTATCCATTCGTAGGAATCAGAGTCTTTGTAGTTTCCCACCAAGGTCAGAGAGAGTTCACTCTCTCGTCTTATATGAGATCTTGATCTCACCTTTAAACCGTGACTATTCATTAAGCGTAAGCTATCAACTTATCTCGCTGTAATATAACAATGCTATTTACAAATATCAGTCCCTCCAAACATTACCAATTCATAGTGTACAAATATACACAAAAACACAGGATTATAATATTCCATAATTCCCTAATTTCTATAGGAAGGGACTCGAGCGTACATCACTTATACACAAGGTGACTAGCTCATACATATCACATATAAATAGTGATTGGTTCCATCATACATCACATATACATGATGACTAGCTCTACATATGTCACATAAACAAAGTGACTAGCTCCAACATACATCACATATACACCGTGACTAACTCTATCATACGTCACAAGTACCTTAGTGGCAAGCTCATATGTACATCATATAACCACCGTGACTAGCAAGCACATTCACATTGGCTAACACACCCTTGCCCTTAGTGCATCCCAGATAGAAAACGAATGTCAATGCATTGCGCACTACACCGTGAGTCCCATCCTTTCCCCTAGTCTTCTACACCTTCAGACAATTGGAAAGAGGATTCAGTGCATCCCATGCTACACCGAGGTCCACCCTCAAGTCAATAGGGTCAAGTATACCTTGTCCATATTAAGATATGCCAAAACTATACTATGAAGTTGGTCCAACTGTTACCTACCTATCCTTCGTTAGAAACTCTCTTCCTTGCAGTCCATCGAACGGCTAAACAACCAAGGGTGGCCATCACTGGCATAGAGTGCTTCTTGACTGCTGTCCATCTCAAGCATAGTATTGCCCCTAGACACCTGTCAATCTCGAGCATAATAGTACTACTTCTTGACTATTGTCCATCTCGAGCATTGTACTACCCCTAGACACCTGTTAATCTCGAGCATAATAGTATTGCTCCTTGACTACTATCCATCTCGAGCAAAGTATTGCCCCTAGACACCTGCCAATCTCGAGCATAATAGTTCTGCTCCTTGACTACTATCCATCTTGAGCATAGTACTACCCCTAGACACCTGTCAATCTCGAGCATAATAGTACTACTCCTTGACTACTGTCCATCTTGAGCAAAGTACTGCTCCTAGACACCTGTCAATCTCAAGCATAATAGTACTGCTCCTTACACATGCTTAGCACTATAACTGGAAGATAGGTTCTTAACGTAGAATAAGTAGATCACAATCGAGTGAATTAGAAGCCTATACATAGTCATTTAAGTCTGAGGTTAATATTCATAATACATAATAGAAATTACTTAGTACCAACACGAGGTGAGCTCAACTCAACTGGTAACCACTACCAAGTAGTCCAATTCATTCCTTTCCTTCAACTTATTATTTAGACACACATTATGTATTGAATACAAGTTACCAGGGTTTCTTTCATAACCATCCAAATACCCATTTGGCCTCATCTGAAGCCTACTGTAGAGAGAAGGTCAAACCAATTAGAAACAACCCCAATATCTAGGAGTTACCCCCCCAAACTCTCCCCCTACGGACTTGAGGTCACAGAGGCATCCTTCGCCCAAGGACCGCCTATGTACCTGCTTCCAAATGTATCAAAGTCACACATAGTTGTCCTTACAAGGTTTCTCTCAAGGGACACATACACACAAGTTCCTATGACTAATGTTTCATTAATTACCACGTCATACTTGTTGTCTTGAATTTTTCACTCGTCTTAAAAATTCAGATAACCAATCAAAATTTTCATAAAATTTGAGACTTTTCTTCTCTAAGGCACGCATTACGAGGTGCAAAGAGTGACAAATCTCAGTTTTAGGTTTATAAACCTTAGGGCTATTCTTTTTCCCTCTTTCGTTTCCGTTTTTGTCAATTTCTGAGTCATTTTTAGTGTCTTTTTGACCAAATTCGGGTTTTTGGAGCAACTCAGCAAATAGGGAAATTTTAACTTAAAGGCAAAATTGCTAAAGTTCTTTAAAATCCCGAAATTGCTTAAGTGACTCTAAAAGTCCGAATTTTTTTTAAGTCTTCATATTTTTGACAAAAAGCAAAATTGCTATATGGTTTAAAAAACCCGATTTACTTTGTCATTTGTTAAATGATCCAAAAAGGTCTGAATTTGTTGCTAAATGGATCTTAAAGTCCGATTTTGTCATAAAAGGATTTGTGTTGGTAGCCAAAAAGCCCGATCTCAGTTTTTAGTGTTATTTTATGTTGCGAAAAGCTTCAAAAACTCCGACACCATTCTGATTCGAGCTATTTGAATCCTTTTTTGCTTTGACTTCCCTGATTCAAGGAGATTTTATCGATCTTAATGCTTGAAGGACGGATTATCTTCTGTAAATAGCTTGGTTTCTTCCATTTTCTGAATACGCCTAGGGTTTCTTCTTCATTTTTCTTATTTGCAGATTTACTTCCAGGTATGTTGTTCATTTCTTTTTCCTTCTCAACGTTTTCTGTTGTTTGTCATTTTTATATAACATATGATTTAGTTATACGCATTTCGTTTTAGATTTTAAACGTCATTTATTCAAAACGCGTTTTTTCTTAATAGTTTTATATGTTTTTACTGTTATTCGCCTTTGTCAATATTCAATTTTCTTTTTGTTTTACAAAAAAGCGTTTTCTTGTCATTGTCTACCTTTATGTAATGCGTTCTCACTGTTATTTAACCCGTCTTCACTTAGTACGCATCTCTTATTTATCATATGTCCTCCGTTTTCCTTCATTTTTAGTCCGCCTTCATATAAAACGCGTTTCTATCATATATCCTTCATACCCCACGCACCCTCCGTTTTCCTTCATCTCACTGAAATTCGCCTTTCATCTCATTCCATACACCTCCATCCTTAAACTTCATATAACGCATTTTCCATTTTTAAATGCCTTATACATTGAAAACGCGTTTTTCATTTTACCATTCATTCCAGCAATAAAGTTTTTACTAATACCATTTTGTTTCCATTCATTTACCTCAAATCCTCCATTATCATTTTCCACAAGAATAAATAGTCAGCTTTCAGTCACATTTCGGGTTTTGAGAACCAAAAATACAAGTCGGGATTTATAATTTGAATTACAATTTTCAAAATTGCAAAGTTGTAAAATTGTTAAATGCCTTAAAAATCCCGACTGCCTTTTATAAAAATTGCTATAGGCATAAAAAAACCCGAAATGCTTTTAAAAAGCTCAAAAGTCGAATTCTTTTTTTGATATAATTTCAAAATCCAAGCCAAAAATCTCTTTGTCTTGCTGTTTCAAGAAGACAAGACGTTATTTTTGACTGCTATCATCCCATCAAATTCCGAATTCGTTCTCACCATCCGCTTTCCATCATTCTTCCAAAGTCCATTTCATTGTCTTAGGGTTTGAGTTTCATCATGTCCACTCACGTTGATGCTGATGATGTTCTGACCTTATGGGGTTTTCACCGCAGTCTTGCAGATTCCTGTTCAATGACAGACGAACCAACTTCTCCTAAAAGCAAGAAGATGAAATACAAGTTTGATAAATATCAAAATGAGATTTCCCCGTCTCACGTGGTTTCAAATATTGATGAAATCAAGGACACAAAAATTGGGCATATTGATATGTCCGAGTTTCTTGGGAGGGCCGAGAAATCTACTTCTTCTGACATGCAGAAATTGCTGAGGAGTCATATTCATCTGGTATCTTCTTTTCCTGTTGCTGCCCTAGAGCCAGAATTCGTCCTTGCATGTACAGCACACTTTGATAAAGAATCCAGAACAATCAAGGACGATGACGGCAACGTGGTTATCAGACTTGATGCTGAGACAATCAACAGAATTTTCAGAGTTCCTGATGCTACTACATATTCAGAGATCACATTGAAGAGTGCTCACAAACATTTCGAGCAGAAAAAGAGTGATTGTATCAAACATATCAATTCTAAATGGCTTCTCAAATCAAGACCTTGTGTGACCCGGATACCCAAGTTGTATCGGTCTGATTTTAAAGAGGAAATTAATGATATGATCACTCTTCTGAGCAGAATAGCAGGGTTGAAGGTTTCTAGTGTGTTTGAAAACTGGATGTATAAGTTCATGGTGGTTATTAGAAAAGCACAGCATCCAATATTCTGGGGAGAAATAATCAGTGACAGTTTGTGTGAACAGCTTGCACAAGTCCCTACCACTCTTACCTTCTATATGAACTCATATTTGGTTTATATAGCAGCTTCATTGAGACATTTTCCAGGCCTATCTCCTCAAGGTGACAGATCGTTGGTGCCTGTATGGGAGTATTATGATCAGCTGACTTTTATTCCAAGTCGAGCGCATTATAGAAGAGTTCAAGATGCTTTCTTTGGTTATTTTATGTGTTTATTTGACAAAGCATTGGTAAACAACAGGGTATCTGAGGCAGCTTGGAATAAAGTAAATGAGTATGGCTGCTTGTTTCTTCAATTCCCTACCTTCACTTATATGAGAGTCGGCTGCTTTGAAGACCAACCTTATATGCTTCCAAGGTATCCGACTGATAAGATTATTCTGATGGAGCTAGGAAGGCAGCTGATGGTAGTGCATGCACGTCAAGTTTCACAACACAAGACTGGAGTCAGTATTTCATCACATAATCCATTGATAATTGGGAGGTATTCTTTGACAACTTCTTCAAGAGCCAAAGCAATGGAAACTGAACTTCAGGAAATAACATTGAAAAGATTCCAGGCAAGAGTGGATTTTGATTATAGAAGGAT
This sequence comes from Sequoia sempervirens, assembly GCA_007258455.2. Taxonomy (NCBI): domain Eukaryota; kingdom Viridiplantae; phylum Streptophyta; class Pinopsida; order Cupressales; family Cupressaceae; genus Sequoia; species Sequoia sempervirens. The sequence goes on along the minus strand of VDFB02256132.1, from coordinate 239,046,628 downwards.
GAAAGACAAAATTAAAAGAGCTTTCACTCATGTCCACCGCATTGAAGACATTTGGGCAGACCTCCCGACAGAAAAAGATATATACAGAATGGATTATTGCAGACTTACATTGGAGCAAATTATTGATCTAAATCTGACCTTAATTCCAGAAGGAGTAATTGATGATAGGCAGATTTTAGATCCTGAATATGAAGAACAAGGAGTTGCCAATGCTCCCATTCCTGCAATCCAGTGGTCTCAAAAAGAATCTATCTCTATCTTTGATAGATTTCAATCAGTCTTGGCAAACACCAACGCTTGGCTTAAAAGCATAGGTGTTAAGACTGTTAAAATCAAAGTTAGGGCTGAAGATGATCCAGCTGGTCCTAAAGGTTTGAAGTCAAAAATTAGAGAGCAATCAAAAGAAGGAGCTTCTTCTTCGGGTACTAGAATTAAGTTGAAGGTAAGCTGAGCTGCAGAACAACCATTGGAAAAGGAAACATTAAAGGGAAAAGAAGTCAATGAAATGCAGATTCAGGTATTAGATCAGCAAGAAAAAGACGAGGTTCTTGTAACCTCTACCATTCTAAGTGAGATAACTCCTCACGTTGAAACTCCAATACCAGAATCAGCCATATCTCCTATATCCCCTATCGACAGTGATGTCGATTCCTTTTCCACAGTATCTGTTCCTTCTATTCCACCTCAAGGGACTAGTCATCAGTCTTTATCAATAGTGAATACTCCCGTAAGAAGCTTACCCAATAACTTGGAGAGTATCTTTGATGCAAATCCAATCTTTTCAGCCATGTCAGAAATAACTCTTCCAGAGATTGATACATCAGTAACAAGCTTTGATTGTTTCACGGCTAATCCTAGTTGTAATTTGTCTTCTGAGCAAAATATAGTTGCTATACAAACTGAGGCACCATCTAGAATTTCAGTTGTAACACAAACTGAATCTATTTCTACGGAGACTACAGTTGCTATTTCAGATGTGACAACTTTGAATCTTCCTCCTTGGTTGAATTCAATTGCTCCCAAAAGAAAGAAACAAGCAGTGTCTCCTGATATTTTTGATTTCCAAAAATTGAAGAAATCAAAACCAATGGTTGCAAAGAAAGCAAAAACAGTCTCATAAGTGTTTGTTGACAGCAATAAAATGAAATATGTTGAGATTGCAGAGCCTCTTGTTGATAAACCACATGAAGAGATGCAGGTGTCTGATTACAGGTTCACTAGGGTGGAATTGGGCAAGCAGACTCATGCCAATATGATGCAAGATGCTCAGAGTTCAGTAACGATTTTGGCACAAAGCTATAATGAACTTCTAGCCAAAAAGGAAAAGCTCAAGGAAGACAATGATCAGCTAATTTCAGTTATTCAAGGGATTACTGGATCATCAGAAGCAGTTGGTTCTCAATCTGCAGCTCATCCTAATGAATCAGTTAGGCAATTAGAAAGAATTGCACAAAAGGCCAAAGCAGTTGATTCGTGGGTAACTCAACTGATTGATCAAAGTATTCCAATGATTGAAAAGACCTTGCAAGTTCTCAAAAATGTCAGAATAGCCAAAATAAAGCTAAATCAGACTTTGGAAGCCTTCAAGCAGAGTTTGGAATCGCTTGAAAAAGATTTAAAAATCTGGCATGAGATAGATCAAATCAAGTTACAAATTCTATGCAGCAACTCAATTCTACCAAACAGAGAAAAATACATAGAATTTGAAGAACTTATGACGAATAAGTCATTGGTTATTCAAGATCTTATCAAAGATATCCAGGCCACATTAGAAATGAATGATGAAGTTCAGCAGGATATTCTTTCAAGTTTTGAGAAAATCTCTTGTACAGTTTTGAATCAAGAAGATGAATTACTTGCAGCTGATTTAGTTACTACAGAAATGGCAGCCAATCTTCGTCAACAATTGGAATCAGAGCATTTTACCATGGATTCGATTCACAAATTTATTAATCATCAGATAATCCTTGAGAAAATGCAAACTTCTTATGAAGAACATAGACTTGCAACAATCAGATACTTTGATGTAATCTTGAAGACAGTTGTAGTAGCCAAGAACACATTCGGCCCCGATCCGAATGAATTGCAGACAATCATCAGCAAATTCTTATCTTTCAAAGATAGGAATGAAGCAAATTAAAATTTTAGGTTGTTTTATGTATTTTACTTTCGACAAAATATATGTAAAAACAAATTTTGCAATTGCAAGTGTTCTTTCCTTGCAGTTTTGAAAAATGTAATTACATGTAAAATCTTACAAAACAAATCACAATTTGGATTGTAATTTTGAATAAGTCAATTGCAATTAGTTATCGGTTGAGAGATTTTCTCAAGTTTGTTGAGATCCTCCCACCTTTTTCTCCAGACCTTCCTCCTATAAATACTTGAGGGGTCTATTGTAATTTGATATCTTTTTAGCAAGCAAGAAAACTCTGCAGAATTTTATACTCATAAAGTCTTTGAGCTTTATAGTTGATAATTGTGAATTTTCAAGTAATATCAAGAAGTTGGAATTTCAGACTTTGAGCTGAATTCTTATTTTGCATCCTTTATGTTCTTATGTCATTTTGGATCATCATTTTGTGACTACTTGAGAATTGTAGAATATTGCTGAAGAGAGATTCGATTTAAATATCTGCAGTCTTTGTGCTGTAAATGTGAAGATTGAATTCATAGTTAGTATTAGAAATTGAGAAGAATTATAAGTCTTTGTGCTCGTAGTAGTTCTCATTTAGAGTAATCAAAAGATACATCGTAATTACAGACTTTGTGCTGTTTCGTGTTGTATGTTTTCATTAAGTAATTATTCTGAAAAAGGGTAGATAGGATCTCATTCCTCAAGACTTTGTGCTTATTGGTTGTTTTCCCGTCCCGGAGGAAGTAACGGAAGTCTTTGCGCTTTCAGGAAACTTTATTTCCTCTTTCTTAATTTCATTGCGTAGCTGCTGTAATAAGTTTCATCCACTTATACTGTTTCTTTTCTGTGAAGAGAGAAGAACGTAATCTTTCCTGAAATAAGAGGAATGATTGCTGTCCTACCCATATCAGTTTTATTTAGTTAAAGGGGGAGCCTTCCCTAAATTAGGAGAGTTTAATCTCACGTGCTGTGGTTGAAATCACTATTTTGTATACTTTCACAAGAACACAAAATTTCCAACCAACAATACTCCAAGAAGGCTCCTTCAAATTATTCCCAATAGTTAGTAGTGCTTAATAACAAGCAGAAGATTCGACACCATTCTCAAATTAGCAAACCTATACCATGAAACTTCCATCCACGTATGTCAAGGTCTCAAATTAAACCTTACCATAATTATTATTCTTAACTCAATGTGAGCATCCCAAAACCCTTACGATTACATGTCAGGGGCATCATACCACATTTGGTGCTCTAACGATATTACCACATAGCTTATAACATGGGTCCTATTTAAGTTTAGAGCATGATAATTTGAATACACTGTGGTTTGGTAAACATAGTTATCACAAGCACATTAGTCCTGGATATTTTGAACCACTATATTATATTAATCAAAAACCCCTTAAACATTCAGGTACGAGAATAACCCAATAGAATAAATATCACCTTTAAGATAAATTTACTAACTATAAGGGCATCAATACTCAAGATCTATTTGCCATGTGGCAATCATGTGAAGCCTTGATAAGGCCATGCAAAATTATTTAAACTTCAAAAGACGTAGCACAATAGTTATAAACTTGCTCCAAGAAAAGTCATGTATAATTTGACTCTAGATGGTTGACAAAACTATATATCCATTGGGTCAACCTCTAAGTATATGCATCCAATAATAATTATATACTCTTAATCTCTAATTATCCTTGTCACTTGGTGAAATCCAATATTCTTAAAATAGTCTAGTTCACGAAATATGAAATGTTCCCCCTAGCCACATGTTGGCGTTTAAATTCGCACCTCTGGAATGCGGATTTGAAAACGGACAGCTATGCACAGATAAACTGCTCTTCAAATTAGGAGGGGAAGCTCCCTCTTGCTGATGGTGTTTGAAAGAAAGTAAACTAAAACTAAGTTGCCTATCTTTTTGGATCAGCTTAGAGCACAAGGTTTTTTAAACACAAACGCCGTAGCTGAGATTTTCTGATAAGAAGTTCAACTACGACTAACTTAAACTAAAGACGCTCCTAACCTCTCAAGTAATAGCAGAGCAAGAGAAGTTAGAAATTAACAAGGCAGATTTTCTGACAAAATACTTTAACAATCTCTCTCTCAACAAACAACTACACACTTCACTGTAAGCTGAAATAAAGATCATAAAAGCATAACATAGATAACGGAAATCTGAGATTTTAGACCAAGGCAAAAGAGGCTCATGATTTTATTACTCAAATCTCTGAAACAAAAACTCCCTTCTAACATGCCTTGAACAAGAAATTGCAGCTAAGGAGGCTTGCAAACTTATTCTTAACACAATAGAAAACAGCAATCTTACTAACTCCTTGTTGGCTAAAGAGGCTCAACAATTTGCTTATCACAATACAAATGAACAATACTTGAGCAACAAATAGAAGGCACAATAGGCTCAGCGTTTTGTTCTCACTAGCACGGTTAAAGAAAAATAAATGAGCAAAGGCTCTTATTTATAGAGAAGCAGAGGAGTAGGGAACCCTAAAATCTCCTTGCTTTCACAATCTAGGGCTTGCTCAGCAAGCAAGCTTTATTACTAAATCTAGAAAGAAGAAACCCTAAAAAGCAGAAAAAGCGGGAACTGCCAACTATTACAACTTATCTTCTTTCTATCCTCAAAGAATGGATAAGGATTATTCCAAGAATAGAAAGAAAGCGGAAAAGAAAGCTTCTAGAAGAAAGCTGCTTTAAAGCTCGATCACATCCGCTAGGAAGTCTGAGATTGTGTCCCGGTTCGGTGCATCTATACCATCAACAGCAAAACACCGCTTTTCAAGAATATCTTCAGCATCTGCAATAGATCTCTGGAAATCTTCGATCTCATTGGCCGCTTTATTGAACTTTGCTAACATCATTGAAACATGACCTATCCTTCCACCAACTGGGCTGCAACTATGAACAACATTCTGGAACTGATTTTGTACTTCCTCAAGCCCGACGTAAGAACCATCCTCAAGACTGTACTGAGAGGGGATCTCTATGACAAATTCGCTGATGAAAAGGAGAGCTTCAACCACCCTTTGTCTGTAGGTGATGAATTCTTCAGATATCCTCTCATAAGTTTTAATTTTGAAAACATGACGCTCTCTCCAAGCAAGGATTTGCCTTTTGTGCTCCTTTGAAACCGTTGAACCGTAGGCTGTGTCTAAATCAGCAATGATAATCTCATGCCTAGGTTTTACTTCAGCCAATGTTTGTTCAAATCCTTGGATGCCTTGACGAAGTTCATGAGCGTTTTCTCTCGACTGGAACATCTGAGCCAAGATCTCCTTTCCTCTGACAATGAAGCTCTCGATCCACTCCTGAGTCTCTTTCCCACATATGACCAGCTGTCTTAACTGATGATGATCGGCTGGTGTCTCTAAGACCTGGGGCAGCAACTGAGTTGCCTGTGAGGAACCATGAGCAAGGTTAGAAATGAAAAGCTTAAGCTGCTGATTTTCAGCCTTGAGGGCTGCCTTGTCTTCTCCGTCTTTTAGCACTCTTTCATGAAGGTTTTCAGATACAACTTTGAAGAGACTCAAATCTGCATGTCTGATATTTCTACCGAGATTAGCCTTGACCATGACAAAATCATCCATGTTTACCTCATCCCTATTCTTATCTTCTGGGGGCACCGCAGTCTCTATGACAATCTCGTTATCGGGATTCCTATCAAAATGAACTTGCTTCTTTGCCTTCTTCTTAGGAGGCTCCTGATAAATGTTATCGAGATCATCAACACTCACTTGATATGAAGGCCTTCTCCTAACCCTTCCTAAGGAGTTCTCAAGCCAAGACACCGTAGTATCTTTACTAACTTCCTTAGGAGGTACTGCTGCAATCTCTTCATCATCTTCGATATCAAGATCAATATGAATTGGTGACGAACCCGTCAAAGGTACAGGAACATGTGTTGAAGGCGGCTTCTCTGCTTCATTCTGAGGTATGGGCTCGTCAAGAGGAACTTCTGAATCAATTGTAGGCTGTTCCTGTATGACTATGCCTGAGAAATCCATCCTTCTTCTTACATTTTTATTCAATCTACTGCCTTTGATGCCATCTTGAGACTGACTTTTACCCTTTCCTTTTGACTGTGCTGTGGAAGAAGAGGGAATTATCCTTGGCGGCTCTGCTACTGGAATAGAGTTCTTCCTTTTAAGCACTAGGAAAACCTTACTATACTCCACAACTTGTTTTGTTCTGTCTTCAACTGAAAGAGATTCCTTGTTTACCCAATTAACTTGTGGAAGAGGCTGATCCTCGATTCTTTTCTGAGTGTACATTGGTAGAAGCACATCTTCATCATCATCGGAGAGTCCTTCAATGTCTTCATTCAAACAGTCTTTCATCTGATGGAGAGTCGGCATGGCGTAACTGCGGCTTTAAATTATCAAAGTCAAAATCAGCCAGTTCGTTATATCTGCTCAATTGATAGCGGCATGCATTGGCGGTCACGCATGTATAAATGCACCCAGCCCTAATGGAAAGTGAAGAGGGTTTCTTTCTATTTCTCAAGACTGTATGAACACCGTGAGCTTGCCTCAAGAATTCCATGAAGATGACCTCATCTGACGGATACCTTGGCAACATGAGCGGGGCACCTGAATAACCATAAACCCTGAGATAGGTAAAGGTAGGAAACTGTATAAACCAATCTGCCCATTCTGCCATTGCTGCCCTAGCAACTGAAGATATGCGGACGTGCAATTCATTGTCTAAGTCACGCACCGTGTACATCAAGAATGCCTCGCTCACCCTTTTGTAGTGGTGCAACGACTTTGTGAACTCCAGCTGAGGATAATAATTATATATGTGTTGAACGCTCAAGGCGGCCTCAGAACGATGCTCAAATTGGAGCATGATAGGCGCAAATAGACTAGATGTAACCATATTGGAATACATGAAGCCCCGAAAATATTATGTTGTTGCTGATGTAGAGTCCTTACATCAAAGTAGGCCAATCCATAAAATTTCGGTCGCTGCAATGTGAGGTATGTATAAAACATCAAGGGTTGAACTTGGTGGCATCTCTTTGAACCGATGATACTGTTGAGCAAAGTGATGATGATGGCAACCGTCAGCAGACTCCTCGCCCCGGGCGTTAGCGGGCAATGTCTTTATGTTTTCTTTCATCCATCTACGTACAATCTTCTTCAGCGTATTTGTCGCTATGCATGTTCCGCATCTTTTCACATTCATCCCTTGAAGAGTTACGCTTCGGGCCATGGGGGAATGGAAAAACACTGCTGAGCCATATCAGGGCTTTAGGCCCGCAAATCAACTGCCATCGTGGCCCGGATCTCTAGTAAGCCGGGTTGTAATGTAATGCAAAATTCTGAACTCAAGGCTGCCATTTGATAGGAATAGACGCTGCTGCGAGGAGTCCAGAATGACCCAGGTTCTTGATTGAAATGTTGCCTGCTCTCTCCAAGGGATATAGATCGAACACCGGCTTAACATGATTCAAGTCTGTCTCAGCTGTTTTGATGTAATTATGAAAGAGGGCTGATTCGGACTTGAAAACATTAGGAGTGTACTCCATTTCAGAAAACTTGAAGAACAACTGTAAACTCGCCTTGGTCTAGACAAGTCTTGTGCAATTTCTATTTTTAGAATGCTGATTTTTATGCTTCAACGGACGGATTTTTTGAGAATTTTTCTGAGATATGGGTTTTGTTCAGAATATCAATGCAAGACAACCCAGATCGTCCGTTTTCGAAAATCTTGAATTTTGACTGAAAAAGCAGCAAACCCTAATTTCTTCAATTTTTCCCGAAAAAAGCTGGCATCTGGGTTTCGTTCAGAATATCGTTAGAAATGGACCCGGTTGATTGGATTTGCAAAACTCTGACGTTTGATCGAAAAAGCAGCCAACCCTAGGTTTTGAAAAAAAGGCTGAATAGCAGGTTTTTCTTGAGCTGATTGGAAAGGACCGGATAGTTTGAGAATAGCAGATATAAAGGGTTTTCGACATGCAAGATAAGCGCGCTTGTTGAAGTTTGAAAAATTCTTGAAGGTGGAGGCAAAAAGACCCGGAATGGTGAAAAATTAAGCCTTGGCCATACGGCGAAAAACTTGATCTTACGGAACAAAAGCTTGAAAAGCAAGGTTTATGCTTGCTGGGTACGAAAAATCTGATGTAAAACCAGCAGCTGTGATTACTGCTAATCACAAAATTTGCTCCAAACTTGCTGCTCCAACATATGGATGCGCAAAATATTGAAAATGCATTGAAAGGGTGTTAAAACGGAGCTTAGAAGTCACGATTTAGGTTTTGCTTTCTTTTTACGCTTTTATTTCGAAACCCTAAATCTTTGTTGTTCTTTGAACTTGGGCCTTCATCTTCCTCTTCTCACAAATTTGATTTTGAAATCTTCAAAAATTTCTAAAGGCGAAAGATTTAGGCAAGGAGAACAAACTCACCCGGACAGATCAAAATTTCAACTTTTTCAGCTTTCCTCCCGTTTCAACATGCCATAGCCTCGATCCTGGTTAGCGGATCAACCCGACCAGGGCGGTAGATTCGCGGCATTGGTCACGAAAAGGCGTTAAGGAGGCACCTCTAGGCTAAAAATTTGATCTCGACCTCCGAATTCACGGGAGGCTTTTCCTTCTAGGGGCGCCCAACTTCTTCAGTGTTAGCCATTTTTTCTGATTTCCAAGCTCTTCATTAACTTCTCTTTGACAGATGATCTTGTCGAATTTTGAGCTTCGGGCGTCGGATTGCTGAATGTTTGTGCTCATCGCGAAGCTGACGGAGAATGAAGAGGGGTCTTCTGGAGACACTTCTGCCAAAAAGTGGATTTTCACCCTTCAAAAGGTTGGGCGCCTATCTTGACTGGGGGCGCCCAGTTTACCAACACTTAGTTTATTTTTCACCTTTTTCACTTTTGCTTTTAGATTTCTCTATTCAACTGTCATCGGACCTTCTGTTCAGCTCTTCGAATCTGACGACTGCGAACTCCGATTGACGTGCCGAGTGTCTTGCTGGAAAGCCAGTTGAATTCTGAAGACCTCCCGTTATAGCTTTGACTGCAAATTCATCTGTTTGCACCCTTGAAAAGTTGGGCGCCTTTCTTCACTTAGGGCGCCCAGTTTCTCCAGACTTAGAAAAAATTTCAACTTCATCTTCTTCAAGTTTCAGATCTTCATTTAATACCTCCACTTTGACTTGAATCTGCCGAAGACTGGATCGTCGGATGCTCTGCCGGGGATATTCATCGCGAAGCTGACTGAACACTGAACAACTTTCATTGAAGACCGTAACCCTAATTCTTTCATCTGGTGCCCTAAAAAGGTGGGCGCCTTTCTTCAACAGGGGCGCCCACTTTCAGCAGTGTTAGAAGATTTTCGAGACTTTTCAATCTTCTTCCTCGTTCTTCGTGCATGTTCATCGTTTCACCTTCTGCCGGAAATTTGAATGCTGAAATTGATGCCTGGCAGTCAGATGACCTCCATTGATGACCTCAGAACTCCAGATATGCTTCTGAAAAAGCTGAATAGACCCAGTAGGGCAAAACTGATTATTTTAAGATTCTGACTGCACCAGCCTGATACGGACATATTTTGGGCCAATCAAAATCAGTTCGGACCCTGTCGGACCAACTTTCTATTTTTAGAAATTTTGCGATGCTCCGGATTTCAAAAGAAACCCGGAAAAACCCGGAAAACTTTACTATTTCGAGAAAATTTCTAAAATAGCGGTTTTCCCTGGAATTTAGGGATGAAAAGCCGAGAATTTCTAAAATAGCAGTTTTCCTAAAATTTAGGGATGAAAAACTGAGATCTGGGTTTTGTAGGTTAAGCTGCTCTTAGCAGACCCAGATCGTCAGAATTTGAAAAATTTGTGTTTTAACCCTCCATGTAAGACACGTACACCCAAATTTTGACCTTTTTCATTGATTTGACAAGACTTTTACTCATTTCTTCAAAATGTCTAAGTGTAACAAAAATTTTAATTTTGGGGTACAACACCACATAATCTCATTTTGAACCTTGAAAGGCATATATCCACCATCACAGATTGGGTTAAACATAATCAACTTCTGAGTCATACTAAAGACACTTGGAAACTCTATGCTCGTCATATTTCATATGAAGATATGCACTCTATAATATTAATAGTAATAGGATTCATAATTGTCTAGTTTCCTTTATCTTATGATGTAACCCATTATTCTTGTAATAGCTTGTTTCTCAACTATATAATATTTGCACTTGACATTTATAACTAAATACTTCTTATAATTATAGATACCATCATGCTAAGATACCGTCCATATCCAAATATGTCTTTATTTATTTATTATTATTATGTATAAATACCAAATATAGGAAACTAATGTTTAACAAGTTATCATAGTGTTGGCGTTTAAAATAGCACCTCTGGAGTGCTGATTGTAAACGTTCAACTATTTCAAATGTTTTGCAACACTTCTTCGTTATTTAAAGAGGAGAAGTCCCTCTCTGCTGAAAGCAATGCATAAGCAAGGGAATGGTTAACTAAGGTTCCTATCTTTTTGTACTTCAGCGGTAGGACACAAGGGTGCACAAACACAATGCGCCGTACCTAAGCTTTTTCTCTGGTTTTGGCAGATCTTAACTACGACTATTCTAGCTTTTATCTATCCAATACCTTCAAGGTAAACAGAGCATGAGGGTAAAGGAGCAGGAATGGGTTGGTTGGATCACCTGAATTTGCCGTCTCCTGAGAATATGACCGAGGCTCTGAACTCTCGGGTATACACCGGGATAAGGTTGATACAAGCAAACACTCTTTACGGTAAACTAGATCTTAGACCTGCCAAGGAGGAGGGACTCCTATCCGAGGTATGGGCTAGGAAATGGTTTACAAGAAACAACAAATTAACGATGTTTTGGCCAACGAGCTTGCTAAGGAGGAGGAACTCCTATCCGAAGTATAGATTGAAGGACAATACATTAAACAACATCAAATGATAACTATTGATGACAAATATCCAAGGAGGAGGAACTCCTATCCGAGGAGGGAAATGAAACAACGAGCTATTAGGTACAAGACGTAGACATAACTCAAATAGATTGATCAAAATGCAAGCGCCTTCTGATATTCTTCTTCAAAGCTTTTATCAACGAATTACAAAGGTTAGGATAGCAAAGGCACAAAATCATGCACAATTACAATCGACCAACGAACTCTCATCCAAGAATGAACAAATATTCGCTTTCAAAGCTGTTGGCAACAATGGCGCAGCAATTTTGCATAGCAAGTAAAAGTTAAACAAACAATGAGCCCAAGGCTCTTACTTATAGAACTCAAAGGAGTGGGCAACCCCAAAATCTCCTTGAGTTAACAATGAGTTGTTGCCAATCAATTAGCAAGATTTATTCCTAAAAAAGGGGAACAAGCAGTTAACTGGAAGACTACTTCAGTTAACTAAAAGTAAACAAAGAGTCAACTGGAAACTACTTCAGTTGACTAAAAGTAAACTAAAGGTGAACTTAAATGAAAGTATCCCTCCAAAATAGACATCCACATTTAGTGGAGATCTAAGATCCACAAATCATGGAAGCCGATTAGACATCCTTAATCAGTGGGATCTGACAATGCATGATTTAAGGGATATGGAGTTAAACTTGGAAAGAAGCATCAAGTTAACTCCAATTACATTTAATGTCATCTTGAGTTGACTTGGAAAGAAGCATCAAGTCAAACTCAAGTATCATAAATGCTACTTGGAGGGTGTAGGACGTCCTTCTTTGGTGCCTTTATAGTTCACCATTAATCAACAATGTCTTTATCCATTCATTGACTTCATCAGCTTCTAGGGAGTTAATGCTCTGTAGAATGATGACATGGCGTCACAGCATTACCTCACCCGTTGTGAGTTGATTCCCGAAATCTATACACTGAGATGCTGCCTCTTCAAACTTGGTTGATAAAGTTGCTACCTTAGCCAGCTTGCAACCATTTGGATCATCAAGAAAGGTACTGCGGATGACATCCCTGAACTGGTTATGTACAGTGACCATCTCGATGTATTCTCCTCCCTCACGCTGATATTTCATGCAAGGGAAAGATATCACCAACATTCTTGCGAAGTTGATAATAGTGGCAACCACCCGTCTGTAATCAATCAACTCTACTGAATGAGCGTCATAGGCTTTCACCTTGTATGCCAATTGTTCCTTCCAAGCAAAGAGATGTCGCTTGTTTTCCTCAGAGTAGACAGATTGATACGCTAATTGCAAGTCTGCAATTGTGCTCTCGTCTTCTAGCCTCTTCTCTGCAATTCTTTGTTCTGATTGCTGGATCTCCGCACGAAGTCCATGTGCTCTATCTCGTAACTGGTATAGATTTTCCAGTATACATCTTCCCTTGAGAACAAACTCTTCCACTTGATCTCTCAAGTGTTTACCAAATGTTATCAATTGTCAATGATTTTGTTCGGCGGGGAGATCTAGTAATCCTGCTGGTAGGGCTGCGACATTTGGGGTGCCATGTATCAAGCTGGTTATGTATGACCTCAGTTTCTGATTTTCAGCCTTTAAGGCTGCCTTTTCTTTACCATCCTTAGCCATTCTTTCTTGTGCGCTCACCGAAGCTATTCCGAGAAGGTCTACCTCCACCCGTCGTGTAGTCTTCCCAAGGTTAAGTTGAGACAAAGTGTAGTCTTCCACTTGAACCTCGTGTATGCTTTTCTCTACTGGTGGGGCAGCAGTCTCTATGATGATTTCACACTCTGCATTCCTTTCTATGTGAACTTGTTTCTTCAACCTCTTTGCCGACATGTCTTGTGGGACGTGGTCGAATTCGGTAAAGTCAAGTTCATAGGAGGGTTTTTCCCTCTTTCTTCCTAGGAAGCCTTCAAGCCAAATAGAATCTCGGCGAACTTCACTAGGAGGAATGTGAGGCCCTTGAATGCTAGATGTGTGTGATTGTGCTGGAGTAATGTCTCTCGGTGGCGAATCCAAGTCGATGAGGACTTGTGACCTCTGTGGTACTGGTGATATTTGTGGCTCTGCTCCCATAACAGGCACCGTTTCTGCTGTTGCTTCTGCTGATGTTGTTTCTGCCATTGGCTCTGTCATTGGTTCTTCAGCAACTACTGCTGCTGGTTCTTCCGTGATAACTTCTGCTGGATCAAGGGTAGCAGTCTCTACTCTTTGTTCTGGGGCAGCAATACCCGTGATTATTTCAGGACTATGTGTGGCTTTCTCCACAGGTGTCCTCTGTGTTCTAGGCTTCGTAGGCTTCGACATCCTCATCCCTCGAGGAGGATTGCACCATTGCTTCTGCCTAGGTTTCCTTTTTGAAGTGGAAGGTGGTGGAGACTGAACCTGTGGCGGCTCTGTTCTGTGAGGTATAACCTTCCTTGATTTCTTGCTATCGAGATAGAGTTGGCTATTTCTAACCACTCTACTCGTTCTTTCCTCTATAGACGTGTTTTCCTTGGCATACCAATCCACTCTTGGGAGTGGTTGGGAGTCAACTGAATCTGCGAAGAATGAGGGGAGAATGATTTCCCCTTCATCATCGGACAGGCCCTCGATGTCTACTGACATAAAATCAGCAATTTGCAGGAGTCTGAACCTGCTGTAGTTCCTTCTTCGCACTTCATACTCGTCTTGACAATTTACCAAATAATCTTCCATAGAAGACTTATGTGACGAGTGCTGCTCGAGATGTGTTGCATAGAGCCCTCTAGGATCATAGGATCTTCTCTCAATGAGATACTTGAGATTAAACCTCACCATTTCCTGACTCGTCATCTTAGCATTTCCTGACTCGTCATCTTAGCATCTGCCGCAAATCCGCATCTATAGAGTCCCATTCCAATGGGAAAATTAACAGCTGTCTTCCTCTTCAGGCGCAAGTAGACGTGAACTTCGGACAACTGTCTCAGGAATTCCATGAAGACTACTCTATCTGAAGGGTATCTTGGTAGCATAGCGGGGTGACCAATGTAGCCATACACGCGTATGTAGGAGAACGTGGGGAATTGGATGAACCAATCCGCCCAATCCGCCATTGCCTCTCTGGCTGTCTTTGAAATACGCACGTGCATCTCATGGTCTAGCTCACGTACGGTGTGCATAATGAAGAGATCACTCGTTCTTTTGAAGTGTCACTCCGCTTGAGTAAACTCAAGACGTGTGAAATGTTCGTGAACCTTCTGCACACCTAAGGTTCCCACATTGTTCAATATCTTGAAATCACCTTGGAAGGCGATCAAGTATACTAGGTAAGAGCACATGTGGAACCTATGAGCTTCCAGATACCCAGTGATTTGTCGGTGGAGTGTGTCACTAATCAGAGTGGCCCAGTCATAATATTCCCTTCTGCCAATGATTTTAGCAATGACATAGTACATCCATGGCTGGAATTGATGACCATCCTCTTCTCCAGTGATTCTATTGAGTAGAGTGATTAACACTACGTACTCATCTTTACATTCTCCTCGTCCCACCAACTTAGGCAAGTTTGCCTTTGTCACTTTTAGCCATTTTTTAGCTATTATCCTTTGACATTTGTCCTTGGCTGTCTCAAATGCCTTCTCGCATTTCGTCACGGATATGACTTTGCTGTTAGGACATGATGGAATATCAAAACACCTTTCAATATCCTGAGGCTTTAGACGGCAAACCATTCTTCCATCTGCTGCTCTGATTTCTCTAGTGGTAGGATTGTAATGCTTGACACAAGCAATTACAAGCTCCACGCTTTGTAACGTGATGGGAATGGATGCGGCCTGTAGCAACCCGGATTCTTCAATATTCTGCAATGTGATTTGATTCATGCCTTCCAACTGCTCCAAATCAACTACTGGATTTACTTGATGTAAATTTGTGTCAACTGTTTTCAAGTAATCATGGAACAGGACCGTCTTGGTCTCGTATTGTACCTGGGAGTACTGCATCTTGAAAAATTTAAAGATTGACTGTAAGCTTGACCTTGTTCTGATAATCTCCGGAAACCCCTGAAAATAGCGCCCTGCCAAGAAGTATTTTTTCGAAAAAAGTCTGGCACATGGGTTTTGTTTGTGCTTCAATGCTGAACAAGCCCAGTTCCTCAAAATTTTGATTCTGAAACTCTTTCGGAAAAACCCCCAAAAATAGGGGCAGCAAGTTTGCTGATTCTGGAAAATCTGACGAGATGGGTTTCACTGGAAAATTATGTTGAATCTACCCAGTTGATCTGATCTGATGTAGCCTGTTGCCTTGTGTGACATGCAAAAAAACCTAAGAGAAGAAGTAGACAGAAGATGGATTGGAAGTTTTTATCTGACTCCCGGAGAAAATTTGTCTCTGAATCCAATCCTCAAATTAGCAATCTTCTTCTGCTTCAGATCTGCAAGAAAAATTGAAGAACAGATGAAAACCTTGTCCAAATCTATCAATGGCGTCCTTGAGAGCTTATGGCTGTTCTTGAATCTTAACCTGCAATGAAATAATGAAGTAGGACGCCTTCACCTTGAATATATAGATTCAAGCCTTAGATCCACAAGTTTGGGGACCTAACTCATGCTCAAAAGTGATTTTGGCTTGATCTGAAGTTCAAAAAGGTGATTTCCACTGATTGTGGAGTGTTTTAGCCAAGTTTAACTCAAAATATCTTGACTTTAGTCAACAACTTGACCTTTGACTTCTTTTAGGCGTCCCTTTTGAGTTTTGCAAGTTTTTTAATATTTTCTCTCTTGAATGACCTTAGTTTGATCTTGAATCTGGCTTGATCTGTTGATCCTGAGATGTTGCTGACACATTCACTGCTGAGCTGGATCCAACCTAAACAGAAATGTCTGGGAGAGTTGATGGTAAAAAGCTGAGTTTAAGGCCTCAAAAGAAAGGGCGCCTTTTCCAAGAAAGGGCACTTTTGCCTGTGCCTTGGTGAATTTACAATCTTCGTTCTTCAGCCTTTTGAAATGACCTCTCGTGCTTTGATCTGGATTTCTCGTTGATCAGAGAATCAGATGATTTCGCTTGATATCTCACCAGGTAGCCAGTTCCGTTTCGCCAAAGATGACTGAATTCAAAAAACTTGGAATTCATTCTAGGGTTCCTTTATTCAAGGGCGCCCCTTCTTGAAAAGGGCGCTTTTGTCCTTCAGCATGTTTATCTTTATCCTAAAAGTTCACTAAACCTCATGATGCTTTGCGGATGTCTGCTTAAGTATCTTTGCTAATTTAGCCGAAAGTTATCAACAAGTTTTTGTCATTTATCAAGACGAGGTCTAAAGGAAGGGCGCTCTTTTCTTTGAAAAGGCTTTTCTTTTTTATTTTCGCCGACGTTGTTTCGATATTTCTTCAATCGCTTTTTGCCTTTCATCACACCGCTTTGGATCTATTCCTCGGTTTTACCTATTTGCAACGCGCCAAAAGTCAAAGGTCAAGATGACAGCCAGACCAGACTTCATTTGACCTTTAAAAGATCATGGGCCTGGCGAAAAGGCTCTTTTCAGATTGTGAACTATCTTCCTTCACATTTCCAGAAAGTTAGTCAAATTCTTGACCTTTTGGGTTTCAGAATCTCCTTCATCAAACAGCATCATTTTAGACCTTTTCCGCCATGGTTGCATCGTTGAAGCTTTTGAAGCTTAGCTTTCAGCACTTGGTACTCGCCAATCTGCCATTAATGGCTGCGGAGCTCCTAACTTTGTTCCTAAAAAATAGAAATAGACCCACCAGAGTAAAACATGTCTTTTGATGATTCTGACTTGACCAATGTGATCATGAAGCCTTTTAATCATATCAAAATCATTTTCAATCATTTCTGGGAAGGTCCTATTTTTGGGGGTTTCCCTGAAAATAGGGGCGTAAAACCCTAATTTTCAAATTTTCAGAATTTTGCACATGTGTTCCTTGAAGAAACCCACCAAGATCCTATGATTGGTTTGACCTAAAACAGACTTTACATGGCATTTTAACAAGATTTAGCTCAATTTATACAGAATGCCAAAAATTTATTTTGGGTACAACATTAGGCTCCATCATAATATAGTCAACCTATAATGAGATCCTCAAATGATGTTTCTCAATACGGAGATAAAATAATGACAACATGCTTCTGATAATGAAAAGACGAAACATAATCCCTCACAGAGTTTACCATTTCATCAACTATAGTTTATTCTACCAGCAGGAATATTTCAGCCCAGCGAAGTTCTTAATGAAATAAAACATTTGTTCCCATCTATTGTACCATTAGGCAGGTCAAACCAGGTCAAGATCTTATACAAATACAAAGGTATATGATTTTGGCATAAAATATTTAAGATATAACTTTATTTCAAGGAATACCATGCCTACGTGTTACACCTAAACTGTTTTGGCAAAATGCTATCAACATATGTAACAACATGGACAACGCATGTGATCTATTGACTATAAGCAATGCCTCCCTTAAATATGTATCAACATACACATAAGCATAAATCGCCTAGATTAATTATTTTCCAGCTATGGAAATGAATAAATTAGAATTAATCGCTATTTTAAGATAAAATGTGATATCTCATAGAGTACTTAGCTTGGAATCAATGGCAAAGATATGTTTGAAGTATGCGCTGAAATCTGTTGTTATGCCTCTGTCTGAGTTTACGCTACCTCACACTAATTTTTCACACCCTCAAATCACAAGAAGTCAGCCCCAAAAGGGCTATGAATTTCCATTTTCCTCCTTGCTCTTCCTTCACTCGATTCTTGGCATTCCTCGGCATTTTCTTCCTTGCATTTTCTTCCAAATCTGAGCATCCCTATTTCCTCTAACCTTTATGCCCTAGTGGATGTCCACGGTCTATTACACAAGCTCCCAGTTTAGCACAGGCATGGAGGATATTGCTAGGTTTCCTCTTGCCCATTGTGTTTGCTTGAATGTTCTACTGCCTTTTCAACAAACCCATTTGGTTCCCATACTCTCCGTCTATTCTTCACTCTCTATGCTGAAACGCCTCTATTCTTGTGTTCTCTCTCTCACCATACTCTGCATTCCTTTCCTATGCTATTTTTCTTCCTTCACTCCTCTGCTACTCGTGTTCTAGGGTTTTTTCCCTCTACACCATTCCAACATTTCTCACGCCTTGCTCTGCTCATGTCTTCACCAAAATGTCACATCTACCTGCACTCTTCTTCCCTACCTGTCTCTCCTTCCTTCGCCTTCTTTTCCTAACTCCTTTGTATCTCATCCCAATATCATTACACTAGATGCTACCATAGATTGCAAGCAAGGAATCCAGAAATTGTGGCAGGCATTTAGACTATTTCCTATGGTTGCATCTAACTTCCAAATTCCCTATTGACTCTTCCAAAACTTGGTTGACCCCTTTCTGTCCATGCATTTCTCTGCATTCTCTCTTGTTGGCCCCTTTTCCACATGGTTTTTGTTCTGCTCAAACTACCCAAAACTTTGTGTTTATCGTGGGTATTGCGTCAATCTTCCTTTGCACATCATTCTTCTCACAACCTGCCCACGCTTCCTCCATTCACGTGCAAAATCGAACGGAAATATGGGGGAGGATAAGGGTGTCATACTTTATTAAATGCATAGTCATCCCTAAGTTTATTATGCCTTTCCTCATTATTAAAAATTGTTTCCTTGTGTTTACTTATTTGACCACAGAATGTCTGACGTCAGAGGGTCCTTTGACGGGGATGTGACTAGAAAATTTTACTATGGTCTTGGAAATAGTGAAGCAGGCTCTTTAGTCACAATCTCAGAAAGATGCCATGGATGCAAAGCATCAAGAATTGATGAAAACCAACACTAGAGAAAATATTTCTACAGTCTGAAATAGCTCTTAGAACTTGGTACATCAAGATTAATGAGCATATCCTCAATCATGGATTTGCCAAGAATCCATATGATTTCAATCTCTTCTTGAGAAAGAGAGAGAGAGAGATTGTGATTTTGATAATATATGTCGACAATTTGATCATCACTTATAGTTCCCAAAAGATAATTGAAGCAATAGAAAATGATCTCAAATGATCATTTGACATGATAGATCACGAACTACGGCATTGCTATCTTACACTAGTGGTATGGCAAGGGAAAAATTGTATACTTGCAAAAAGAGTGAAATATGCCAAGATACTACTCAAGAAATTCTGAATGTCAGATAACAAACCAATGCCAACACCCATGTATAAGGTTCCATCTTTTCCAAAATGATCCATTACCATGAGTAATATGAAACTCTTTTTTGTCAATTGATTAGGAGTCTCATTTACATAGCTTACATTAGGAAAATTATTAGTTATCTTTTGAGGTTCATGAAGGAAACTAAGTTGCGTCATTGGAAAGCAACAAAGTGGGAGTTGATATATGCTCATGGTAAAACAAAACATGACTTGGAACATAAGAAAAATGATGATTTGACTTGACTAAATACACGTAAATGAGCTACGCAATATCCTTGCATGATAGGAAATTCACTTTAGGGTTTTTCTTTTTTCTGGGATTTGGTATGATATCTTGAGGGAGTAAAAAGAAAACCAGAATTGTTGGCACTTCCACAAAAGAAAAATATCACACCATAAGTGGAGTTGTTTGGGAGTGAATATGTTTGCATTGCATCTTGACAAGAATGGGCATACCAAGATAAAAACCTACAATTCTCTTTCGCAACAATCAAGTGTTGACATGTTGTTTTTAATCTCATTTTTCATGAGTGCACTAAACAAATTGAGGTTCTATAGAACTACATTCGAGAACATGATCAACAAGATAATATTCAACTCCAATATTGTTCATCTTAGGAGCATTGTGCAAACATTTTATGGTTTACCAAATCCCTTTTAGCAATGAAGTTCAAAGCTTTTTGAAACATCCTAACCTACGTTCTTGGGAAAATGATGTAATAAGAAAGGATTGCTGGAATATAAATATCTTACATCATTAACAACAATAATAGTTAATATTATTGTTAACATAGGTAGTTGGTTAGGAGATAGTTGAATAGTTTTTCAACCACCTATTTGTAATTGCATATATTGTCTCTTATAACTAATATGATTGCTTACTGCTCTCCATGATTTTAATTGTATGATGCAAAATAAGGTTAGATTCAAATTTTAATGATAGATGCTTTTAAATTTTAGAAGTTTGATTTTATTCCTTCTCAATGTCAGTGTAGATCTAAATGCAATAGTATATAATAATGTATCATCATACAATGACAACAGTTTATCCTAATCTATATTGGGTCATGATGAGGGAGATGACCATGTCAGTTTTGCATTGTTGGATGAGGCAATGACGCAAACATCGATCCAAGATGCAAGGCCTCCAACATCACAACCTTAAGGCCACATTAGAACTCAAAGCTAAATATTTTTGTTGTTACTCATTATTTAGTAGTTACAAGTGATACTCTAAGAATGCAGAAGCTTGACACAAACATTGAAATAAAATTTTGGAATGGTGTTTGATGGCACATTATATAGTTTATTGATATGTTAATGAAAAGACATGCCAAGTAATTGTAAAATAAGATTAATGATATTATGATCAAGTGACCTAAGACCAGAAGCTCTCATAAATAATGCAGGCCACACCACTGGATCTATGAACATGACCTGATCTTTAAGTCTCAAGTTGAAGACTACACAATAACATCACAATTTCAGTAGATAATAGAAATACTATCACAAAATACAGGAAAGTGCTAGGTTGAAAAGAACCCTAGGTTTAGAAAAATGGAGGAAAACGTTTATGTACCTTGAGGATGCTTCATGGTCTTCATTGGTGCCAAATGTGATTTGTGATGGTATGCATGTTTAAGAAATAAACTTGTGTATGAAACCAGTGGTATTTGTGTGTAAAGCAATTAACAGTTACATTTCCGCTAAGACATCCCACACAATTAGTTCCATTGTACAAGAGGAATACTATATAGATAGATCAATTCAATAGGTTATACATGAGCAATAAGATAACACTCATATTTTTGTACTTCACCAAGACTCTGAATAAAACAAACTAATTAAAACTGATTTAAATTTATCTGCAAACAATAGTCACTTGTGTATGAATACAGGTTAAGTTTTTGTTTAAATGTGAAAAGCTATTTAGTGATAGAAGAGGAACCACAATCATCTTTGAAAATGGCATCTTCATAAATTCCAAAAAAATAAAAGCAAGGCTTAAATAAATAATTGAGTGAAAAATTAGGTTCTCCTGCTCATCTGAATGAAAAACCAATGCAGGTTTGCAAAAAATTCCAATACACACATAAATTGCTGAATAAAAAATGGTGGTTGATAAATCATAATAAATACAGTGATTGCTGAATTGTTTTAACTTTTATCTTCTGTTATATAGGAGGTAATTTTTTATGTTACCACATTGTCAGCAAATATGATTGTGTTTGTGTGTATGTAAAACAAGATAGAACAAAATACAGAGGGAAAACAAAAAACTAATGTGAAATCTATATCAAGTAAAATCAAGAAGTTTATCTACTTACCTTTGACCTTGTTGCGGGAAAACTATACAGTCAATCATGTGATGAAGATAGGGGTTGTTAACTGCTGATATAACTCGTACATCACCTGGATGAAGGCATGGGTTTTTTGCTACTATCACTTTCCCTTCAACTATGCCAGTCCCAGGATCAATGCCCCATTGTTGACCTGCAGAAAGCCCTGTATCATGGAATCGATTGATTTCTGGTGTGCAAGAAACTTGAATAAAGACTTCACCATACTTTAATGTTCTTGTCTCATCCAGGCAGCCCATCAAGCATGCCCCCTTTGGAACAAATATGCGTGCCTTGCATCTTAATTCAAAGAGTTTAGATGCTCGAAATGCATGAAGAATCATTGACATGTATGGCTCAGAATTAGGCAAATAGCCAGCTGAAAGCATACTTAGAAGGACATTATGAGAATCAGCCACACGCATGATTTTCAGGACTTCCATGGCAATGGCTCTGTTAGTCAAAAGCTGATCTAGATTTGTGACTGCTTCTTTCTGCAGCTTCTCAAAGTTCTGATCCCTAACTCCCAATGTAGACAAAAGAGTTATCACTTGGCGATTCAAATAGCATGGTCTGAATTTGGTCCAAGAAAGAACATCAAGATTGCTATTGTTTGACTCATATTTTTTCATGCTTGGCCGCAGAGAAAGTTTATATGGAGATCGAGGATCCACTGCTACAACACCTTTGTAACCACCAATCCTTATTTGAAATGCAGAGGGTATATTATCACAATTACACTTGGCAGCTACCTGTTTTGCCAGGGACAAAGATATCTTCCCAATTCCATCAGAAAAATTATATCTTTTACCTTGTCTCTCAATCAAAATGTCCGGAATATTTTCAATTTCATGTGGATAAACATGAAGTGTTTCAGTCGAAGAGCTAAAGGATTGTCCCATTCTTACTGCACACTTTGCTACATTTCTAATAGCTAAAAAATCACCCATCCATTCTCAGATACTCTGTGCATTAACTTCTCCAGCTGAAGCAAAGAACCACACAGAACTTTCTCGTAATTGACTAGTTGAAAAAGCAAGAAAGTCAAACTTCTTACTCCCTATCACAATACCTTCCTTTAAAATTGAGAGGACACGTTTGTATAGTTTTGTTCTCTTTTCTACACCATTCTGTAATCTCTGGGACAAATCAGTTGAGTACAGTCTGTTCCAGTTCTCATCAATAAAGGTGACACGGAGAAAGTTATTAATGTATTTTGCATACTGCCGTGTCACACGGTTGGATACATTGATTTCAGGTCCAAAGAAGTACACTTTTGAAGGCGTGACTTGTACCCGGTAAACATACATCAAGCCATTGTCCAGAGAAGCATTTAGTGGATCAGTGTGCCTTCTTAAATTTTTAAATTTTTTGAAATTTTCATATTCCTTCTTAATTAACTTCACTGGATCATAGCATGTGTTTCTCAAATTACTAAGTTTTACAAGAGCCCAATTTATATAGGCATAAGGTATCCGTTTAGGATGTAGCAAATAGAAGAATTCCCTGCTAAGGCTTGGCCCACTGAGCAGTCCATTCTGAACCAGTGAATTTACTTGGAACAGTATTTCAAAAGGCACATTAAGTCCCACAGGGGGACTTAAAATTGGCACCAATCTTGTAGAAGAAAATGAAATACCTGATTCTAGAGAGAGCAACTCTTCAATTTCTTTGTAATGAGCCAAATTCTCTCGAATTTGAGAAATCTTACTGCCATGTGGAAGCTTAAAGCACAGTGATAATGATTGGCCTATACTAAAAAACGAGGTAAAGTCTGTGGTCCTTACCCAGGTATCACTGTTGTCCTTGTAAAAGTCGAGTTGATCATTCATATCATAACTTGAGATTGCTTCTTCCTTATAATAAATCTTTGGAGCGCTAAGCAACTGTCATGAGATAAGAGTATAAGCTGACTAATCATTTCAATGTAAACATTCAACTGACAACACTTACAACATATCACCCTCTCCTTTATTATAAGTGAAAAAAGAAAGTCCAATGGCATTTGTCAATGTGCATTGACCCATGCAAAATTTATTATAAGTAAAACTAATAGATATCCAAAACGAATTTAATACAATTTACAATATAAAATCTCAGTCAATTGCAGAGTTGAGGATTTTTGTTCAAATTACAAACATTTACATGTATTTGAAAAAAAAAATGCAATGCACATTCAAAAAGTATTAAGGACAGATTAGGGATAAGAAAAATATCAATTTGCTCATAAATCTAACTTCTAGCAATTAGTTTAGATCAATCTCAAGCTTGATTTGTTAAAAACTTAAGAGCAAAGAATCCAACATGATTACCATTTATTGTGATTTTCCTCTTGAAACATTACTCTTATTTAAGCATCAATGTCGATTTACAGGTTTTGAGTTTTATTATAACAGGTGATTGAGTATATTTAAACAAAATTCATATTTTCTTGGTTATTTACTTTTTTGAAGACTAGATAAATGAAGATTTTTTGTTAGAGGACGTTTGCAATCCTAGCAACTCAAAGATTTATATTTCCTCTCAGATTAGCATTTGACAAATAAATATTGTGTCATGCAACAGAGCTCTCGCTCTTACTATAAAAATAAAAAAATAAAAATAGAAATAGACTAAAAAATTATTTTTATGTCTACGAGTGACCAAAGTAGGTTGATGGAACTCAAAATTACATCCATTTATAATATAATTATATAACAGTACTAGGTTAGAAAAAATCCTGAAAACTG
The DNA here is from genome assembly GCA_007258455.2 of Sequoia sempervirens. Classification (NCBI taxonomy): domain Eukaryota; kingdom Viridiplantae; phylum Streptophyta; class Pinopsida; order Cupressales; family Cupressaceae; genus Sequoia; species Sequoia sempervirens. The sequence goes on along the minus strand of VDFB02256132.1, from coordinate 239,022,297 downwards.
AAAAAGGTGACTAGGATTCAAGCTAAAAGGAGTAAAACAATGAAAACAAAAAAGGGAGTAAACCTTAGACAGGTAAACCCTAACAATAGACAGAGGTGCAAATGTAAATAGCCAAGTAATAGGAGGAGGGTAACTGCCAGCATTGTCATCAACCACCACAACAAGACAAGTGCAAGATCTGATATTTTACATAGGATAATGACCTAGGCTGCAAGGGTCCAGCTGGACAATCCTGGGAGAAAGAAAATAGATGTCTAGTGTGACTATTTGCAAACTCCCAGAAGTCATCTGAGTCATCAAATCAAATATAATGTCTCTAATTTCACATATAAAAACATCACAAGAATATATAAACCAGATACATTATATGTTTATGCTAGCAAGCATTTAGCATTCAAATCAAATCAAATGTTAACAGTGTCTATTGTTGGCGTAACAACTAACACCTCTGGAGTAAAAGTTGTTATGAACAGCCTATGTACACTACGCAATGAGTGCTCTTCAAATTAGGAGGGGAAGCTCCCTCGATGTGCTTTGACAAAAATACTTACAAAGGGAAATAAGCTAAACTATGTCCTGTCTTTTTGTTTCAGCTGTAGAGGCACAAGGCTTTCTTGAAAGAACTTATACGTTGCAGTTGAGTTTTCTCTGGTTTTGCAGATCTACTAACTACAACTTAAATTTAATCTATCCAATCTCCTCAGGAAAACAGAGCAAGAGGAAACGGAGCAAGGTTTGACTATCTGACGATAAACGAGTTTAGATTCTCTACTTGAGGGCAAGGTGGCGCAACTATCATCTCAATCTAAACAAGCTTATTGGGCACAAAACAGATTTAAGAATTTACCATGACAATCTTATGAAACCCTATGTGGCATAACACTTGATCAAAATAGTAAAGACTTCACAAACAGCTTTTATCATCACAATCTCACGAAACCCTATGTGGCATAACACTTGATCGTAATGATAAAAGTCTCACAAAACAGATTTATCTAAACTATGGGAGGAATTTACCACGCCAATCTTATGAAACCCTATGTGGCATAACACTTGATCAAAGTAGTAAAGACTTCACAAAACGATTTTATCATCACAATCTCACGAAACCCTATGTGGCATAACGCTTGATTGAAATGATAAAAGATTCACAAAACAGATTTATCTAGACTATGGAAAGAATCCACCATTACAATCTCTTGAAACCCTATGTGGCATAACAATTAATCGTAATAGCGAAGACACATGAACAAATACCAAAAGAGCAATATTGAGGGCAAGGTAGGCGCAGCATATATTTCTCTCTCAAGCAAAAGTTAATTACAAATGAGCAAAAGCTCTTATTTATATACATCAAGGTGTAGGGAACCCTAAAATCACCTTGAGTCATCTACGCTTCTTGCAATGCATGCAAGATTTGCTGCCAAACCCTAATGAAGTAAACTATACAGTTAACTGGAAAGCTACATCAGTTAACTGAAACATCTAATCTAAAAATGGACTATTGTGCAAGCATGCACGTCCTTATTGAAAGCAAGTTAACTGGAAGACTACCATCAGTTAACGTAAAACCCTAAAATAAAACTCCAAGTGTGTAAAGCTGATCTCAGAATAGATATGCATGTGATGACAACATCGAGTTAACTTGAAAGGGTAACACCAAGTTCAACTCGTGTGTGTAATGTCTATCCTGAGAGGTGGGAACTGAAGTTTACTAGTCGTGATCTCGAGCAATCAATCCCTCAACGAGATTGTTAACTGTATCACTATCTGGAGCTATGAGACTCTGTCGAAGAATGCTATGTTGATGCAGCATGTCCTCACCAGCTGTAATCTGAGACTGAAGTTCCCCTCTGCTCCTCGTTGCCTCATCGAATAATGCTGACATGACTGTAAGCTGAGTAATCTTACAGCCAATGGTCTCCCCACTGAAAATGGTATGAATGAGTGCCTGGAGCTCTGACTGAACGTCGGTAAGCTCAATGTAGGCACCACCCTCGATCTGGTAACGGCACGGTAAGCGAGATACTAGAGTTCTCACAAACCGGAGTGCACTAGTGACGTGCTCTCTACTTTCAGCCAACTCTGATGCTAAAGTGTCTTCTATCTTTGCCCTGAAAACCAATTGTGTCTTCCAAGAGTAGATAGCTTCTTTGTCCTCTGCATCTGTGACTGCATCATACGCCACACTCAGGTGAGCAATCATAATCTCATCTCGGGGTTTGTTAATAGCCATATCTCGTTCCTCATCCTGAAGACGAAGACGAAGCTCTCGTGCATTGTACCGCAACTGATATAACTCTGTGAGCATAGTACGGCCTCTAGCAACGAATTCTTCCTCCCACTCCTCCAAACGCTTGCCATATGCAACTAAGTGATTGAGTTGACTTTGCTCTGCTGGAGGCTCAAGCATCGGCGGGAGTGTATTAATGGCATCGGGTCTATGCACAAGACTAGAAATATACTGACGAAGTTGTCTGATTTCAGCCTTGAGGGCTGCCTTATCCTCTCCGTCCTTCAGTATTCTATCCCTGGCACTGTCTGTAGCAACTTGTAGAAGATCAACCTGAGTCTGGCGTGTGCTGCGACCAAGGTTAACTATGATAACTTCAAAATCCTGAGATTCTAACTCAGCCAAGTCCTTACCCTGTGGAGGTACGGCAGTTTCAATGACAATCTCCATATCAGTGTTTCTCTCTACGTGAACCATGTTCTTGACTCTCTTGTCTGGCGCATCTTGGTAAATGTCGTCAAAATCAGAATGATTAAGAACATAAGATGGCTGCCTCCTCTTCCTTCCTAGCTGAGCTTCGATCCAAGATTGGTCTCGGCTAATGCTACTAGAAGGGTCTGCACTAGCGACAGGAGGTACTGATGAGAGTGAGTGTGTAGAAGACCCGCTGCGAGGTGGAAGTCTAAATCAATTCGATGTGAATTAGGACTGGTGGCTACTCTGCAGGCCCGATGTAGGAACTTGAGGAATTTTGAATCGGTACTAATCGGAAGCTCTGGCCGATCTACGAGCTGGCTCTGTGATAGAACATGTCGAGGCTCCGTATATTAATAGCAGTGTAGCGCCTTGCCCTTTGAATTGTTTGGCTTGACCTTTCTTGGGAAGGATTATCCTTTTCTTTTGTTTAGGTTTTGGCGAGGATGAGTAGCGAAGGATTCACCACTCGTGACTCTGCTCTGGGAACGCTGCCCGTCTTCTTCTTTGTCGAGGTAAAATTATCGCATTACGAATAACTCTACTTGACCTCTCCTTGACCGTTGCATATTCCTTGGTACCAATCTACTGCGGCATGATTTGTGTCGACACGCTCTGGCGAGGAAGAACTTCCTCCCTCGTCATCGATAAACCTCCACATCTTACGATGAAAGCAATCTGTGAGAGAGAAGCGGCCCGTAAGCTGCGTCTGCGAACCTCGAAGTCATCGCATTTGCCTAAATAATCCTCCATAGAAGGTTCGTGATATGTACCTCCAGCAAGGCGAGCTATATAATGACTTGAAAGATCATAGGCACGTGCTTCAACAAGATACTTAAGATGATATTTCTCAAGCTCTTGCCCTGCAATTTTACTATCAATTGTCGACTTGCACCAATACATTCCGGCTAAGAAAGTTGAGATGGTGCATTACTGCGGCGTAGAAGGCGATAGAACATAAAATACATCACATCTTAGAATTCCTGAAAGATTGTTTTATTCGAAGGATAACGTGGAAGCATAGCTGGATTTCCTGTGAAGCCGTATACTCGGATGTAGGTGTATGTTGGGAACTGTATAAACCAATCTGCCCATCCATCCATTGCTGCCTAGCAGCTGCCCGAGATCACCGAGCGATTGCAATTCCGGTTAAATTCCTCCTTTGTATGGGTAGGTCAAAGCCGCCGTGAACCGGCGGAAGCTGGCGTTAGGCTTTAGTGAACTCAAGCTGATCATAATACTGATAGACTTTCTGAACACTGAGAATGCCCACGGTGTTTAGCCCTCGGAACTGACCTTGATAAGCGATCAAGTACACGAGATATGAACACATATGAAACTCATGAGCAACCATGAAACCGGTGATTTGCCTGTGGAGAATGTCGCTGATGAAGGATGCCCAGTCATAATGCTCCTGCCCAGAAATGATGCGACCAATAATGTAATACATCCAAGGCTGGAAAACATTTGCATGTGCTTGACCTGAGACACGATTCAGGAGTGTGATTAGAATCGCATACTCATCCTTATATTCACCGTGACCCACATTGTTTGGCAATCTGTTCTTTGATTGTTTTAACCATCTTTCTGCCATCTTCTTCTGACACTTGTCCATATCAGCATCAAATGCCTGCGCACACTGCTCCATAGAAACAACTAGGCTGTTCTGGTGTTGAGGAATGCCAAAACTCCTTTCGATGTCCAAAGGTTTGAGACTGCAAATGACCCGTCCGTCAACTGACACTATCTCACGAGTAGTAGAATTGTAATGCTTAATGCAAGCCATCACGAATTCAATACAATGAACGGAGATAGGTATGGAAGCGGCCTCTAATAAGCCAGACTGCTCAATATTTTGAATAATTGAACTTCTGATCTTGACTGGGTCTAGCACTTCTTCTGGCAATACTTTGTGAAGGTCTGTCTCAACCAACCTGAGAAAATCATGAGTAAGGACGGTTTTGGTCCTGTATTCGAGCTGAGTGAACTGCATTTTGAAAAATTAGCCTGTTGACTGTGAACTTGACTATATTCTGACAAGATTTCTGGAAGCTAAAAATAGCCTTTCGAAGAATTATTTTCAGCGAAAAATCCGAGATATGGGTTTTGTCCAGAAAAGGATTCTAAGACAACCCAGATCGTCAGATTTGCGAAAATTCAACTTCTACTAGATCGTACAAAGACTTTTCACTTAAGAAAATTAGCAACTCAAGAACGAACGTTCTAAAGTTAAAAATTCGTGAAAAATCAAACGCACATTTCTAACTCGAGGAAATTATATAAGAATGATCCAAATACTGAGACTTGTAGAATTCGCCAATTTTAGGAACATGCAATTTGTATTCTGAGAGAAATCTAAGATTGAAGGATGAAAAAGACGTTTTTATTATGCTTCTTCTCTGTGAAAATCGCCCAAGATTTCTTCAGATTGCTGACAATTGTGAATTTTATCCTGCAAAAAAATTTGTTAAATAAAATCGCCTTGAGAAATTGATGAAGATTTGCCTTTGAACTGGAAGAATTCGCCTTGTTTAGAAAAACCACAAATTTTCCTCTCTTGAAATTTGCGCCTTTATGAAGAAATTCGAATTTCCTTTTGAAGAAAATACGAATTTATATTGAATTTGAGGATTCGCCTTTGAATATGAAATTCGCCTTTGAATTTTGAGGAATTGCGAATTGCTATTGAATGAATACGCCTTTGAGAATTAAGGAATTTTGCGAATTGCTTTGAAGTTATGAATTGCTCTGAAGATGTGCGCCTTTATTTCCTTTTGAAGAAATACGAATTTGCTTGAAGCTTGCTTTGAAAATTAATAAAATTCGATTTCCCTTTTGAAAATATGAACTTGCTTTGAAAAATACGAATTCCACTTAAGATTAAATTTTCTCTTAATGAAACACGAATTTCCTTTGAAAGCTCTGTGAGTAATAATGAAGATGGCGCCATGTTTATATAAGAAGAAATTCGCACCAATTGGCAACTGCAAGAATTCAAAACCCTAACCAGAATAGAAGTCCTCTGATTGGTTGCCTTTCAGTTCCACTGTCACTGACTAGAAGTTCAAATTTGAAATAAATAATAAAATATTTATTATCATGCAAAAGCGCCAAAAATAGAAAATCGCCATCTTATGCTAAAATTGCAAATATTCTGAACTTCAGTTGACAATTTTGTTGAAGCTCTGAGATTCATCGTCAGACTTCAACGATTCCGAAAAGTCATCTCTTGAGCATATAGGCGTCCATTTGCTCAAGATACCTCATTTTTTACTAAATCCCTATTTTATAGCTGACAGCACTGTCACGACTGGCCAACTTCGACACTGATTTCCGGATGACCGGGTGATGCTGAGACTGATCTGAAGAATTCATCGGAAAGCCTACTGAACAAGGAAGAAATGTCTGCTGGGAGACACTACTACAAAATCCATCGTTTAACCCCTTGAAAAATTAGGCGCCCCTGATTAAATTGCTTTTACGGGTTCCAGACTTGGTCATTAAACTGCCATCCGACGCTCAAACGGCCGCCGACGTGAACGTGTGTCCCTACGACAAGCAACGAAGTCATCAGATCGAGATATTCTGCATCCAACGTATGCAATACGAAAGCGCAGGGCCTCAAAGTAAAAGCCGGCTCTTAGTTGCACTGATGTCATTTTGACGAAAGTTGAACTTTCATCCAAGTACCCCACTTTGTCCTCTGATATCGGAGTTGGGACGACCCGATTCAGGCACTATCTGTTTTAACGGACAGCCAGAAGGGCCCACAAGAGAAGTCTCTGGAGGTGACGAAGCAAAAAAACTGCTTCTAAGACCTCAAACGCTCCAGTGCGTATTTTATTTAAAATTACCGCTCCAGACTTGGCCATTTTCCGGATATCTTCACTTTGCAGTATTACACTAAAGACCTCGCACGTACGAGCGACTGCCAAATCTCAAAGGCTGACGGCTAGGCTCGTTGAATAGATAAAATGATTACGCTCAATAGCCGTGAAGACTTCGAACGCGAACGGGCTCATCTGACAGGCCTAAAGGCTAGGCGCCTCTAGACTGTGGAAATACACTGAAAATTGTTTGTTGGTCCGCCCGTGAAATTACGTGCTTGGTAGAATCGCCGCCACGATCACCTGGAATGTCGGATCGACAGGCAGGATGGTGCATCGCAAAGCTAGGCTAGAGTATTACTGATGTTAGGAAGACCTCGTCTGCAAATTTCGCCATCTGGAGGGTCCTTTAAACCAGCGCCCCTGGGCTGTACTTGCACTGGGAACAAACGGAGAAGCTCAGAAACGTGAAAACTCCATTTTAAGCTGATCTTCGAACGACTGCCGCCGGAGTTCTGAAACTCGGATGACTACGTTTGATATCTCGTTGGATGAGCAGACTAGTCGAGAACAGATTGACTGTATCCATCTTTGAAATGCCAAAATTTACCCCCTCTTTAAGATGGGCGCCCTCAGGCTAGAGGCGCACTTTTGCCTGAAAAAGACAAGTTTCTCACATCTGGCAATTTAGGAATTTCAACTTCTGTCGTTATTTGCCGGAGCTGTGGGTCTCGAAAAGCTTTGTTGGATAGCTCAACGGATAGCCAGACTAATTCTGAAGAGATTGACTGGATGCTTGAACATTTTAAACAAGATCTTGACCTTCAACAAGTTGGGCGCCCTTGGGCTATACTTGCACTTTCTGACTTTTCCTTTGAAAAATCTTCATAAATTGATCATTAAAAACTTCGTTTCGATCACTGGAATGACCGTATGCAACATGAAATGCCGTCGTGAGATGTTCCTCCATTGTGAAACGCTCCATTTTGAGTCTCTGCTTCAGGCTCTGATCAATAAAACTGACTTTGACTGACAAACTATTGACAAAAACTCCATGCTTGATATTGCCCAAAACTGTGTTTTACAACATTTTAACAAGATTTAGACTTTTAAATACAAAATGCCTTGATGAAGCAAAAATTTGGTTTGGGTACAACATCTATTAACTGCCAACTAGGATGGCAATACTTCTGGCTTGTCAAAAACATCTTGTGAGGAATGACTCTCTCAATTGGACTGTCGCATAGGTGGAATTGAAATTTTTTTATCTAAAGGCCCTTTTCTGTTGAATTATTTGTCATTGATGTCAAAGGTTTTCTGTCTACATTGGCCGACCCGTGTTGAGAATATTTAGTGGAGAAAATGCTAAATGTCATATAGCTGCTGATTAGGCCAACTCCTTGAAAGGCAAGAAAATAATTATATTAAATTATTTTCTTGCCTTTCAAGGAGTTGGCCTAATCAGCAGCTATATGACATTTAGCATTTTCTCCACTAAATATTCTCAACACGGGTCGGCCAATGTAGACAGAAAACCTTTGACATCAATGACAAAGAGACCGACCTCTTTGGAAAGAGATGACTGTTGGAAAATAGGCATTTAAAAATATTTGATGCCCCCTCCTATTTGGCCGACCCTCCTAGGGTGGTGTGCCCAACTTTGGGCAAGGTAATTAATAAATAAAAATAAGTTTTCATTGTGCTTGGCCGACCTCTTAATGTGATGTGCCTAACTTTGGGCAAAGAGATTTATTTTAATAAAAATATATGTATGTTTCTGGCTGACCTAATCAAAGGGTTGTAACCGTTCATTTGAAGAAGCATTTCATGGATATAAATAAAGGTTGTTTGGAGATCATTTGAGCAACCATTCATTGAATATCTTTCCAATCAAGAGTAGGTTATAAGAACAGAAAATCAGATCTTTAAAGAGCAGTTTATAAGAGCAATAAATCAGATATTTGAGAGCAGATCTATGAGTAAAAATCAGGTATTTTGAGAGCAGAAATTAGAGATAAATGGAGCAAAAATTGTGCAGATTTGTGAGCTTATTTTGAAGATCATATTTCAGAACTAAGTGGAGGTTTAAGAAGAAAAAGTTCAAGGCAGATTGTGGGCAGATTTTGTTGAAGACCTTGAAGGGATCTAGGGTCTATCCAACAACATTACAATTACATTACTTTTTGAAGGTTGGTGCCTTCTACTTTGCAAGTTCAAGAGGTTGAAGCCTCTCACTCAAAGAGATTGGTGTCTCTTGCTGAGTTGGTGTTCAATGTAGGGGATTGGTGTCTCCTATGGGTTGATGCCTAGGAAGTTGTAAGAAGTTTCCTATAAAAGCAATATTTTGTCGTGATTTTCTCCCACAAGGGTTTCCATGTAAAATTGTGCGTGCATCTTGTATTCTCTATTGCTAGATATTGCTTGTGTGGATTCTTTAATTATTGCTTTATGATTGCTAAAGTTAAAAATTGAAAAAGTTGGTCTTACACTGATTCACCCCCCCTCTCAATATAAGTGTGTGTTTTCTTCAATTGGTATCAAAGCCAATTTCTTCGAAAAAGCCTAACCGCTTGAAGGAAAGATCTTAAGAACACACATGACGGGTCAAGAAGGGTATTCCTTGGGCCGAGTACCATTATTCGATGGGAACAACTATCATTTTTGGAGTATGAGGATGCTCATTTATTTGATGGCCCATGGATTTGATCTATGGCAATCTATTGTGGATGGCTATGTGGCACCAGCTACTTGACCAACGGATCAAGCTGAAAAGAATGCTAGTGAGAACAATGCTAAAGCTATGAATGCAATTAAAAGTGGTCTAACTAAATCAGAATTTGTCAAAGTTATGCAATGCACATCGGCAAAAGAGATGTGGGATAAGCTTCAAAGGACTTATGAGGGAGACAACAAAGTGAAAAAGGCAAAGCTCCAAACCCACAGGAGACAATTTGCGAGTTTGAAGATGAAGGACGAAGAGAATGTTGCCACCTACATTCTCTGCGTGGATGAAATCGTAAATACCATTCGTGGTCTTGGGGAAAAGATTGAGGATGAGGTTGTTGTGCAAAAGGTTTTAAGATCTCTACCCATGAGATTTGATGCGAAAGTTTCCACCATTGAAGAAATGAAGGATCTAAGCACTTTGAAAATGGATGAGTCATATGGCATACTTACCACTTAAGAAATGAGGACTAAGAAAGGAACATCATCAAAATGTGAAGCCGCCTTTAAAGCATCAAGAAGGATGAAGAGCAAAGGACCCGTATCAAGTGAAAGTTCAAGTGATGAGGAAGAGGCTAACTTTGTGAAGAAATTCAATAAAGGAACTATCAAGCAAAAAGGTAAGTATACTATTAAATGCTTTAATTGTGGTAATATAGGTCATTTTGCTGCCAAATATACACAGATTGGAAGTGATAGCAGTGAAGAAGAAGTATATTATGACAAGGGAAAAGGAAAGACAAGTCATTATAATAAGAAGTCCACTCAAAGGAAATCCGGAAAGAAGAAGAATTTCTGAAGACACAAGAAGAGCCTATATGTTCAAGGAAGAAATAGTTCATCCGAGGGAAGTGACGAAAGTTTATTTGAAAGTGATATTGAAGAAATTATCTTCATGGCTATGGAAACAAAAGAAGCGGCTCCAAGGTGCGAAGACAAAGGGAATGAAGAGATCAAAAGCAAAAAAGATACTATAGTAGATCTTGAGGAAGAACTTAATGTTGCCATAGATGAAATCAAAAGACTCAAAAAGCAGAATTCAAAGTTGAAAGACCAAATTCGAGAAGACGGTGAAAAGTCCGAAAAGAATTTTAGATTTGAAAACTCAAGTTGAAGAAGCCAAACGCATTGAAGATGTCTTAAAAGATCAGCTAAAGGCAAAAGAATCGGAGTGTGAGAAGCTTGAATCTGAAATTGTTTCCTTGAGGAAGGAGTTAGAAAAGACTAAAGATTAGTTCAGCAGAAACATAAAGTTTGATAGAAGTTCCAAAATGTTAGAGGATCTTATCAATTCACAATGATCACCAATCATCAAAAGTGGTCTTGGTTTTGATGGAGAAAGTTCACAAACTACAAAGACGTTCGAAAGTAAGAATTATGTTGTGGCCCTCAAATGTTCCAACAAAGAGGAGGTGAACAAAGAAGAGAATAAAAGGGAAGAAAGCAAAAAGGAGGTGAACAAAGAGGAAAGCAAGGAGGATAAAGCCTCATTCCAAAGAACTAACAAGGACAACATCAAATGGTCCTTTCCTCAAAGGATGCCACACACAACCAAGATTGAATATTCTTTCCATGGTTATTGCTTTTCATGTAACCAATTTGGGCATAAATCAGTAAATCGTAGAGTTCGCACAAGAAATGATTTTGAATTCACGAAAAGGAACTATAATTCATTTGCTCCTCTAATGGATTATAACATTATATGTCACAAGTGCAACAATTTTGGGCACACAGCACATTTTTTCAGAACTATTTTTCCCAAACCTCCGAGACAAAATAAGGAGAAGGATGTTTGTGACAAGAAAAAGGATGAATCAAACAAGGTTTGGAAAAAGAAGAAACAAGAAATGAAAGAAAAATCCATGCTTGTACAAGTTGCACTACATGCTCAAGATGAGAAAGAAAAATGGTATATTGACAGCGGTTGTTCAACCCACATGACTGGTGACAAAAGCAAATTTCTCTCTCTAAAAAGGGTGGATGAAGGAACAATGAAATTAGGGGACAATGTTGTAGCAAACATAAAACGCAAAGGCACACTTAGTCTGGATAATGGAAGAACTAAAACTAAGGATGTCTTATATGTTGAAGGACTAAAGCATAATCTCCTAAGTGTGAGTCAGTTGTGTGACCAAGGCACACCTTCATGTTTCATTCTAAAGGATGTACAATCATGAAAGACGGAAAATTGATAGTAGATGCTTATAGAACAGATGGTAATCTATAGATTTTCAATGACGTCAAAAGTGAGAAATGTTATATGGGGCAAGAAAATGAGAGTTGGTTGTGGCACAGAAGGATGGGACACCTGAATAGTGACAACATTGTAAAGATCAGCAAAAAGTAAGCAGTAAGGGACATTCCAAAGATAGAAAAGCCCTCAGATGTTATTTGCAAGCAGTGTCAATAAGGCAAACAAACAAGGTCAAGCTTCAAATCTAAGAAATATTCTACGACAAAGCCTTTGGAACTTGTTTACACTAATTTGTGTGGAACAACAAGGACAAAAACCTTGCAAGGTGAGAGTTATTTCATGTTGTTGATTGATGATTATTCCATGATGACTCGAGTAGCTTTTCTTAAAGAAAAATCTGAAGCAATAGAGAATTTAAGGCATTCAAAGCCTTAGTAGAGAATGAAACAGGGTTGAAGATAAAGTGCCTTAGATCTGACATAGGAGGAGAATTTACCTCAAACAAATTTGAAGAATATTGTGAAAGGCATGGGATAAGGAGACAATATTCGGTTGCAACAACTCCACAACAAAATGGAGTAGTTGAGAGAAAGAATAGAACCATTCAAGGTATGGCAAGAGCTATATGGCAAGAGCTATACTCAATGAATCCAACATAGCTAAGACTTTTTGGAAAAAAGCACTTCATACAGCTATATACATTTCAAACCGAGCACAAATCAGGGTGAATAACAACAAAACTACAAATGAACTTTGGAAGGGAAGGCCTGCATTAGTGAAGTATTTCAAGGTTTTTGGAAGCAAATGCTATATAAGAAGGGACAAGGAAGATTTGGGAAAATTTGATTCTAGAAGTAGTGAAGGTATCTTCCTTGGATATTCCACAATAAGCAAAGCTTATAAATGCTACAACAAGAGATTGCACAAAGTTGTTGAAAGTGCAAATGTGAGGGTTGACGAAGAAAGGCATCAAAAGGAGATGGCACAAGAAATTGATTATCAAAAGGAAAAAAGTTGTAAAGAAGAAGAAACAAAGGAAGAAATTGAAAACCGAGAAGTTGAGCAAAGAAATCTGAAGACTTCATTAAAGGCACCACCCAAGACACCATCTAGATTTGTCCAAAAGAACCATCCTAAAGATCGAGTTATTGGAGAAAAGACACAAAAATTTAGACAAGAAGAAAACTTGCAAATACAAGAGAGCATGCAAATTTGTGTTTGCTTTCCAAAGTTGAACCAAAGAACTTTTCAAAAGCAAGTGAAGACAAATATTGGATCAAGGCTATGGAGGAAGAATTGAATCAAATAGAGAAGAATGAAACTTGGGAGCTTGTCCCAAGACCTAAGGACAGGAACGTAATTCGGAACCAAGTGGGTGTTTCGAAACAAACTAAATGAAAATGGGGAAGTCACAAGGAATAAAGCAAGGCTTGTATGCAAAGGCTATGCACAAGTTGAAGGAATAGATTTTGAAGAGACATTTGCCCCTGTTGCAAGATTAGAGGCTATCAAAATGTTCTTAGGTCTTGGAAGTTTCAAGAATTTCAAAGTTTATCAGATGGACATCAAATCAGTTTTTCTTAATAGAAATCTTGAAGAGGAAGTGTATATTAAGCAACCTGAAGGATTCATCTTATCAGAGAAAGAAGATTATGTGTGTAGACTAAAGAAGGCCCTTCATGGACTAAAACAAGCCCCAAGGGCTTGGTACTCAAGGTTAGACAAGTACCTCCAAGAGCAAGGCTTCAAAAGAGGAATAGCGGATAGCAACCTATATATCAAGAATGAAGGATATAAGTTGTTAATTGTTTTCATATATGTTGATGACATCATTTTTGGGGGTGACAATGATAAAATGTGCCAAGACTTTGCCTCAAACATGTAGAAGGAATTTGAAATGTCTATTCTAGGTGAGCTATCTTTCTTTCTTGAATTGCAAATCTCTCAATCAAATAGAGGGATCTCTATATCACAAGCCAAATATGTTAAGGAAATGTTGAAGAAGTTCAAAATGGAAGAGTGTAATCCAGAAAGTACATTTATGGTTACTGGTTGCAAATTGAGCAAAGATGATGATTCTCTTGCAGCAAATCAGACTATGTATAGATCTATGATTGGAAGCTTGCTATATCTAACAGCTACAAGGCTCAACATTATGCAAGCAATTGGTTTGGTAGCACGGTTTCAGGCAGATTCGAAAGAAAGCCATGTTAATGCAGTCAAGAGAATATTGAAATATTCAAAGGGGACTATGGATTTTGGATTGTGGTATCCAAGAGGTGAAGATTTCACCCTTACAGCATACATGGATGCAGATTGGGCTGGCAGTATTGATGATAGGAAAAGCACCAGTGGAGATGCATTCTTTCTTGGCAATTGTCTTGTATCTTGGCTAAGCAAGAAACAAGCATTAGTTTCACTCTCTACAGTACAGACAGTATATTGCAGCAAAAACTTGTTGCACACAGGTTCTATGGATGAAGCAAACATTGAAAGATATCAAGGTTGAGAATGAGCATCCCATTCCCATACTTTGTGGTAATATGAGTGCCATCAACGTATCAAAGAATCTTGTTATGCACTCAATGACAAAACATATTCCGATTAAGTATCATTTCTTGAGGGAGCAAGTACTTGAGTAGCAAGTAAAGTTAGAATATGTTGCGACAAAGGAGCAGATTGCAGATATTTTCACCAAGCCTCTTCCAAAAGAGACTTTTGAGTACCTAAGGAAGAAATTGGGAGTAAAGTCACTCTCATTCGTTCACTAAGTCTTTCAAGAGAAGCATGTGTTTGGGGTAAGTTGTTCATTGCCTTATTTAGTTAGCCCCGGATACCCTTTGCCATTGATGTCAAAAGGGGAGAAGTTGAGTAAGGTGGAGTATTACAGTCAAGGGGAGCATTTCATTCAGCCTATTACATTCAAAAGATCATTTATACAGGGTTGCCATCAATGACAATGCGGGGAGGTTGTTGAACTATTTGTCATTGATGTCAAAGGTTTTTTGTCTACATAGGCCAAGCCATGTTGAGAATATTAAGTGGAGAAAATGTTAAATGTCATATACCTATTGGTTAGGCCGACTCCTTTTAAAGGCAAGAAAATAATTGAAGTATATATATATATATATGCCAAAGAGGCTGACCTCTTTGGAAAGAGATGACTGTTGGAAAATAGGCATTTAAAATGACCGCGAGTAAGGTCACCGTTGAAGCGCATAGCAAGTTTTCCTCCAAGAAGTCTAAGATCTCCTCTTCCGACTGAGTTCTCTGTTTACCACAGATGTCCAGTTCAAGTACTTGTTGCACAACAAGTCATGGCTGCACCACCGCCAGGACCGTGGGGAAATGCTTTCGGACCCCTCCGTTTGGCCACACCTTTGCATGAACTTCCACGTGTTTCAAGAAAGCATCTACCTACCGAAGTTTCTAGGCGACGGCAAACAACATCCTAATGAACACATTTCGGCCTTCTACATCATTTGTGGTGTTCTCACATAGAGCATGAAGACGTTTCTGTAAGATTGTTCATTGAATCCCTCCAAGGGGTTGCAGCCAAATGGTTCTATACTCTTCCAAATGCTTCAGTCACCAACTAGGCCACTCTTCGCACAAAGTTTGAAGAAAGATTCAAACCTATTGAAGATTCACATGCTTTGTTGACGCAACTCACGACCATGTAGAAAGAGGCTCATGAACCCATGCGCGAGTTCGTAGCTAAGTTCAACAAGCTAGTGATGCGGATCCCAAACGATGCAAGACCAACGGATCATAACCTGAAGTGCTTTTTCATCAACACGCAACTCCCCAAAGTAAGTTTCTTACGTAGGGAAAATCTTGCCAACGTTGAAGCAGCTCAAGAACTAGCTACCAGTCTTGAAGACGATATGATCCTTGTTGGAGAAATAAGGATGAACACCAGCACCAACAAAAGGCCGAACAATATGCCGCTGTTTTGAGGAGACTTGCAAACTCTTCAGGAAATATCCAACCCATGGCTATTGAAAACCTTGAAGAACCAGCAGTATGGAAGGCAGAAAAGTTTACTTCCAAAGGTAAAGCATTGTATGATTTCATTGATGAATTAATACAAGATGGTTCACAGGTAATAGTTGTTGCAGATGAGAAGGCCACACAAATAGCCAAGCTCAAATTAGAGCTTGATAAGGAAGAAAGTATTCTTACCCAAGAGCAAAAAGAGATGGAAAAATGCCTATCATTTTGGTCACAGATGAAAAAGGCAAAGCTCAGTAAATTGGTGCAAGTTGGGGTGATTCCCGGCAAGGAAAAATATGTAGAGGTAAGAGAATCACTCAAGCACCGCATCAATGTGATCAAATCTCTTATCAAAGATCTTCACCATGTTCAAGAAGATGTCGAAGGACATCGTGCTATCCTAGAGAAGGGAATCAAGGAGTTGTCAGGCAAGCTTCTTGAAGAAAACCAGATTTTCCTCCCAGCCAGCAAACTTTCCAAGATCTACAAAGAAGCCGTCATGCAGCAAGTTGAGGATGCCAGCTTTTCCAAAGCCTCAATGCATGTCATTTGTGATACACTACTGACCATTGATAATCTCAACACGCATCTTCGCAGGTGCAAGAAAATCCATTCATCCGCCAGAAGGTCGATCACAAGAGTTCACACCCTTGTAGATTACACAGTCGGCCCAAATGATGCGTTCATACAGGAGACCAAGAAGAAGTATGAAGACTTCCGCGCCCAAAGCAAGGAACCATGAAGACTCTTGATCTCCAATGTTGAACTTTTTGATGCTTCCCTATATGCATCTTGTAAATAGATTTTGACATCTTAAATGTCTTTTTAGCAAATGTAATTACACTAAAAATCTGAGATGTAGTTCCGCGAAGATGGACAACATTTTAACTTAGTCAAAGTTAGGTGAGATTTTCCTAAATTAGCTCACCTAACTTTCCTAATTTTACTCAACTAATTTCCTAGATTTTCTCTTCCCTCTCTTTTATAAATAAGAGGGATCTCTATTGTAATTTGGACCTTTAGTATTTTGCAACGAAGTGCTGCCCTTTTTGAAGCAGATTTGTGAAACTTTGTGTTCATGTTTGCAAATGAAAATTTGATCAATAAAGAAGAGAATTGCATACCAAACTTTGTGTTGGAATCAATAATCTTGTGGATTGATCAAATTGGTAGTGATTAGTAGATGAGATCTGAAGGGCTTCGAATAAATTTATGTAAACTTTGTGTTACATTCTTTATTTGAATTTACGTTTATGTTTGAGTAACTATTGCTGAATGATCTACAACACTTTGTGCTTGTAATTGTTCATATTGTTCGCGAAATTGTTGTATCTAGAAAACTTTGTGCTTCTAATATGACAAACGGTACATCTCTCACAAATCCATCGGTGAAAAGCTACGAAATGCCTTTGTGCCTTCGTGAGCTTTTCTTTCTCATTTTATTGTTCTTATTATCAAACCTGGTACCTCTAAGCTTTGCTTTGACAAGATAGAGGTATTGGCATTACTGCTTGCTTTTAGTTTAAAGTTATTTTGAATCAGAACTATCAACTATGAAGCATTGTAAAACATCTTCTCTGAAAAAAGAGAGAAGCATGAATGTGACACACCCCCCATCTCGTAATTGTAGTGTACATTTTGTAAATATTTAATTAGTTTTACTTAGCTTCTGTAAGCAGTAAGAAGGGCGCCTCCCCTTTCTAAGAGGAGAGATCATATCTCACACAACTGTGGTTGAAATCTAGGTTGTGTAATCTATTGAAAAGGTGATTACATAATTTTCACCCAACAGATTATTAGAGTGGATAATAACTTTGAATCCATATTCATAGTTCTTATCTGTTTTGAAGATCAATGAACCTTATAATTGTCAACTAATTTAAATGGATGTTGCAAACAGTACAAATGATCAATTAATTGTTTATGAATTATTGGCTAACATTATTGCAGGGTTAAAATCGGAGTTTATTGGAAGTTGTAATTTAATAAGATATACCTCTTTGAAATTGTGATTCTAGGGCAAAATCTAAGCATATCCAAACAAAGGTACATTGCAGATAATAAAGGTAGCACTTAAGGAGAATAATCAATATTATAAAAAGGTAGAATTTAGTGAAGTTTAGTTTTAATAAAAATTCAAAAGGCATATAAATGAAGTGTTAATGTCTATTAAAGAAAAAGGCTATATAAGGAAGATAAATCAAGGGGAAGGAGGCATCAAGTTGTGAAGATATATTTTATATTTTTCCTTGTGAAGTATTCAACCACTGAAGACGAAACGCCTCAAAGATTTAGAGATTTAATGACGAAAACCCTTAATTTCTCTTGCCAAGTTAGTGGACAGAAACACCTAGCTTTAGATAGAAATTTAGGAAACATTTCAAGACATTTAATATTTTCAAATTTGTATTAAAGCTTCAAATCTGAAGTCTATAATTATCAAAATTATAAGTTTAATATAAATTAATATTTATAATTCATTATGCAAGTATTGTTATGAGTGTAGAATATTTATTTAAGGCAAAAATAAGGAAATTTTAGAAAGGAACACTACAATGTTGGACAGACAAGTGATTGATGGGCTTGATACACTTTGAGAAGGTTTTGCATTAGAGCATCTTCCAAGGAAATCAGAAATTCATTGTATAGAGTAGGTTCAACAAGAAGATTGGTAGAAACTAGAGGATAGAATTACTCTGCAATCCTTTTCAAATAACCCGATTTTATGACAATCCACTTTTAGAAGTGGAACTCCAAGATGATCTTGTACAGAAACATGCACTAGAAAAAGGTGCTCCACCAAATAGTAATGATGGTTTTGACCTCACTAAAATTTTCAAACTAGTAGTTGAAGATAAGCCATTTGATTAGCTTCTGGATTATAGTTCAAGGACAAAGAGTTGTTCTCCATTCAAGAATTGCAATTTGCTAGATAGGACAAAAATACTTTTCTTTTTTATGTTGATTTTGATTTAGCCTCATCTCTTTACATTGGTAATTTTAAAGAGTTGAATCCATAGTTGGAAGACTCGCCCCAAAGAAAAACTCGCCAAGCCAAAAATTGGAGAGTTTTTTAAAACTCGCCAAAAACTCGAAAAAACTCGAAAACTTAAAAAATACTTTTTTTTTTGCAAAGTTGAGTTTTTTCGAAAAACTCGGCAAAAACTCGCGAGTTTTTTGAAAAAACTCAGAACGGAAAAACTCGTCCTCGCGAGTTAAACTCAAAAAAACTCGCGAGTTTTCTGCGAGTCTGCCAACTATGGTTGAATCTATATGGGCCTAATAGTATAGTTTGGAGGAGATTACTTGACAAATTTACAGCTTCTTGTTGTGTCAGATTGGTCTAACGAAAGTATGGTGGAGAGTTCTTGATGTTACACCCCGAATTCTATAGCTATTATATCATAGGGCAAATTGATTGTAACAGACGAATCAATATGATGAATAAAACAATGATGTTCTTGTTATCAATAATTGTGTTCTGTTTAAATGATGGTTTCATTTGATTGTTACTTCTATTGATTTAATTCTTGATTAAATGTTGCATACAATTATGGAATAATGTTATTCTAACTTGTGAGATGTTTTTACCTTGTTATGAGCATATGACTGCCGATGTCATGTCATGATGTGCAGGTATGAAGACTGTTCCTCCGAACAGAGGAGAGACATCATTCGGGGAGGAACTTGGTCGGGTAAACAGTAATGATTACCAAATTGAGCATACACACACGTCAGTATAGGCTCTAAGAAACCAAGTCAGTTATGTTGGTCTAGATAAGTCATCCTTAGGCTTTAAGAGTTATGTTTACTTCTTTATGCTTTGAAAGTGATGATTACTCATTTGTCTAACTTACTATGCTTTGACCTTAATGAGGAAAACGTGAATGGATATATGTTAATAGGTCAAGTGAGTATGTGTATACAATGTACACGTATCCATATGTATATACATGTCAATACATACGTATGCTCGGCAGATGGATATGCCCACACGTACGTGTCGACATGGTATACATACATTTACGTGTACACTGCGTACAGTGATATACATATATATACATACCCACGTTACCTATTGCCTGTGAATAATGATGTTAATAATAATATTTTATTGGAATTTACATATATTCATATTTACACGAATACGTAAGTATGTATATTGAAAGTATGTTGACTGGCTCGCAATATACATATTTAACAATTAATACATATAAGTGTAAATATTTAAATATGTAAATGTTTATATATTTAATAATATATAAGTATATATTATATTATAGTTTTACTTAAATACATTTATGTATATATTTAAATATATTTAAATAGTAATATTTAAATATATATATATACATATATATCAGAGTAAATAAATCTATAATAGAAATATATAAATATATATATATTAAATATATAAGAATAATTGAATTTAATATTATTACCATAAGTAATTTGGGAAATCAATTTTATATTACCTTGGGTAATTTTGGAAATTGAATTTTAAAATACCTTGGTAAAATTGTAAACGATTTTTACATTGTAAAGTCTTATTTATAGACTATATTATTACTTTGGAAATATTTGAATAAGTCAAATATGAAGTATTAAATATTTGGAGTTTTTATTGAAACACACAATCTCGTGAAAACTCTACGAATGGGATTATTACATTTGAAGACTTTATAAAAAGAAAATATTAATGACTTTTGAATCGCACCTCCTTATAACACAATGGAAAATATTTCATTTTAGACTTAGGAAACTATTCGAAATGAAAGCAAAGAGGAAATAAAAGAAAACATTTGCCGTGAAGAAACATGGCGCTGAAAACTCACGCACCTGGGAGGAGCGATTCTCCTGGGAAGAGAAACTCAAACCCAACTGGAAAATGGGCGACACAACAAGAGAAGGGATGAGGTGTATGGTGTCTTTCCTTGACCAATTCACAAGATGGTGAGTCATTTCCTCATGGGCGCCTAAACAGATGAGTTCCTGTAGGTGGCGTTTTACCTTTCTGCGATTGAATTATTCATGATTTGCTGGCTCAAATAATGACGAATCACCTCCATTTTTAACGAGTAAGGGTTTAGAAACCCGCCAGGACTTCTTTTGAATATTTCTGGGCTGTGTTGTCATCCAACATGCCTTCTTAAGTGGAAAATTGTTGCATTTCGGGCCTATAAATATAGACATCATGCCATTTATTTTCTACCACTTGTGCAATCCGAGTTTAGCTTTTTCTCTGAGTTTTTATTTCTAATTTGTTGAGCTGTTTGCATACTCTGTTTTGCCGAGTTGGAAAATACAGTGACTTTACCAGCAATTGCCATTAACGGTGAATTTCCCAAATTAAGCTGAGAGTGATACTATTGTGAGTTTTGTGTTGAATAAGGAATTAGTGGAGAATACACTTTTAAGATTAGATTGATAGGGAGTTGTTATAGAGTGAGAAATCATTGAGATTCTGGCAGCTCGATTCAAAGAGGGATTGGAAGAACAATTTTTGAAAGGAGAAGCTTTTAAATACAGGCATGGATTTTCTTCATTTTGTAATTTCAATTTGAGAGCTGTTTTCTATTATCTTGTGTTTGTTTGTTTTACTTAGTTTTTAAAGAATAGAACTATAAAGCAAAACATTTACT
This sequence comes from Sequoia sempervirens, assembly GCA_007258455.2. NCBI lineage: Eukaryota > Viridiplantae > Streptophyta > Pinopsida > Cupressales > Cupressaceae > Sequoia > Sequoia sempervirens. Next base: position 239,001,207 of record VDFB02256132.1, on the reverse strand, counting down.
AGATAGGCATAAAAGAGGATTTATGTGAAAAGAACTTAAGGGAATAGTTCATTTATCATAAAAGGGGAATTATGTGTAAGGAGCTTAAGGGATTAGCTTTACTTACCTTGCATTATAGGGAAATAATGGAAAAGGATTTAAAAGAGAGGTTTTAAAATGCATTTAAAATGAAATTTGCATGTTTTGTATTATCTCCATATGAGGAGAATATGATTGAAATAGATACTAAATACTAGGATGGGTTTGAATGCATCATGAAAATATAAAATCCACAGCTGTAGTTAATAGGTTAACTCGATGAAGCTTGTGTAACTCCTAGGAATTTTGGTTTCCGGTATAGGAGAAGGATTTTATAGTTACATGTTATGCTATTCATTCCTAGTAGGATAGTATGGTTGTAGGATGTCTGGGGTGACAGATCCACCCATTGAAGGACAAAACCTATGCGTAGAGTAAGGAAGCCTCAAGTCAAATCGGCCCTGAGTAGTGTATATGATAGATGACCTTCATTCGAAGTACTGAATGAGAACACTTTGGCCAAAGTAGTGAAACGTACGACTGCCACATAGACGTGAGTTAGTTGAGACTACACTGTCAGTTCATTGTGATCCGAGTACTAGTTCGAGATTGTGAAATAGCAAGGTTCTAGTTGTGTAGGACACAACACTATACTCAGTTGGTAATCGTTAAAGGATACCCTACCAATCTCTTCTTCGAAGGGAGGGCCATCTATCTAACGATAGGTGTGCGGGGGACCGCATTATAAGTCCGTGGTTGGCGGAAAAGCGCCCGAGTGATGTTTCTCCTCCACAGCAGGCGGCCGATGTACCAAGATTTGAAAGGGCGGACTCCTGGACCTTCTTACTTCTATTTGTGCAAAAGCTTACGAGCTATGTATGTAACTGTATTACTTTTTGAACTCTGATTTATATTTGCAATGAAAATGAAATTCATGTGGAAATATATTGTAACTTGTACATATTTATCAATAAAGAAAGGAAAAATTTTATTGTATTGTCTTTGTTACTTGTACCTTTACATGTTTAAAGTGAGAATTGGAAAATTTTAATTTTCGCAAGGAATAGGTCGTTACACTTGAGATCGATTTGTGATCCTGGTATTTGCAAAAGGGTTCGGTAGAGATGATTGTGAAGATTGAGTTCGCAAATGCTTGAGAGCAAGCAATTTTGGGAAGGTGGAATTTGTAATGTCCCTTTTTTGATCCATTCCAACACTTTTGGAGTCTCCAACTTTCTTGGAGAATGTCATCTTTATCGGGAAGGTATTCTATCAGTTGCAAATAGTTCCTAAAGCCAAGATGAGTACAATGGTACTTTTCGTGTGCAAATCTAAAAGTTTAGGAGCACTCCACACTTCTTGGAGCGGTTCGTCATCTTAGGAGAGTGTCAAGTTTCAAATAAACAATTTCCATACGTACTTTGGGTGTTGGTGACAATCTCAAAAATCATATTTAGCATATTTTAATATTTTTCGTAGCTTTGATGGTTGTGTGGGAAATAATTAAAATATTAAATCATTAAACATTTAAGTTGTTGAAAAAACGCAAAATTACAAGACAACTTACACTTAATATTTTAAAAGGGCAATTTATCAAGTTTGGAAGGAAAAAGTGAATTTTTAATTGAAAGTACTTTTAATTACTTTTACGATTGGATGGAATAGAACAAAAAAGAGAATTATTGAGAAAAACAAATCATTCTATCATTGCTAATTTTCAAAAACCCTTGTACAGAGTTTTGGTTCAGCATCTCTCCTTGAGGACAAAAACCCTCTCAGATCTTTGAGAATTGAAGGACAGAAATATTTTGATTCATTTCAGTTGGCTTCAATCAGGGTCAAAATTGAGCTAAAGGAATTCCAAGTTTTTCAACAGATCAAAAAATAAAAATATAATCTTCATATTTTAGTAGGGATCAGCTAACTTTGAATAAAACAGCTGGTTGTCAAAATTCAAAAATTGAGCTACAGAAATTCTAGGTTTTTCAGCAGATCAGAAAGCAAAAAAATATTCTTTATATTTGGTAGGGATTAGCTACATAAAACAGGAAATTTTTTGTTATTTAGGAAACCAAAAGAAAAATATATGTGTTTTAATTGTCCAGTAAGTCGTACACCTGTAATCATACAACTTGAAGGCTAGGCTTCCCCATCACAGCACTTTTTTAAATTGAGGATGTGGCAGATATGAAATTGTTTAAAAAGAGGGAATTCCTTTGACCCGGTCGATAGCCTTTGGGAGTAAGCAAGTGGTGTTGTAAAAGTTTTGATCGTGTTTTTTAATCACACTGCACTATCTTCTACCAGCTGCCAACTATGCAAGACATTTAAATAAAGTTTGCAAAGGAGCCGTGAGGAATTCTTGACCGCTAGTTGTTAAGCCAAGGAAACAAAATAAAAAGCATTGCCCGTCCTCATGGTCAACTTAGGAATGTCACAAGGACGGTTGAGGGAATGCTGCTGTTGTTTTTAGAAGATTATGCTACTAACCGCACACCTTAGAAGCCCATTCAAATTGTTAAAAGTGAGTTGCTATAGTGGGAGGAGGAAGTGGCAATCCTGAAGAATTATTAGTTGTGTTTATTGAAGCCATAGGAAAATCTCCACCCCAGCCGCTTCTGCAGATAAAACAAATTGCCAATAAAGGAGTTCCCTCTGATTGAACCGTAGATTTTCAGCAGCCAAATGAAAATTGAATCACCTATCTAAATGAGCCGTGAGGAATTGGGAGGTTGACGCGATGAGTTATGTTTGGTGTTAGAGAATTTTTGTTTGTTTTTTGAGGATACTCCACTACCTTCAGTCGCCCAGCTAACAAGGAAGTGAAGACATAACAGGCACCCCATTCCAATTTGGGATTGCAGCAGTCAACCAAGCTATGAACAGGTTTTCTATTATTGTTTAAATATTATTTGGAATTAAATGATTTTTTATTGTTATTGTTTAAATATTATTTCAAGATATCTATTCAAGAAAATAAACATCAGCCTATAATTCATTTATTTAAAAAATTTATTGTTAATAAAAAAAAAAATTATCTAAAAAATTCTAAAAAAAAGATCACAGTGGAAAAACCTTTAGTAAAAAATTGTTGGTTATTCTAGAAGGGTATATTTCAGTTTTATCCATGTGTTTTAACCTTGTGTTTTACTCAAATATTTTCAATCTCTACTTTTAGCTACTAAAAGAGAGTGTCTAACAACTATTTAGGTTGTTTACCTTCAGTCAAATAGCATAAAATGTCTCACCTTGAGCAAAAGTGTTGAATCAACTTTTGACCTAGCCTAAGAACCAAAAAGATAGATTTTAGTTTTGTTTGCTATGCATGAACTATCCGAAAAAGCACACCTACACAAATTGTAAGAAAAATGTACATATTGTTTAGATTAGGTTTTAGGTTTTATTTGTATTACAAGGAAATTCCCCTTCTAATTTGAGGAACAGTTCTAACACGCATTTGTTTCATTTTGTGTAGCACTAAAAGATGAAAATTAAAATTTTAAGAACATACAAGAGTGCTAGAGGGTTAGCTAGCAGATATTTGAAAGAGTCAAGGACACTAAGACCAATCTAGTTTTGCAAAGTATAATCTAGAATGACAATCTCCAAGAAAGAAGCATCACCACTCTATGAGAGATGATGAAGAACATGTACCCCATTTGAGAGGATAGAAGACAAATCCTTCTCTTTTTATTGTAGAAATATCTGGGAACAAAAGCCTCTAGACTAGGTCATGTGATCCAAAATTGCATCATGAACACCATCAAAGTTGGTTGAGTCAATCAACAGTTTCGAATATTTATAACCTGTTGTAGCCTAATAAATATGGATTTGTTTCAACAGAAAAATAAACATAAAGGGAGATATCTAAGGTGGATTTTTATTTTATGTTTGAATTCTTCTAGAAAAGTTACCCACTTTGAAAAAACTACACCCGATTTCAAGTCCATATGCAAAAGTTATAGCCTTTACAATTTCAATAATTATTGAACATCTAAGTGGCTGTTTCATAATTGTCAATGGTGATTTCATTTTCATCACCTACATGAAGGGGTGGTTTTGTAACTGCATATAGCAATGGATCTGTAAAAGAGCTGGTTTTTGTTACTTGCATAAAGGGACGTTTCATTTTTGTCACCTACATATGTGGTGATTTTGTTTCAAACAATTGCATAAAGCAATGGTTTTGTCCTGATGCAATATATGGAAAGAGGAAACATCTTCACAATGTTTTGTCTTCATATCATGGGCTTTTGAGCTTCTTGTTCACGCCTAAAGCATGTTTAAGCATGCCAAAGACCTTGGGAAGTTAGAAGAGAACAACCGACTGCCTCAAGAAGGCAATGTTGTGAGGCAGTTCATACCAAGTGTTCAGAAATATGGTTAAACTAAATTATGAATACTAGAAAGCCAATGATGGAAGATAGTAGTCAAGTTTTCTGAGAAAGCAAGTAATCCACAATACATTTGCAAGTGTTAGGATGCTATTACAAAATGATGGTGTCCTTGAAGGCATCAAGAGGAAAGTAAGCTTGTAAAACAGCAAAGAACATTATGGAGATAAAAATGCAATGCTTCACTTTCTGAGGTTTTCCCATATTGGATTTCTATGTGGTAACTTCTTGTGTATGTCACTGTAGTCTTGGTGTGTTTGATTCCTTTGTTGTATGTTTCCATTTTCTAAAATTAGTTTGTTATCTCAAATACGTAAGGGAACATCAATCAATTGAATAGATGAGAACAAGCATAGCACTTGTTCCTAGCAGCAAGTAAGAGTTGAATTCAATCTAATACAAAGTTAAAGAACAACACATCCCTTGGAACTCCTATTTTTTGGAAAAGTAAGAATAATCACATGATTGGAGAGCATGGTTGGGGTTTAAAACATGATATATGCATGTAGCATGTATGAGAGAATGTATAGAATTGCATTATGGAATGTAATGATGTAGAAGGCAGCCAAAAGAATTGTAAAAGGCATCAAATTAAAGCATTTGAATTTTGCTTTTGTAGCATAGAACTTAGGAAAAACATCAGGAAAATAAGTCTATTTTAATTTATCATGCAATGGACTATCGATATTGAATACATATCAACGATATTCTCCTGATGCAATAATAAATGTGGGGCAAGGTACCTTTAATAAGGTATGAGATAGAAATACTAAGAGAAAAATTCAAATGTTAGGGACACAAAAATGGAGATCTCTTAGAGCTTGCCTTCTAAGGAGATTATCAAATTGAATTTTGATGGAGCCTCTACAGCCATGCAGGGGCAGGTTATGTCTTAAGGGATGATAAAGGAGATTCAAGTTTGGAGGTTCCTTCTTTTTAGGGGTAAAACCAAATAATGAAGCTGATGGTGAAGCTCTTGTGGCTGACTTGGCAGCCACTACAACATATAATTATGACAGGATCATGATGGAACATGATACCCTTCTTCCTGTTAATGTAATAAGAGTTCCTGCCCTAACTGGATGTTGAGGAGTGTTGTGACCTTTTTCACACATCGCCCCATTCAAAATGGGGACCCCTAATTTTTGCTCCATTCTGGTCTTTTGGCTTTGGTTTTTGTCTCTCTCTCTCTCTCTGTCTCTTTTCTGATGTCTGCCTTTCGGGGGTTGTGCCCGTCTTTGAGTTTAAAACGTAAAATTTGGCCAAGTCCGAAAATTAGGGTTTCATCTTTCCTGGTCAGTCCAAGGTCGAACGGGTGAATAAATTGAAAATTGAGCTTAACATTGTTGTCAATGTGCTTCCAGCAGGCTCTCAGCAAATTTTCATCCGATTCTAAGGTACTTACTATTTTTAGTAAGTGTGAAATTACAGGCGATTCGTCAACATTTTTGAGATTCCGACAGTCACACAGCATTCAAAGCTTATCAGACTGCGAGCATGCCAAATTTGAGCGAAAATAGATAACTTACTATTTTTAGCAGTCCGGCTTCCGGCACGAATTTCAGGGTGCAGATGTAGAGTTTTTCTTTGCATGTCTGCATATTCCTTCTGGGTTTTTCAAGACCTTCGCGATGATGTAACATGCAAGTCGAGATGACCACTTTAAGGATTCATCCTTCCGAGGCTATTTTTAGGGTTTGCATGTCGAGGTTTCTTTTGCATGTCGGGTGATTCTTGATGGGTTTTTCGAGAGCTTCGCGATGGTGTGACATGCAAACGGAGATTCTCACTCAGTAAGGAACTTGCTATTTTTAACAGGTATGTCCCGACAGCCGCTTCCCAGCAATTCAGAATCACAAGCTGATCGCAATGCAACGGAAACGAAGAGAAACAGAGTTCATTTGATGCGCATGCAGAGCAAATTGGGGTTTCCAGCTTCGGAGCCTAAAAATAGGCGTAAAAAGTCAAAATTTTCGAAAACCGATGTAAACCATCGCGATCAGCATTCTTCAGGCTATCTGCTGCTGAAATTTCAAGTCAAACGGAGTACTTACTATTTATAGTAAGTCAGATTGGAAGCATGCTAAAAATAGTAAATCAGTTGCATGCGTCAGTGTCGGCAGACAGGTCACGTGGTGAGGAGCGCCTCATCAAAATTTCAACTCAATCGGAGCATGGGAGCTATCAGAAACATGAGGTTACTATTTATAGTAAACCACCTTCATAAACAGGCTAAAAATAGCAGGGTGACTAAAAATGGTAGTGTCGACAGGACAACGAGGTCATAAGGATGCAGTGTGCAAAATTTCAAGTCGTTCTGAGCTTCCGAGATGCAAAATTCAGAGGGCTTACTATAAATAGTAAGGCATGGAAGAACTGGCAAAAATGAAGAAAAAAATGGCTAAGGCATGAAAAGTTCATCCTTCATCAGGGGCAAAATGTGCCCATCTCAGCTGGAGGTTATAAAAAAAATTCTCAGTATGAAAGCTCGTCCTCCTGCCCAAGCAAAATGCGCCCTGCTTGATGAAGAAGCAAAGATGTTCAAGAAAAAATATGCTAAGTATAAAAATCCACCTCCCTATGCTAAATGCGCCCAACAAGCAAAAGGGTCAAATTAGTCAAAGTGTTTCATCCTTCAGCATAGGCTAAATGCGCCCACATGCTAGCAAGATGCTAAAAACTTTCTAAGGCAAGAAACTCGTCCTCCACCCTAGGCTAAATGCGCCCATTCTTCTCAAGAGCTGAAATGCGCCCAAGTTCATAAAAGTCAAAGGAGTCAATGAAGTTTATCCTTCACCCTTGCCTAAATGCGCCCATACTTCAAGTTTCATCCTCCTCCTAGGTGGAAATGCGCCCAAAGCATGGCAAGTCAAGACAAAAATAAAGCAAAGTCAAGCTGGTCAACAAGTTCATCCTGCTGCATAGGCAAAATGCGCCCAAAAGGGGGCATGTGAGGACAAAAACGTGGGAGATGAAAGGTCACTTGTTGATAGCGCTTGAAAGTTTTCATCCTCCACTACATGCCAAATGCGCCCATCCCTCTCACCCCCTCAAATGCGCCAAGAAGAGGAGAAAGTCAAAGAGGGCGTTGAAATAAAGTCTTCATTCTCCTGAGTATGAGAAATGCGCTCATGATGAAGTAAGATGGAGGGTGAATAAAGTGTGAAGTAAAATGCTTACCTAGGCGTGGTTATTATTCTCCTCTACATGTGCTGTGTGCGCCATGCAAGGTGTGAAGATGGTGAAATAAAATTGATGGGAGAAAATATTGCTAAGTGGTGAATAAAAAAAGAAAAGAAAATGCTAGGCGTGGATGTGAAATTACCCCTCTACATGATATATGCGCCCAAGTGTGTGAGGTGCAAAATAATAATATTTTCCTAAGGCGTTGAGGCTGATAAAAAAATATACATGTAAGCATTAAGAGTAATACATGTTGGGCGTTCGAGGAAGATTTTCTAAGCGAGTTGATAAAGAATTCCTCATCACAGGCAAGATGATAGATAAATGAAAATTTTCTAAGAGAAAATTTTTCAAAATTTTCGAAGTGATTTAAAATTTTCTAAGGCACAAAATGTTCTCCCTTAGAAAAATGCCTAAGTCTGGAGAGGTGGTGAGATTTTCTTGAAGCACGAGCAGAGTTGCCAGAGATGAAGTCAGTGATTGCCAGCTGCACAGAATTGATACAAATTTTCCAAGTCAGAGCAAAATTCTCAGAGGGGATCGAAGAACGAGGACAATATTGTTGAAAGAATAATTTTCTAAGGTTCAAAATTCAGAGAAATAAAATGAACCCGTTCGTTGTGCACCCATGGGTTCGATGCGTTCTGGAGAAAATTTTCTTCTGGGTATCGAAGATTATCGATGAGGAATGGATTTTAAGGTCTTCCACAGCTTGTCGAGAATTTTGGGATGAAGATTTTAAGTGGGCACCAGGTTGATGTATTTCCTAAGGGAAATTTGAAAATTTTCTAAGGCAAAATGAAGAAAATGTGTTTTCAAGGTAAGATCCTCCAGACGATGAATTTGAAAGAAACTGCCTAGGTGAATTTGCTTCAATCCTTCGTGAAGATAGTTTACTTGAGCCAAAATGAATAAAATCGAGTTAAGAGCTCAGCAGGGAAATGAATTTCTCAAAGATAAAGTTTGTCTAAGGTATGAACTTGAACGCAAAGTTGGCGATGAACGCTTGAAAGTTGGAGCGTGAGGATCGTGTGAGTGAGTTAAGTTTATATCATGAAGTATTCTAATACCCCTCCTTGCTTGTTTTGCGGAGAAATGTGAGCAGATGACTTGAAGTGGTGAAGCACGATGATGAGTTTCAATCTCGAAGGAGGAAAATTTGCAAGAAAATGGCTAAGTGTTAAGACTTAGTATAACTCAAGTGACAAAGATGAAGATCCTCAAGTGGAAGAAGTCAAAGAACAACGCCAAGAAAGAAGATCGAGAACAGTGTGAACGCGTCTACAAACGGAATCTTCTAGAAGGATGATGGTGGACATTATGGCACATTTATTACCCCACTCTCTTCTGTGGCGGTTTTTAGGGCAATATTATTTAGGGCTGAGGTGGCACGATTCTGGCCACTCTATTGATTGTAACCCTAGCCGTCTTTTGGGACTTGGCTAGCTATATAAAGGGGGAGTCCCCCTCATTTGTAAGGCATTAGATTAGACATTGGAATAGTAGACAGTAGACATTGAGAGAGTATTAGCATTAGAATTAGATAGTGTAGCATTGTAGAGCATTTTTGCATAATTTGGAGAAGAGAGAAAGTTTTCCCTTTGAAAACTTTTGAGGAGATTGTTGTGTAACACATTTTATGATAATAGATCTTTTCATTGATGATGGAATTCGTCTTGTCATGAATTGCTAGCAAGGTCTCTTCTTCCTTTCGTATCCAAGTAGCTTAATTTCATGCAAGTAGCTTACTTTGGTGTGTGGTGTTTTACTAAGATAGCTTCGCTTTATTCCATACCACTAGCGGCTTGTTGATGATAAGTTCGCCTTGTGTGGTCAACTGGACATTACCTTGAGTTTAACTTCAGTTGTGATTTATATGCTTATATGCGTCGTTGTGATGGTGTATGCATGTTAAGTCATAATTTGAACATCTTTTGCTATTTCCCTTGAAGATTGCACCGATTTTGCTGAGGCTGTCCGACGGAGGCTAGGTGAAATCCGGTTGAAGTCTATTGAAACAAAGCTCCACATATCCTGCATTTAGAATAGAACATAAACTTCTTAGGCCCTACACCCTTTTAAATTCAGTTCATTTCGGGTTAGAATTAGGAAACTTGCGCTCACCTGCCAAATCATTTGAATCCACGAAAGCCCTTAGTCTTGTTTGTTGTTAGCCGTCGAACAATTGTGTAAGTCCCCTTGACATACCAGCAATATCACATCGAGCCAAACTGAGCCTATTCGCACTCAAGGAACCTTGGAGTTGAAAGCATGATCTTACTCGCAATCTTAGCATGCTGAATACTTTGTTCAAGAGAGGATAGAGCGTCCGTTGGGAGACTTTATTCTGTGTTGGTGCGGTCTCAAAAACCACGTCAACAAGGAGGTATGTCAAGGAGATACAGATATTAATCTCAAAGTTTGCAAAAATAAGATTTCATCATTGCAAAAGTAAATGTAATGGTATAGCAGATTTCTTAGCAAATTATGGAATAGATCAGAATCCCATAACAGCTCTCTACAGTTATATTTCCTCCTCCTAGATGAGAATTGAATATTTTCTAAGGTTCAAACCACTTCGAGGTTCTTTTTTCCTTACTATAGCCCAGTTCTTGTTATTAGATTTTAGGCAGAAAGTCTTAATTGAATTGCTTATTGCTCATGCGTGGGACTTCATAGCATACATTATGATTTGGAGAGCAAGTAATTTGGAGTATGTATTGATGGTACAAATATTTTTCTTCATAACGATTGCCTTAAGCAAGTATATTTGATAGATGCGACTAGGCTTAGTTTTCATGAGACATGTGTGAGAGGTTTATGTGAAGGTATGGTGACTTGAGGTTGGCATTCAATGGTGTGGTGATCTCTGTTTCACTGGTGGCTTGGTGGGTGCTGTGTGGATATTGCCAGGGTGCTGGGCTTTGTAAGTACAGCACACAAGCGATCAGGGGCCTATAGGGACCTAAGGCATAAAGGATTAGTGATCAACCATCATCTTGAAGACTTGAAGCTATCTTCAATTCTTTTTATCCTGCTGTTTTAGGCTTTATAAAAGGAGTGCTTGAGGAGGCTGGTATGGGAGCTAATGAGCCACTTAAGATGAACGCAATGATCAGGAAAAAATTCAGTGTCAATCTGTCACAATATGTGCCTGAGGCAGAGGTCAAGGTATTACTTTTCAAGATGGTCCTGCAAGATTCCTTCGTGGATTTCTCTCTGCTGTGGGAGGTGAGTGATGCTGATATAAAGAAGGAAAAGGTGAATGCAAATTCTGGTGCTGTTACTTTGTCCCTAGGGAGTAAGATCATGCCTCTCTAAAGAGGGAGGGGCAGGTGCTTTGAGCTTTATGCACTATGGGTGAAGTGATGTTAGGACTTTTGGTCACTCATGATAAAGGTCATCTTGAAGTAACTAGTGAATACATCGTCCCATTGTTATGTGGTAACTTCCTCCACAAGGCCAAGAATCATGCAAAGGCGCTTCATGGTGTTTGTCTACCAAGATTAGATCACTCTGCAGACCATGGACATAAGATGGTTGAAGAAACAATAGAGTGGGCTGGTGATAATATGGCTGGAGCAGGGCATTGGGGGGTCAATTAATGCATACTATGTGCATGACTGTCTGTATATGGCTAGGGTTTCTAATAGTAAATACTTGCTTTTGTTGATTGGTGATAATTGTCTTAATCCAGTATAACGTAGCCTTTGTGTGTGGTTTGTAACATGGTGGCTGCCTTGTTTCAATGGCGGCCATAGTTAGCAGTTGTGCTTGCTTATGATAGGCTAATGGCCATTATAACTTATATCTATGTGTTGTTTTTCAAATTCCAAGAGCGAGGACCCCAATAGAAGCCTCAGCTGCTTAATCAAAAATCAATAATAAAAATTGGGAGAAGGGTGATTCTCATCAACAAGTAGAGTCAACCCAGTGAGATCAAATAATAGTAGTCAAAATGAGCATAATATATGTCTGGGAAATTTCAGAAGGAAAAAAAGATCCATATAATCCTTTTTTCAATGTAATATTTATCATCCATTAATGTTATGAACCTGAAACGTTCACAGCTATTAAGCTGACTAGAAAGTGCAGATACAACTTGAAAGAATAGAACAATGGGAAAATGAACTTTAAACTGAAAATTTACTCTTGGAAGCACAACATATGAAAATAAAATACAAGACTATCAATTTCCTGAAAGGTTTGATTGCCACCTTAAGACAACTCAAAGAGTAGTATGGGCTCTTAGCTAAGCATTCTTTCAGACTGCCAAAAAAGAAACAAGTTCATAAAGCATAACCATAAAACTATCTATTTATGTCATCCCTGTCGAATCCTACCAAACAGGATGGATATATTGAATCAAAGCACATTGCCCAAATAGTTAGACGAACTGCATTGTCCAAAATTGTGGGATGGCCTGTTTAACCCACAAGTGATCTTCCCAGTAAAAAAGATTGGCAGGGCCTAGTGCCCAAGGGTTCACCCAGTTAACCCAAAAAATGTTGGGTATGACCAGTTACAATTATGGGGTGGTGGGCATGCAGAAAGCATCGTTATTATTATTGGCATCCTAACACTTGCTGGGAATTAGATTTATTGAATGTAAACACTTGGGTGGTATTAACTGCGTAATTTTATTTGTGGGTGGCAATATATTTCTATTCTCCTTGAGGCAGTGTCTGTGCTCCTCCTCATCCTCTTTCAGATTATCTTCAAGCCATTTAATCACTATTCCACTGCAATGTTCATTAGCACATGATCGGTGCGTTACAGAAAGATATTATATTCATCCATGCAAAATGAAAAGAAAGATATTATATTCATCTATGCAAGATGAAGGCTAGAATCCCTAAACAAGAGCATACATCTTAGAATTGTTCAATTAGATAAGCTGATAAAACTTGACTCTATTGAGACACGTATTATATTCTTCACCGCCAAGAAATCCTATGTACTCCTATTTTTCAGCTAGGAATATTCTTTGGTAGTGAAGCAATGCAGGTATTGAATAGTCGTATGAGATATAACCAACGCAAGGGTTTTGTTGTGTGACAAAGGAACTCGCCAGATGTCTCCATAGGTAATTTAACACTTCATATCGTAACAAGCATAAGCATCATGATTTTAGTGCTGGTACTCGACACATTAATATTTAACTTAAAAATGATGCATACACTAAAGTATGTATCCCCTATAACCAGAACAAAAGGAGAGAAGAGAAGCCCTGATGAACAAACCTGAACCAAAAGAAGCTTCGAACCCCTTGCTTTACGGAGATGTATATGACGAATATCTCTAAAGGCAAGCTCCAACTTGTAATCAATGAACTGCTCATTCAGAAAGATGCTTAGCTTCCTGATGTCAAATCCAAACTCGGCTACTACCGAATTATCAGAATTCCATAGGAAGGAGAATACATCCGGAGATATCAAATTGCCCATATAAAGCTTTCCTTCCTCAATACGAGCTGGCATGGATTTTGGGTTGGATACTATGTCTCTCTCTAGATATTGGGCTGTTAATTTATTCTGACCTAGTATAATACGGCCTCTGCTTGCCAAACCATGAACTACATTTGCTAACTCGTGGCTATCAAATTGCACATAAGCATACATCCTCGACTTGTTAGATTTGGGTGTCCTCAGTTTACATGCATAAACGGTCCCCTTCCCAGTAATCTCTTCCAGCTGTTGAATGAGCCCTTTTATATCTTGTACTACTGGTAAATTTGATAGTTGAATGCTCCGCCGGTTATCCATGGCTAAGCTCCCAATGATTACAACTACATTAAAATGACCACAATCAGAGACATACACTATAATCTGTACTCACAATAACTCATGTACTAACACAGTAATCTCTGGACAGTATCTGATATTTGGCACATGATCGCATCCTGTGGAGATGAATTGCTGGAACAAACTCTAATGCAATGCTTAATATAAAAGTGAGAAATTATAATTGACCCTCACATACCTATGAAGAAGCTAAACTACAGAAATGGTCTCCCATTGTAAACTAATTTTCACCCTGAACCTATAAGATCAAGCAAGCGCAAAGTTCCTCAAATCACAATGTAAGTCGAAGTAAGGAAAATGCATGCACCATGCATTGCGAGAGAATTATATCAGGTCAGTTTTGGGCCAGTTTACCTAACCATTTAAGAAATAACTACTTACAAGTGGGTTCTGATGTAGCTTCAGATTTCACGCCTTGTCAAACTTGAAATCTGCAGAGCTCTGTCATCTTTCAGTGGAACCCATTTATCAAGCTTATGTTTTCACCATTTTCGGTATCACATTTGATATAATTCTTTCTTCTAATCCAAGAATTATATGCGTATTATACACATCGCGGACTGCTTTTGGGGCGGAATCTAGTTGCAGAAAGCTCGGGGTCACTTCCTCTGTTACAGAATTATTTTGAGTGTTCACTTTGTCTGCATTATCAGCAGTATAGTAAACATTAGATGTCGGTATCAGCAACAGCGCAGTGTGAGAAAATCCAATTCTACAGTGCGAGAGTACCATGTTCAAGGCAATGAATAATTCCATTCTATACCCTGTATAGGGAGCTCGCCATTGGCTGGCTGGCTTATGTACTTGCGGCACTTAGAAGTGGCGGGATAGAGGGAACCTAAGAAAAATTCGTTGAAATTTCCTTTGATTGAAAGAAAATGTTTAGAAAGTCTAGGTTAGTGTGAAAATGAAAATGGGCTAAGTACCTAGGGAGAGCATCGTGGGGTCCTCCGATATAAAGTGTGAGATAGTATTCGATTGGAAAGGTATTACGACGTTTTTTATTTAAAGTTAAAAATTGAGATCTTTCACTTAAAAGTTAAAATATTGAGGGGTCTACCATTATTTTTTTTATCATTAAATATATAAAATAATTTGTCATCTATTAATTGTAAAAGAAAATATTTTTTCTTTTAAGTTTTATTTAGGTTGATTTAAAAAAAAATTATTGATAGAAGTATAAATCAATCTAAGTTAATTATAATAATTGAATGGAATTAGATAATTATGAATATTTTGCAAGTATTTAAATATAAGATTAGAAATGAAAAATAAAGTATTAAACTCTACCATTAATGAGTGTACTAATTTGATATGGATATAAATCTAATACGCTTCAAGTTTGGGAATACTAAACAGTAATTTAGTAATTGCTTTGAAATCAAAATATTATATTGAATCTATGCAGGGATGAGTCTAGGATGTCTAGGGAAAACCTATAGCTATGTATCTATTCTACACCTATGAACTTGTATTGTGTGATCTCCAAACTTCTTTTGTTCATTTTGTCTAATTCATCTTAACTTATTTTATGTCTTCTAGGATATGTGGGCTAGCAATATTTAGAAATACCTTGGTAAGGCTGGTGGTATGACATGTTCTCTTAGGTTCCACATAAATGTGTATGAATGATCAAAAACAACACTCTTAAATCTTGCATATGCTCTTAAGATGATCGAGCATATATTTTATTTAGTGCACTAATCGAAATATTTTTCCTCCTTACAATGGGGAAGGATTCATGAATATTTGATGATAAAATGAATGCATTGAATGCCTTTAAATACAAGGACATAGCAACATGATATGCAAATTTATGTTTAGTAAGAACGAGGTAAGAAGGATAAAAGATAGAGTTAGCCAATTTTAAATTTGTGCAAGAGAAGTTTATGAGAGTGGGGATATGTTTATAACTACAAACTAGTTCTAGGACATGAAAAGGGCTAAATTGTAGTGGATAATGTGTGTGTTGGAGTATGTGTGTGCATAAGTTATGATGAATGAGTGGATGGGGCAAATGTATGGGAATGTGTAATCATATGATGGGGATAAGGGGTAAGTGGATAGGAATATGTGTAATGGGAAGATGGATAGCATAGGACAGTGAGCTCAAATTTGCCCAAAATTATGTCATTTGTCAATATGTCTATGGATTAAAGAATTCTCCTCAAAATAGGCATAAAACTAAGTCAAAAATGCCATGGGTCTACAAATTTCACTATTACATGTTGCCCCTACTTTGAGGTGTATGTGAACCCTAGGATGATTGTTCATCCAAAAGTATGCAACACTCACAAATATGCAAGTAATGTAAATATTCATGCTACCTAATTTTCACCCTCAGGCTCAATCAGGCTAGGCATCTATGTTGCAAGTGTTCTAGGGGCCAAATGGGACAATTCCATTAAAGGTTATGTCAGGCATCTGATGACATTTTGCAGGGGAGCTCAGTTGAAAGGCATGCCTTAATCAATTTGACATAATTTTCCTTTAAGGAGAAAGTCGGCAAGACCCTCATACTGTCTGGCCGACTGACTGTTTTGATTCATTCCATCTTGAGCAGGTCGTTGAGACCTAGTTTCTATCATGTCGAACGAGCCTGCAAAGCCTATCGCTATGACAGGAAGGGGTCGATATGACCTCTTATCGCGCGGATTTCTCTGCGATAGGCCATTCAATCATAAAAGTCGGGGAGACTCATGGCAAACAGGGGCTTCGGGGTAGCTTCTGGCATTCGACAAAAGGTCTCGGCGAGCGGAGGAGGTCTTACCGAAGGATGAAGGCTTAAGGCCTCGATATGTTTTGCCTTCGGCAGGAGTCTCGCCGATCATGAAGGACTTCGCCGGAGACATTGGATATCGGCCTAGGGTCTTAGCGAAGGCGAAAGTCTCGTCGAAAAGAAGGGAGGGTCCTCTACGCGTTTGCCTTCCGCAGAACTCTTGTCGATACTAAGATGGGCCCTCACCAAGAAAAAACCAGTTCCGCAAGAGTCTTGCCAAAACACAAGGATGGCTCTTCGGGCAGACAGGAGGAACTCGGCGAGAGGTCTCACCGACTTGGTGATGTCTTGCTAACAGCAAAGGGAGCTCGCGAAAGGATGAGTGATTCGCCATGAGGTCCTGCCGACTTGCTTAAGTCTCAGCGAAAGGAAGCGGGGTTCGGTAAGGTAAAATGCATTCGGGGAGACACTAATGGCCTCTTGCCGAAAGAAATAGAGCAGCTCGGCATAGGATAAAGCCTTCAGCAAAGCGTCTTGCTGAAGGATGAAGGTTACACCGACTGGGCACTTCGGAGTAAGTAAAGAAGCTCGCTAAGAGGTCTTAGAGAAAAGGGATGTCTTGCCGACTGCAAAGGAGTTTTCCATGAGATAAAGCCATCGGCAAGAGGTCTTGTCGACTTGGTAAGGTCTCACCGAAAGCCAAAGGATCTCGAGCCCGAAGGAGAAGAGTGAGCTTGAGGTAAATGAAATGAGCTCGACGAGAGGTCATCACCAAGAGTCTTACCGACTGCATATGTGCTCGCCAAGAGATGGAGGGCTCGTTAGGAGGTCTTCCTAAACATATAATCTCTGGCCGACAGCGATGGATTTGCTAAATGAAAAGGATATCGATGTGACTCAATGGTGCTCGTTGTGACTTCTAACTAAATCTATTTGTCTTACCGATGGTTTTGGCGGTATCAACATGACTTTTAAAGCTGCAAAGACACATAATCGCATCGGTGAGACACTTCCAGTGTCTCGCCGAGATGCGATTCTGACTAAGGAGTTTCGACCGCCTGTAAATCCACGTGGAGTGAGATCTACCAACCAGGAGGAGCTAAGGCGAGTCGTGGCAGAACAGAGAATGTCAACCCTGGTTGAATTCCACGCGAATAGGTAGTAAGCTCAGAGCATTCAAGGCGTTCAGCCGAAGTAGCTCAAATGGGACACGATGGATCTGAGTGAATGCGGTGGTTGCAGAAAGATCAAGAGGGTTTCCCCTGAAGGTAGTAGCTCTTCACCGACACACACAGCAGGGACACGCAGGCTTCTGCATTAATTTCAATCAGAAGATCTGAGGATAGATATTTTGGAGCTCCGATATTTTTGTAAGCCCTAATGGGCGGATATCAGTCTGTATATAAGGCATTTTTTGCCTTTTTGTAAAGAGTTTGAATTATGCATTCAAGGGAGTTAGTGATTTTTTCGTCAATCCTTTCTCAACTAGTGTATGTTTCTGTAACTCAACTGAAATTTTGGAATGCAAAATAGAGTTCATCTTGAAAACAAGTATTAATGCCCATACCACTCTCATTTTATGTATGTATTTCTTTAACAATGTTTTACCAAATTTGCATTCATACCACTTAGTTGTGAAGATAGTTCCTTCCTTCTCAAGATATGTATGTGGATCAAACCTGACAAGAGTGATGCATAAAGCTGAATGGGGTGATGTTGAGTAGGTGAAACAGCAGCAGTCTAGTTTTCTTC
Source organism: Sequoia sempervirens (assembly GCA_007258455.2). NCBI lineage: Eukaryota > Viridiplantae > Streptophyta > Pinopsida > Cupressales > Cupressaceae > Sequoia > Sequoia sempervirens. Next base: position 238,983,337 of record VDFB02256132.1, on the reverse strand, counting down.
AATGTGTTTCATCCTATTTTCATTTCTTTGATTTCTCATTAATTTGATGTATCACCATAGAGTTAGTTTTACTTTCAATATATTCTCTTTCTCCCTTTCCCTTCAGAGAAACAATAGTTTAGGTGATACCCAAAGGAAGTCGGCCTTCTCCGGAGGTTCATTTCAGTTATAGGTGACCCACAGCCTTGAGATGATCCCATGTTGCTCTAGAATGCTCAATTTTTGTAAACTTTGCGCAGGGTGCAATTCTAGGTGACAACAGTTTTTGGCACGCCCGGTGGGACTGTTGAGCGGACAGTTTGAAAATTTCCATATCTATTATTGGTTTTGATATGCAACCAGTAAGATTTAGGCCTTTCTGAGGTTAATATCAGCATATCATGGCGACTCCGTGTACCAGTGCCTCATTGATAAATTCAACATTTTGAGGGATTTGGTGTCTACCTCAGTATCTTCCAGCCTTTGGAGGTAGTTTGAACAACACCTAGCGACTCCGAGCTCAAGTCTTCTGGTTTCACAGGCACAAGTGTCGGTATGTCTCAAAATAATCTATTTTTTCTGAGTTCCCAACTCTTAGATTGAAAAGATGTCAAATGTTCATGAAGATGTTTACTATTACCCTCCATATCACGAGTATGTTGCTCCTACACACCCATACCAGAACGTTTTGGACCTGCTCCAACAGATTGACCATATCTTGAGGGATTTGAATCAAGGTCTTCACAATATGGAGATTAACGATATCAGTAAGGTGCTGGCATACCTATCTAAGATGTTGGTTGATATCAGGGTGCAGCAGGGTACTATTATGCAACAGCAAGAAATGGCTGAGCAAGTCTACTTTTATGATCAAGAAAGAATGGCAAAAAGAGTCTAATTCGAGGAAGGCCTTGAACAGGAAATAGCTGCTAAGGAAGAAAAAATGAAGCTGCTCTCTGCTAAGGTGCAGAATACTCAAGCTTACTCTGATTATCAGCACCAACTAATGGAGGGATTGCAAAAGAGTCAATTGGAAGAGAACCTTGCCCAACATCTGGCTGTAAAAGAGGCAGAAATGAGGTTAAAATTTTCTTAACAGGAGGTTCCCAAGTACAAGATTGCCAGCTTTAGGCAAAGTCAGCCTCTTGACTCCCCTAGTAAGTCTTCGCAGCTTGAGATTCCAAGCTTTAAGGGATTCAATTCGATGGAAGAGAATGTAGTACCTGAACAGGATCAGTCCATCATCCCTCAAGAGCAGCCCATTGACCCAGATGACCTACTCCTCAAGGAGAGAATTAGCAAAGTAAATCTAATGCATGTAGCTATGGCATGTTATCGACTACAGCAAGAAAATCTCAAACAGGAGGAGAGGCAGTAGCTAGGACAACAGATAGTTGAGGATCTTCACTTGCAGGTAGAGGATACCCAAGTTTCACTGCAAAAGGAGCCACATAAAGAAGAAAAATTGACTTCTTTATTTGATCAACTACCTGGTTATGTTGAGCAAGCAGAAGAAAACCTGAAGATTCCTGGTCTACCAGTTGATTTGGAATGGCCAGAGAATATTGCTCACCTGTTCAATGAGCTTCCTCAATTTGTCGATGAAGATGAGGATCTCACATGCATGATAGCATCTATACCTAGTATGGAGCAACTAAATGATAAAATTCATCTAGATTTAATGCAAAATTATGAGTCAGATGATATCATAGAAGCTTTTTGTTCCAACATAGATGATGAACTAGTATTATATGAAAGGGAAGCATATGATCAGGTCATTCAAGTTGGTGAGACTATTGAAGAGGTTGTTGAAGATGATGCCTTGCAGCCTGTGAACTTATTGGATGAGCTCCTCCACCTTGTTGAAGAGGAGGTATATTCTGTCATGGACAAAGAGCATAAGGAGCCATAGTCTGAAGATTTGTTTGCAGTTATCCAATAGGGACATCAACTCCTTAGTCAAGAAGATCAGACTGTAGCAGCCAACGAACAACCTGCATATTACCTTCAATCAGCATCTTTTCAAGCAAAAGATGAAGTCTTTAGAGATCAACAAGAGACTAGCAGGGAGAGTTCAAGTTTTACCCTCACCAGGGGCTATCCAATCAGGTACCTAGCTCAGATGGAGTCCAATACTGCACCAAGAACGGATCTTACACCCAAGCATGAGGGTACTGCTCAGGGGGAGCGCACTCAAGTTACCTTTCCACCTCAGAACGGGAATGTTTACATTCCATATGAAAAGGTTAGTAAGCCTGAATATGTTCTGCAAGAGGTCTTGCAACCATCGGTTGAATTGTCATGCATGCTTCATTTCTCTTTAGTTGTTCTCCAGCATGGCAAACATTGTAAGTTTTTTAGAAAGGGCAGTTATTTTACCCAACCTATCAATGGGTTTGTCTTACCAATTTTTTCTTGGTTAGTATAGGGTAGGTTAGTTATTTTTTCTTTTCCTACGTGTTGTTTCAGCACAGTTAAATAGTTTCCCTTCTGCATTTTTTTCTTATTTTTAATAAGTTTCCAGGTGATCTGTGTCCCAAGTCACAATGCGCAAAGCTATTCCAACTCTGTTCCAGATTTGTCCTGTGGATCTCAGGGAGTTGAGGCCATGTACAAGACTGATATTTTGTTCATTTTCTGAGCCTTCTAACAACTCCATGCCCAATGGATAAGCCAGACTAGTGGTCTTCATGTTTAGCAAGCAAACATCCAGCAAAGGTCGCCAGAAATGTTGCCTAATTTTCACCCTCAGGCTCAATCAGGCTAGGCATCTATGTTGCAAGTGTTATAGGGGCCAAATGGGACAATTCCATTAAAGGTTATGTCGGGCATTTGATGACATTTCGCAGGGGAGCTCAATTGAAAGGCATGCCTTAATCAATTTGACATAATTTTCCTTTAAGGAGAAAGTCGGCAAGACCCTCATACTATCTGGCTAACTGACTGTTTTGATTCATTCCATCTTGAGCAGGTCACTGAGACCTAGTTTCTGTCATGTCGAACGAGCCTACAGAGCCTATCGCTGTGACAGGAAGGGGTCGGTATGACCTCTTATCGCGCGAATTTCTCTGGCCGATAGGCCATTCAATCGTAAAAGTCGGGGAGACTCATGGCGAACAGGGGCTTCGGGGTAGCTTCCGGCATTCGACAAAAGGTCTTGGCGAGTGGAGGAGGTCTTACCGAAGGATGAAGGCTTAAGGCCTCAATATGTTTTGCCTTCGGCAGGAGTCTCGCCGATCATGAAGGACTTCGCCAGAGACATTGGATATCGGCCTAGGGTCTTAGCGAAGGCGAAAGTCTCACCGAAAAGAAGGGAGGGTCCTCGACGTGTTTGCCTTCCACAGAACTCTTGCCGATACTAAGATGGTCCCTCACCAAGACAAAACCAGTTCGGCAGGAGTCTTGCCGAAACACAAGGATGGCTCTTCGAGCAGACAGGAGGAACTCGGTGAGAGGTCTCACCGACTTGGTGATGTCTTGCCAACAACAAAGGGAGCTCGCGGAAGGATGAGTGATTCGCCATGAGGTCCTACTGACTTGCTTAAGTCTCAGCGAAAGGAAGCGGGGTTTGGTAAGGTAAAATGCATTCGGGGAGACACTAATGGCCTCTTTCCGAAAGAAATAGAGCAGCTCGACATAGGATAAAGCCTTCGGCAAAGCGTCTTGTCGAAGGATGAAGGTTACACCGACTGGGCACTTCGGAGTAAGTAAAGAAGCTCGCTAAGAGGTCTTAGCGAAAAGGGATGTCTTGCCGACTGCAAAGGAGTTCGCTATGAGATAAAGCCATCGGCAAGAGGTCTTGCCGACTTGGTAAGGTCTCACCGAAAGCCAAAGGAGCTCGAGCCCGAAGGAGAAGAGTGAGCTCGGGGTAAATGAAATGAGCTCAACAAGAGGTCATTGCCAAGAGTCTTACCGATTGCATATGTGCTCGCCGAGAGATGGAGGGCTCGTTAGGAGGTCTTCTCGAACATATAATCTCTGGCCGACAGCGATGGATTTGCTAAATGAAAAGGATATCGGTGTGACTCAACGGTACTCGCTGTGACTTCTAACCGAATCTGTTTGTCCTGCCGATGGTTTTGGCGGTATCAACATGACTTCTAAAGCTGCAGAGACACATAATCGCATCAGTGAGACACTTCCAGTGTCTCGCCGAGATGTGATTCTGACTAAGGAGTTTCAACCACCTGTAAATCCACGTGGAGTGAGATCTACCAACTAGGAGGAGCTAAGGCAAGCCGTGGTAGAACGAAGAATGTCAACCCTAGTTGAATGCCACATGAATAGGTAGTAAGCTCAGAGCATTCAAGGCGTTCAGCCAAAGTAGCTCAAATGGGACATGATGGATCTGAGTGAATGCGGTGGTTGCAGAAAGATCAAGAGGGTTTCCCCTGAAGGCAGTAGCTCTTCACTGACACACACAGCAGGGACACACGGGATTCTGCATTAATTTCAATCAAAAGATCTAAGGATAGATATTTTGGAGCTTCGATATTTTTGTAAGCCCTAATGGGCAGATATCAGTCTGTATATAAGGCATTTTTTGCCTTTTTGTAAAGAGTTTGAATTATGCATTCAAAGGAGTTAGTGATTTTTTCGTCAATCCTTTCTCAATTAGTGTATGTTTCGGTAACTCAACTGAAATTTTGGAATGCAAAATAGAGTTCATCTTGAAAACAAGTATTAATGCCCGTACCACTCTCATTTTCTGTATGTTAGCTTACGTATGTATTTATTTATCAATGTTCTACCAAATTTGCATTCATACCACTTAGTTGTGAAGATAGTTCCTTCCTTCTCGAGATATGTATGTGGATCAAACCTGACAAGAGTGATGCATAAAGCTGAATGGGGTGATGTTGAGTAGGTGAAACAACAGCAATCTAGGTTTCTTCAGTGTGTTTCATCCTATTTTCATTTCTTTGATTTCTCATTAATTCGGTGTATCACCATAGAGTTAGTTTTACTTTCAATATATTCTCTTTCTCCCTTTCCCTTCAGAGAAACAATAGTTTAGGTGATACCCAAAGGAAGCTGGCCTTCTCCGGAGGTTCATTTCAGTTATAGGTGACCCACAGCCTTGAAATGATCCCATGTTGCTCTAGAATGCTCAATTTTTTGTAAACTTTGCGCAGGGTGCAATTCTAGGTGACAACAATTCAAACATCAAAGGATATGGAAGGGATCCATGTAAAGTAATGGACCCTACAATGATATGATCATGTATGTTTTCCTTCTATATATGCTCTCTAATGGAACTAAAGATAAGTACTTGTATGCACTTGTAATTGTTTGTAGATCTAAACATAAATGTTGGCAACATGATATGTCCCCATCATAATTGGTTGTGTACACACTTGAAAATTGACCATAATTAACCACACTTGACTTTACCTTACCCTAGCCATTAATTAAATAAATATTTATTATTTATTTGATTAATTTAACCTTCACTTTTATCTCACTTTAATTAAATAAATATTTATTATTTATTTAATTTATTTATTCATCACCCTTATTCCATCTTAATTAAATTCCATCACCTTTATCCTTCACCTTTATGCCCCACTTTAATTAAATAAATATATTTTTTATTTAATTAATTTATCTTTCACCTGTATCCTCCACTTTAATTAATTTATCCTTCCACATCACCCTTCTCCAATAATTAATTGAATAAATTTATTATTAATTAATTATTAAGAGTCACATGACTAACTAGGACCTTGTATAGATTCATTGACTCTAAATACTTTCCAAAAATTAACTAAATTTGTATCTCATCCATCCATTTCATACTACATCTCCAAATCTTGGCCTTCCATATAAGGATGTTGTCCTAATCAAATCCTAAACCTAGCCCTTTATCTCTCATATGACACTTGTCACATGACTACAACTTTAATTAAATAAATATTTGTTATTTATTTAATTAATTTATCCTTCCACATCACCCTTCTCCAATAATTAATTATTGAGAGTCACATGACTAACTAGGACCTTATATAGATTTAGCGAATCTAGGCACTTTCCAAAATTCAAACTAAATCATATATCATCCATCTATTTCATACTACATCTCCAAATCCTAGCCTTCCACATAAGGATGTTTCCCTAATCAAATCCTAAACCTAGCCTGTATCCCTCATATGACACGTGTCACCTTACCCCAGCCATTAATTAAATAAATATTTATTATTTATTTTATTAATTTAACCTCCACCTTTATCCCCTACTTTAATTAAATAAATATTTATTTTTTATTTAATTAATTTATCCATCACCTTTATCCCACACTTCTATTAAATAAATATTTGTTTTTTATTTAATTAATTTATCCTTCCATGTCACCCTTCTCTAATAATTAATTAAATAATTTTTTTATTAATTAATTATTGAGTCACATGACTAACTAGGACCTTGTATAGATTCATTGAATCTAGACACTTTTCAAAAATTAAACTAAATTTGTATCTCATCCATCCATTTCATAATACATCTCCAAATCCTAGCCTTCCACATAAGGATGTTGCCCTAATCAAATCCTAAACCTAGCCCTTATCCCTCATATGACACTTATCACATGACTACAACTTGAGTCAAACCCTAATCCTCATTCAATCCTAGTCATCCATCAACCAATCTATCTTGGCCCTTGATTTCCCTCTTGAAAATTTTATAAATGAGATGCCTCTCACCACATTTGGATATCTCTTATCATCCTATTGTTATGTTACTGCATTTTATATCGACTTCTTTCATAGCCTAGCTAATCTTCCATTATCTTACCCTAATGTTTTTAATTTGATCTATCGTCATATCAATCATATCATCATGATTTTGGTTTAATAAGCAGCCACATTCCTCCTTTAAAACATCAAAGAGAAAATCAAGTGGAGCTAGGGTACACTCTACTTTAAGATCTATCTAAGGAGAAAGAAGGGTTTTAGGTGAAGGTATTGTGTGTGTATTGCATTATCTTCTATTTTATTTTCCTTCAATATTTTTCTCGTCTTCATTTTGGCATGCCTAGTGGGACTCCCATTCCTATTTAATTCCTTTTTTTGAAGGTTTTTCTAACCCCATTTTTGTTGATTTTTAGTTCTTTTATGCAAAAAAATAGAGTTAATTTTTGCAAGTTGAAGGAAAAACTTTAAGGTTTCAAATACATCATCATATCTTTCAAATAGCTACAAATTTTTCTATAATTTTTAACTAAAATTTTGGATGATCTCATGATGCTCTAGTAAAACAATCAAGTTTAGATCTTCAATATTTTGTGAGTTGTCTTTTTATGATTTTTTGCAAATCTTGTTTCCAAGTCACAAATTAGTGATTTTTTTAGAAAAATGTATTTTTGGAAGGCTCTCAAAAATTCAATTAGGGCCTACTCTTTAAAAAAATGAGATTGAAAATTTGACTAAATAATCAAATCTATGTCGAGTAGGATCTTTTCATAAATCTACTTTTTAGGGCATAAATCAAGGAAGTTTCCAAATATTTTTACATTTTTTGAAATCTCTTATAATTTAGTAGGGTTTTTTTTTTTATATTTTATATTTTTGGGTCCAAAATATTACAAAATGACCAGATCTAGTTGATTATGTGAAAAATAAATAAATTAAAATTGTAATCTTGTCATAAGCATACCTTTTCTTTACATATGTTTTTGGTGTATTATAATATTATTTTTTGGTCTTTACAAGAGTTTTATTATCAATTATAATACATTTTCTTGTATCCATGTCCATTGGTCCAAGTAATTTGTGAAACTACTAACATATTTGTGTTGCAGCTACATATATCTAAGGCATTATCATTTGACTAGTCTTAGTTTCACACTTCTTTTATTAAGGTTAATGAACTTTATTTGTTGTGTCTTTATATGAGTTTGTGTGTATGCTCTCCTCTCACACCTTTATGTGATCTTGAGGATCAAAACATCAATTACTCTTTTATTTATTTTCTTTTCATTATTATCCCAAGGAACCCAATGTGTGTATGCTCTCCCCTTGCACTTCATGTGATCTTGGGTGATAAAAAACACTTGGATCATTCATTTTAGGAGATCTACCTAGGGATTTAATCACGCTATGGGATGACCTCAACTCCAATGTTTTGATGGAGTATAAAGAGTGAGAAGTGAATCGAAAGAAACCTCTCTTAGAAGTGAAATCTTATCAATCTAAGATAAGCCTCCAAGAACTTTATGCCTTGGAGAAGTGAAGGTGGAGAGTGGGTTACCCTCTCTTACCAATTGTTTAGAATTATTCCATTTCATCTACAAATTTAGCCTCACATACTCTTGAGGTATTTAGACGGCTCCCTAGCAACCTTGTTCATTCTAGTTTAAGACCTTTCGATTGTTGCTTAGTGTGGTGCAAGGTATAATGTCATGCTTAAAACTTTACTCGTCATGTGTCTCCCTAAATAGAGATAGAAGCTCTTTGGGAAAGGTATTAGGACCTCCAAAGAAGGAAAAGGTGAGCCCTTGTGCCACTAGATCCCTATCTATTGACTCTTGAAAGATAAGTGCCTTGCACTAATTTTAAAGTATTTACCTTTGGTTGGTGGGCCCGCACTAATTTAACACTCCCACTTGAATAATTCTAGGCTTGTGAAAGTGCTTGGAGTCTTATTGTGCTAAACTAGTGCATACATATCTTCCAAATATTCCTCAAGCCACTTTGTTTGTTTGTGTCCTTTTAAATCTACTTCCTAGACAAGCAAGAAAAACCTTCATCCTAATCCAACCAATCTCTCAATATTTTCATTTAAATCCATTTATCTAATCCCTCACCTCATTAATTATCCATTATCACCCTAATTATTATAATTCATCCTAACTATCTCATCCTAATCATTATAACTATCCCCCTAATCAATGTAATCATTCATCTTATCCTAATGATCCCCATTCATTTAATCCACCTCATCCCAACTATCCTAATCATCACAATATATCTCCAATCCATCATTTAGGACCTGTTGGTTGAATATTTTGCAAACTTGTGAGGTTTAGCAAAATGGTGGTTTCAGCCACAGTGTGTGAGTGTAATACTCTCCTAATTTAGGGAAGGCTCCCCCTTTTTACTAACTAAAACTAAAATGGATGGAATAATAACCTTTCCTCTTGTTTCAGGAAAGATTATGTTCTTTTCTCTTCTCAGAAAAGTAACAATAACTTTTAGAAAAACTCTTATAACAGCTTGCAATAAAATCGAGAGAAAGGAAATGAAGTTTCCTAAAAGTACAAAGACTTCTGTCACTTCCTCCAGGATGGGAAAACAATTCCAAGCACAAAGTCTTGAGAATCTAAGATCCTATCTACCCTTTTTGAAAGATAATTTAAGAACAAGTTGCAATATATAACAGCACAAAGTCTGTAGGTATGATGCACCTGTTAACTACTTCAAATGGGAATTATTATGAGCACAAAGACTTGCAATTCTTCTTGATTTATAAATTAAAATTATGAATTCAATCTTCAACATTTACAGCACAAAGTCTGCAAATATTTCAATTGAAGCTCTCCTTAGCAATTTTCCACAATCTCCAAATAATCACAAAGTAATGCTCCAAAATGACATAAGAACACAATGGATGCAAAGTAGGACTTCAACAAAAATTTTGAAATTTCCAACTCTTTGAAATTACTTGAAAAATAACAACTTATAACTATAAAGCTCAAAGTCTTTATAAGTACAAAATTCTGCAGAATTTTCTTGCTTACCAAAAAGATAAAGATTACAAAGGACCCCCTCAAGTATTTATAGGAGAGAGGTCATGAGAAAAAGGTGGGAGGATCCCAACTAACTTGAGAAATTCTCTCAACCACCAACTACTTGCAATTGACTTATTCCAAATTACAAGTCCTATTGTAATTTGACTTGTAACTTGATTACATGTAATTACAATCTTCAATAATGCAAGTAACATGGCTACTTGCCATTACAATTTCTGACTTTACATGTAATTTTTCAAAACAAAATTACAAATGCATAATTGAAATTATTCTAAGTGTCCAATACATGACTATAACTATCATCATCCTTCATATGTGATGATCTTCATGTTGCTTTAGGATTTTAGAACTTGAAGTATTCAGGATTGGTGAAGACATCTCGAACTTGGAACGGGAATTTGCATTCTTAATGATCTTTGTGTCCTTGGCAAACTTCAACCTTATCACAGGTTTGGAGTAGTACCATTTCTTTAGGAAGGAAGTTCTTCTCTTCGTTGTGTTCTTTTCCATGCATGATTTACTTTTTCCCTAGATGGTTTCATGAGGATTATTGACCTTCGAGCTGCCCCATGAATTACTATTGTATCTCTTCTTCTTTTGTTCACTTGATGAAGAACCCATAACACCTTATTCAAGATGAAATTGTTATAAAACAATGCCCATGCCTTGATTTGTTGGTTTGATAGATCATGTGTGTAAACAAGACTGACAAGGGAAGGGATAAATTAATGCAAAAATGGGCTCACAAGTGAATTTCAGGTTTTGGAAGGCTGACAGCAAGTAAAGAGTGGAATAGGGATTTTTGGAAGCCATTGCAAGTAAAAGTGCAAGGTAGGAAAAATGAGAATCATTGAAAGTTTATTTTAAAACTTTTCACTTGCTTTCTTGATCAAAACTTCCTACTTGCAATTAGTTTGCAAAATCCCGATTTGCAGCCAAGGGCATTATTTTGTTTCTTTTCTTTTGAGGAAATGAGATGAAATGGAAGGATAATTTATGACAAATGAAAATGGAATGAAAGGCAATGAAATTATGGAGAAATGGGTACGTGAAGGAGATGAAATGAACATGAAATGAAATGAAAATAAATGGGAATGAAGGACGAATGGAAAGGAGTAAATTATGATGGCGATTTTCAGTAATGGAGGCATTTCGAAATGAATGACAATGAAAGGACGTTTCAAAGAAGAAAAACACATTTTGAAATGAGATGAAGGCGTATGAGATGGAAATGGCGAATGAAGAAATGGATAGTTGAAAATAAATGACGTTTTCAGCTTATAAAAGGCATTTTCAAATGGAAAGCAATGGAAACGTGTTTTAGAAGGAAATGGAGGCGTATGGCATTTTTATTGAACAAAGAAGAAAACGTATTTTTCATTTAAAGCGTTTTTATCATATGCAAACTCAAATTTACACAATGGCATCCCAAAAGCCAGAGATTAATGATGCAAAGACCATTAAAATAAAAAGAAACCACAAAAATAAAGAGTAATAGACCTGCAACAAGAGAAAAAAGACTTTCAAAAGGCCATTACAAGTTCATTTTTTAGAAATCGGGTTTCTTAAAGCATTTTACAAGTTTACTTAAGTCAAAACACTCTAATCAGGCTTTTAAGAGACTATTGCAAGTTCATTTTTTAGAAATCAGGCCTTTTGGAGGTCTTTACAAGTTTATTCCATAAGAAATCGAGTTTCTCACAACACTTTTCAAGTTTATTTGCACTAAAAAGACCAAATCGGGCTTTTTGAAGCATGTTGCAAGTGACTTAAATCAAAATCAGACTTTTTAAGGTGAACAACAAATTTACTTTTGAAAAATAACTCCAATCGGACCTTTTTGAAGACATTGCAAGTGACTTAAAGTGTAAAAGTAACTTGTAAAGAAATTTAAAAGTTCCTACACCTGTAAGTTACTCAAAAAGTTCCTACAAAAGACTTAAAAATGAAAATTAAAAAAAAAAAAAACACTTGCAATAGAGATAAAAAGTTCCTATTATACACTTGCAATAAGAAACCAAAACCCCTACTTGCAATGATGCCCCAGAAACCCGAAATTGACCAAAAACACACTCAAAATGACTCAGAATTTCACGAAAACGGACGAGAGTGAGTGAAAAAAGTTAGCCAAAAGGACTATAGACCCAAAACTGAATTTTTCTAACCTTTTCACCTCGTAAAACATGCCTTAGAAGAGAAAATATTCAAATTTTATCAAAATTTTGATAGGTTATCCCAATTTTTAACAAGTCAAAAATTAGGGACAACAGGACCCTAATCCTAATTATTTTCCTAATCTAATAAAGGTCCTAATCCTTATCTTAATCATCCCCATTCGTTTCTCTCATAATCCCCATCAAAATCCACTACCCTTAATCCAATTTCATCATTCATCTTGTTCTAATTATCCTCTATTCATTATCATCCTCAATTCCCATTGTTTGTCCTCATCTTAATTCAATTTCCTTATCAAAATAATCCCATTCCAACCAAATCCTAATCTAATCCATCTACCCCTCTAAAACATAGGGAAATAGGTTCACCAAAAATAGAATGGAAACAAGGGGGTATGATGCACCTATCTTCTTTAGTTCATTAGGAAAATGAGATCCCTTAGGGAAAGATTGACTTTCAACCCTTAGGTGAGTCAACCTTGACGGATCTTGATGTTTTCCTTATGACTTAGGACAGGGTAAATCAACTTGAACTACACTTTTGGGAGATGAATTAAAAATACCAAATGAATGCAATTATGCAATGTAACACATGAGACCTCTAAACTAAACCTTAATTTGATAGAATCCAAAAAGTTTCAGCATATCTGAGAAGGATGCGATTTTATGCACCTGTCACAAAAAGGTTGTGTTGAGTGTCCTCCAGGGACTCATTCGCCTAAGGGAAAATGGCTTTTGCTATAGGAGTTGAAAATATGATTTCACAATCCTCTACTCCTTGGTATACACTCTAGATTCCTCTGAGTTTCACAATCAAAAATTTAGAATTAAATTTTGAAAGTGAGTTTTTGTGGCTTGATGACAATGTTGACAACTTCACAACTTTGAGAACTTTTGTTATTTTTCACTTTTGATAGATCTTCAATCCTTCTTCAACTTAAGATCTACAAAACACACAAGAGGGGAAAAAAAATATTTTTGGTGAATGGGGGTTTGCCTTGGTCAAACCCCGTTTTGGTAATAAACCTTGAAATGAAACAAAGAAACATGAAAGGAATGATGAATGAACAATTGCTATGTTGCAACTCACCAAACCCTTGAATTGAGATCCTTGAAGGACTAAAACTTAATACATCTCTCTAGAAGGTCTTGATATTGCATGAAATGGCTTGATTGGATGTTGATCTTGATGCTTGAATCTTGAATTGAATGCTTGAAACCTACATCACAGTGTTAGCTCAAAAAACATGCATGAATGATGATAACTTTGACATGATGCTTGAGATCTTGAATGTTGCAACAAATGCTTGAGAAATTTGCTCTTGAACACCTTTGACAATAATTTTAGCTCTTGTGAAATTTGAATTGATGCTCTCTTGAAAATATAGGATTTGAATTGATAAAAAGACCTTGCTTTTATAGATAATTTTCTAATTTCTTGAAAATTAAACATTACAAGCCAACATTTGAAATTGAATTTGGGATCATAAAAAGGCCACCAAAAACATATTTAAAATTTGAATTTAGCAACTAAAGGGGACCCATTCACCCTTGGGTGAATGGGTCCTGACCTAAATTGCCAGGACCTATTTATTTTGGTGTGTTAAAAATGATAATTGCATTAATTACATTATGATTTCCCTTTCAGAAATTACAATTAATTAGGCTTATAGATGCATAATTGGGCCAATTAGAGGTTTAATTAAGTCCAATTAATTAAGGGACCCAAACATAGTATAAAAATATAAAGGAGTACATTTTCCAACACTACATTTAGCCCCCACTTCAGTGGGAGGATGATCCCTACACTCAAACTCAAACTAAAGTAGTCAAACAAGTGTCAAGAGAGGTTTAATTGTACAACTATTGGAAAGATGAGACATCAAAGGTCAAGGAGGATGATCAATCCCCCAAGATCTAAGATCTCACAACAAACCAACAAAGGCACAAAGAGACACATGCCTATGTTAAATATACAACAGCAAGACAAGATACACAAGCATACAATGCCAAAATTAGAGAAGAGAGAGAGAGGGCAGGGGATGGATCAAGCCTTGACTATTTGTCCAATCGGTACAGATCAAGCCTTAGTTTTTTCTCCAAAAACATTTACAAGTGGAAACCCACTGTCCACTATGCAAACAAAATGTACTCACATGGGCTAGTGAAATTTGTTGTCCACTAGGTGAGCCCCAAAAAGTGGCTAATGGGAAGGTCATGCCAGGTCTACAGGCTCCCATTGTACTAACCATACCAAAGTTATACCTCCCGATAACTTTGATAAGGTGCCATAGAAATGGTCACAAGGCTAGCAAGTTGTGTTAGGCTAGGCACTCGTGAAAAAGGCTCCACTAACAAGCAAGTTGTGTTATTCTTAGTGGCCTTGAAAAACATAAAAGATCCATTGGAAAGCAAGTTGTGTTATGATTGGTGGCCTACATGCAATAGGATATTCAAAGGAGTTTTTCTTAGTTCATGAAATGTCTCACCTTAGGGAACATCGTGCCTAATGTCTCCAAGAGAGTACTAGTCAAGGATAAAAGATTCACAACTTAGGGAATGCAATATGTAGCATCACCACTAAAAGGAATGTCATATGCCAAGAAAAATCACAATATTGAAAGACATCAAACCCAATGACACAACCAAGGAGACACATCACATGAAGTAAGAAGACCACACTTTGAAGCAAACAATGAGCAGGGACGTGTATGCCCCCACTTTAAAGAAATTGCTAAACACCATGCTGTGAGCAATTACTTTAAAGTAGATTATGATAAATGCCAATACATGAGAGCTTTATTCAGAAAGCCCTATGTAAACATATGTTTCTGAGTAGAGCTACGTCATGAAAGGAAGGTTTCCCCCATATGAAATCCTAAGATAACACATAAGGGATCTATGGATTTGAGGTTAACATGTGTCATTGTTGGAGTGATATAATCAAGCTTGAAACTGTCATCATTCCCCAAATAACTCATGGAACAAGCAAAAAAGAAGAATGTCACATAAAGAAAGAGAACACAGAGAAGCTTTTGGGTCAACATGGAAGAGACTTGAATGTCTTGATGCCTTGAGTCATCTCCAAAAGGAAAACACAAGACAAAAGATAAAGGGTTTATGAAAAATAGAAGAATGTAAATACAAATAGAAGAATGTTGCAACAAATTCACTTCCTTTGTATCCTTGCTTCGATGGAGTGACAAGGGTCATCCAGAGTAGGCTCACAAACATATAAAGACATGCCAAGAAACACCATACGGGGGGATCACGTTACACATATGCAATCACAAGAATGCAAAGAGAAGACTAGTATGGCACATGCGAGTCAACCTATAGTAGGACATCTGCAACTCAATCTCATTCATCATATGCAGAAGGTGGAAAACTAGCCAAAGGGATAATGACAAGTGTTGTACTAGGAGCATCACTAGGTTCAACATGTGGTGAGTCACTCTTGTTAGGAGGATCATCACGATTGTTATCATCTAAGCCCATGAAAGAGGAAAACAATAAATTTAGCTCATTATGCACTTCCTCATCAATTTTAGCAATCTCATCATCATCATCATCCAAATTAATCACAATAGGAGGCCTAATGATAATATACATTGAAGTTTCTTGTTGTTTTTGTTGTGGCAAAGGTGGAGAATCATTTTGATTTGCTTCAATTGGTGTTTCATCTTGATTTATGTTTTATTCTCTTCTTTTAGTAGACTACGAGAAACAACACAATGTCTATGCCTACACTCTTTAGAATTTCTATTTCTCTTTGTATGATTTTCAATTTGTGATTGTGTAGGAGTGAGTTTATCAACTATAGGTTTCTTTTCTTCCCGCAAGGGAGGAACAAAAGGAACCATGGGAGGTTGTTCAACCACTTTCTCTTTAACTTTATAAACTTGTTTTATCTTAGGAGGCACAATGGGACTTATTTGGTTATGTATTGGTCTTTTGTAGGAAATAGCTGAAGGATTTTTCATGGGTCGGTCTTGTTTACTTGGAAGATCTTTTGGTTCAATCATGATTTCATCAATGATAGGAGGCTCAATCATGGGTTGAGGCATGTTGCTAATGGATAATTATGTTATGCGCTTTGCCTTAAAATTTTGATAGGATTTGAAAAAGAAGTCCCCACGGGCTTAACAAGTTCCATAGGTTCAGGCCAAAAGAAATCCCATGAGAAATTCCCATGGGAAGACAAAGGATTAAAGCCACATGATGCACAATAAAAATCTCATTGCTAAATGGAAATTTTAAGCATTTATGCACTACCAATGGGATGACATCCATGAAGTGTAGCCATGGGTAACCAAGCTTCACAGGAATTGGTCTGACGACGAGATGATGGAGAATGAGACATTCAATTGTTTTGGTCCAACTTTTAAAGGAAGAGTGATCAAACCTATCATAGGGAAAGCAAAACCATTATGCGTTTTTATCCATGCTTTTGGTTATTCATAAGAATCTTGATAAAGTTCATGCACAAACAAGAATTCCTTGGTGATCACATTCTCCACACACACGAGATCAATTAATATCCTATTAGTAGGCTTGTCATTGATTCTTTCGGTGATGTAAAGAGGACCATCGGGTGCATGTCTAATTATGCCATTTTGTGAGAAAGCAATATCAAGGGGCATTTTGGTTTGGACCTTACGAGGTTGAACATCAATGAAGTTGACCACATGTTCTAAGTCTCCTTCATTTTCATTTATATTGTCATTATTTGTATCTTCAAGTTTGTCAACATTCATCACATTATTCTTGGCATCAATAGCTTTCACAAAATAGATATTATGATTTGGCATAGGGTTGGTAAAGATTTGTAAATTTTGGTTGAGTGGGGCAACAGACTTATTTCCTTGATCATTAACACCACCAATCTGGATGTGATTAGAAACAATGAGGTCTTGCACAATATGTTTAAGATAATTAAATTATTTTGTATCGTGTCCATTTTATTGGCGATAATGGAAAAAGGCATTTGAGTTAAAGTTTGGAGGTAAGGGCTTAGTTGTGTTGATGGCTCTAACAGGAGGTAAGGTAACCAAGTTCTTACTTATAAGCTGCAACATGATGGACTGAAGGGTACTGAGTAAAGGGGTAAATTGTCTACTCCTCCCCCTAAATGGACATAGATTTGTCATTTTTATATCAGCCACTTGGGAGTTAACATGCTAACTTGTTTGAGGTGTATTTACTCATAAAAAACCCTTATTTTGTTTCTTGAAAGGTTCAAAATTGTTATGGGGTGTTAGGTCTCAAAAGTGCAAGTTTTGAGCCTTAAGAGAGTGCTAGTATCTTAATACACTTTTGGCCAACGAACGAGGCAAACAAGGTTGCTTACCTCCTACTCTTCAGGCTATGCCAGACCTAGGTAGGTGTACCTGATTAATAGGGAAAATTTAAAGTTGAATGTGGTTCCTAAATTGCGCAATCTACTCACTATGGCATGTGAGGGTGGAGTAGATGTAGAGCTTGATAACTAGTTCCTACTAAGAGTATTTGAAGAATCAAGAGTGTGAGTTGTAAAAATATCCTAGATAAGACCAGTTCCTACTCCTATTGGGTGAATGAAGTGAATGAGTGGATGGTAATTATGGAGAAAAATTTGTAGGATAAGTAAACCTATTATTCAGCTTAACTCGAACTACTGGGCACTTGAGATGTTTGCACCTTGTGCAAACGTGCAAGTTTGTTTATTACAATGCTCTTCTTTAATAATCCCAACGATATCCCCTCAAGTTACTGTGAAAGCATGAAAGGACTTTTAATTTTTAAGTTAATGGAAACAAATCAAAAAATCTTCTTTAGAAGGACTTTTAATCTTGGGCAGGAACCAATTAAAGTAAATTATTTGAAAGGATTTTTAATTCACATCAACCAGAAACCAATCATAGCATCCACACAGTAACAACAAATGTGTCCTAATAAATCTAGCAGACTTAAATAACTTGAAAATACCACTTTGGAGACAACAAAGTAATAGATAAGCATGAAAATTGACACAGTAATTGAACATTGAAAATGGATTACGAATTAGAAGTAGTATGCTCCATTATATTGCTTCAAAAAATAAACATTTGTAACAAAAGTCTTTAGTATGATATGGATGGGTGGATTGTGCAATCTATCTTTTGACTAATGCCTACTCTAATGGAATATGATATGATGATGATGATTTCAAAATTAGGCCTTGGTTTCCCTATTTGTACGGGAAGAAAAAAGCTTCAGGCCCGTTCACAAAAAGTTACACTACTTCATAACTAAAACATGATTAACTTAAACATAAAACATTGAGAGGTTGTTGTTGGATGCACCACAATCCGTTAATCTCCAACAAGCGTGCGTGATCACCAAAGACCTATTCAAGGCTCATGCACTATGATCATGTATCCAAAACCACCAAACTCCAATCCATGTTACTCCTTTTTCACTTGGCCTGTGCAATAAATAAGTTGACCTTCAACAAGTTCTCAATGTACCCACTCTTGGCATGAATGTCCTCATTATGTTTAATATCCTTCAATGCATATTCCAGTTTGAAAATTCTTCCAAGATGTTCATGTGTTTTCTTGAGCACCTCATCTTCATTATTGATTGCATCAAGAATGCCTGGGAAATAACGGGCCATCTCATCCTTCCATGTATCCTAATCTTTCAAATCTGTTTCCTCAAAGAAGTTGGGAAAGACCATACTTAGTGGCTAACTCAAGTCACTTAGCTCCTATGCCAAGATGTTATGGAAGTTTTCATGTGCTTTCATGAGTTCTTAATATTCTTGGAGCATAGTATTGTTATCTCCCTTCTTTGCTATGATGTGAGACTCCACTTCCTTCATTTTGTCACACAATCTGTTGTGTTCCAATAGTGCTACATAAGTTTCTTCATGAATATGCCATACCTTTTCAGCATGCTTATACATATCTTCAAACCTCATGCAGACTATCTCTGATGCCATTTCAAAGATGGTGGTCTTGAGTTTTCCTTTTAATTCTTCTTGTTCCTTTTGAGCTTTCTCATGTCTACGTTTCCAATAGGTAGTCTCTAACATTGCTTCTAACATCTTTCTTTCATGCTCAACCAGTGGAGAGTAAAGCCTTGAGGAAGAAGACAATCTATCTCTGTAACTGATCAACTCCTATTTTAACCTTTCATTCTCTTCTATCAATCCCTTGTTATCCCTTACAGGTTTTTGAATCTAAGCCTTGGTGAACTTGGCCAAATTTACATTCAAGTCAACAGTTTCCATAGGGTCTATCACCCCTACTCATTGCACCAAAAGATGTCCAAAAATTTGATCTGATCAACAAGGGAAGGCCTTTTTCCTAGTGGGTAAAGTGCCCATATCTACAAAGTAGTATTATTTGGGTTATATCCTGATCCAGTATAGATTTTATCACCAACATCATTTGTTAATTGCAAGGTTTTGTTCTTTCTCTTCATAAAGTTGTCAAACATAATGGGTGAACTGACATCCCACCCTGGAAGGAGCATAACCCCAACTTCTTGCAATAATGCTCTTCCTCTTTCAGCAGTCATATTCTTCATCTCTTTATCAATCTCATGTTAAAGCTCTTTTAAGGTGTATGCTTCCTTTTTAGGGTCAATGTCTTTTAGCCTTTCCCTTACTACTTTTCCTTTATACTCATAGATGAAAGCCTTGAATTCAAAAGTTTGAACAAATGTGCCATCTATAATGAATTCTTGACTGGCACGATGTCTCACATCATTAGATAGCTCATTAAAAGCTTCAAAGGTAATCGCATTCCTTTCTAGTGGCATTTCATACTAGGGAATAACATGAATGTTGATTTGTGTGACCTCTTCCTCCCCCTCAATATCATCTTCAACCATGATCAAAGTGTCAACTGAGAAGCTTACCTCTAGAGTAGGCTATGGTGAGAAATGGCCTAGTGGTGTTACATTTTTTGCTTGTCTCCTAGAACCAACACTTCTTCCCTCTTCAAATGCTACCAGAGGTACATCCTTTGTTATTTCTTCTTCATACAGAATTTGTTGTTCAATTATTTCCATAGGATCTTAGATTTCATGAAAGGTTTCTACATAGGATGGATTATTATTCATTCTCCAGGCCTCGGCCGTAACAATTCTATTGTAGGAATTCATCCTCATTATCACTTGATTTTCTTCAAGGTTCCTGATGACATCATCCACATGGAACTCATGCTCATATCCTTTCAGTTTTTGAGAAATCTTCGCATCATAAATGAAGTGTTCAGGGTCAAATTTTTCAATTTTGTTTCCCACTGGAAAGCCATAATAATCTAGCTTGCTACCAACCAAATCATATCATGTATCAACAATAATAGTGAAGTCACCAAGACACGGAGTGGAAGGCATAAAAGTTTTCCTTCCATAGTGTTTTGGATGCATGAAAGCTGAATAAGACAATTGTCTTATGATCTCAAGGTATGCAACCCTATCTGGCATAACTTTAGGCAGTAAATATGGGGTTGCCTCAAATCCACATACTTTAATAATAGTACAATCTACAAATGTGTACCAATCTCCCCAATTGTGATTTATTTGTCCATCATGACCCTTCTCCTTTGGTCAGAGGAACCTTTGTATTTTTGGGGAAAAATTATAATCACATTTGTGGCCAAGCAACCTGTATAAGGGTTTGACAAAATGTTCTTCAAAGTACAAGTAGTGGGATCTCCCACACCTACTGTCCCATACAGATGTCCACATTTGCACTAGTCTTGAATTCCCATCATTATCCAAACCTTTTATTCTTAATTCTTCTCCCCATATTCCCATCACTTGTCGTTCATATAGTATCATGTGCATAAGAAGTGAATAGTGTTTGAAGCTGATAGCTTCATTATTGTTCTTGATAGCATTAAGAGCATTATTGATGGCCTTAGATAAATATTCTGCATAGTCATAGGGCCTGGCATCTTGGCTTTGAACGTCCGCAACTAGAACCATGGGAGCTATAGTCATATTAGCAGGGGCATCAACTCCCAGTACTTGGCCAACTGAATAGTAGGTGTATTGATAGTATTCTTCAAACAAATCTACATGGAATGGGGGCCTTTCATCACTGGAAAACCTCCTAGGTTGATTTCCTAGACCTTTAGGCCTGTGTTAAGGAAGCTTCCACCTCTTATAGCTCGTATCCATAATGTGGTATTCTTCCAACAAATCTCTTCTCTATAATTTTGTTTTCAGGGAGGCATCCAATTGGAAAACCATACAAATATAGTCTTGTGTTATAATCATGAATTGTGACCCATCGTGTAAGTGAATTTCCCTCGAATTTGTATTATAATTTATAGCCAATTCTTTAATTAGTTATACGTTTATGAAAACATTGGGCATCACAAGCTTTTCCAAATTCAAGTTCCATGGGTTTGAAACTGGCCTATGTCTGTACTTCTTCCTATAATGATAAATGAACAGGTCATAACCCCTATTCGGAGTCCACACATCTCCCAAATTCTTGTTTTTTTCTTCCATAGTTTCACATGATGGGTTTAATTGAGTTGTTCTTCTTGATTTTGGCCCAGACCCGAGACACTGGTCTATTAAATCTTGGTTTAATGGCCTAGTCTCTGTGTTTTTCCTTTTTTCACTTGTTTTCTCTGGGGTTTTATCCATTTTAACCTCACTTATGTTGTACTTCAAGCTATCTTTTGAAATAAATATGTTCAGCTGAGCCAAGATCACTTACTTGAATGAATGCTGCAAATTTTGAGCTATTCGCCGTCATCCAATTCTGTCCTCTGAATATCCAACCATAATTCGCAGTGATTTCTTACTTCTGAGAGGTTGTATTTATGAAAATTTAGCACGCTCAATCCAGCTTTGGTTCATATATGGCACTCACGCCACCCTTCTAATCAACTTGTATATTAATAGCAGTTGTCTCTTCGATGAATTCATCATTCAAATCAATCTGGTGAACATTATTTCATATTTGTTGAAGAGACTTTAATCATGATGCCTATTTCTCTCTTTGATGTATCCTTGACCAAAAATTGTCTAGGAGACATTTAGATTTCTCTCTTTGATGTTGCAAGGTCTCTTCGATATTTACATTTCAGGCTCTTCCCTTGTGTACCCGTTTTGTCGATGAGACTAGTGGATATTTCTTGCCGAAAAGCCTATGTCTCCTCAACATACCATTATTTCTCCCTTCAGCAGTATTACTCGCTAATGATCTCTATGAGACCTTGTCATGTCAAGGAGACCCATGGTCACCTCTCTTCGATGTCTCTTAGTCTCATCGATAGTATGTGTTTTTTTTTGCACCAGAATGTCGGGGAGACTTTTGATAATGTCTACTTGATACTCATGTGTCTCCTCGACATGTCATTGTTAGAATTTCGATGAGACCTTGATCAACGTTTGTTTGATGTCTCTATGTCTTGCCAATATTTTTCTCCTTGACTATCGAAGAGACTCCCTTACTTCTCTCCTCGATATACCAATTTCTCCTCGATATTTTCATTTGTCTGCGCTATCTTACCAGTGATTTACAATTTATTTCATGACAATCTCTTGATGTCCAAGAGATGTTTTTTTGTTTCCTGAATGTTGAATACTCCACATGATTTGTTAGTGAGACATGTTAGATTTTCTCCCTGACATGTCCAAGTCTCTGAGACATATTGTTCTTTAGGATGGTGAGAAGACATTTGGATATGTCTCTTAGACATTCAGAGGTCTCATCTATATTTCTCATTGACCCTTCCTGCTTGCGTCAAAGAGACTATGGTGAGACTCTCTTTGAAATGGCATTGTCTTGGTGACATGCCTTGTGTTGCTATGAGAATATTTTAGACAAGGAATTCACTTCAGTGTTATGATCAAAGGGCCTTATTTGGTGGTTTATAAATGAGGCTTCATTAGTGTCAGCCTCCATGAAATGAATGGAGATGGAACATTTGGTGAGTGTGGAAAGATGAAAATGGAAGTATGTAAAAATAACCAAGGTGGATTTTTTGGCTCCAACATTGGGCACGACTTCAGATTTCTCAAAATTGTTAGGAGGTTTTGTTTCACGATGACTAATTGAATTATGATAGTCATGAAGGGTTGTGCACAAGTGTGTAAAGGAGGGAAACTTTAAACTTTCCATGCTTCCCTTTATCTTGACACCTTGCATTCCATAATAGAACCATACCATTCTCTTCAAATTTTCTGTCCTTTTCCCTTTTGTCAAATAAATATTTCATCTGTGATTGCATTTTTGTGTTTTTCTCTTGGGCCAAACTTCTGATTTCATCTAGTTCTATCAATTGTTCTATTTTGTCCTCCATAGGTTCAAAGATGTCTAGGTCCTCTTGGAGTATGAATTTGTATGCAGGTAAAATATTTTGCATAGGCATTCTAGCTTGTGCCCCATAAACTAGTTCAAAGGGTGATCAACCAATTGAATTCTTCACATTGATTCTCTCTACCCATACTGCCATCCTCAATTTAGAATCCCATGCTTTTTTTTTGTCCAACATCCTCTTGATGATCTTCAGGATACTTTTGTTACTTGATTCAGCCTACCCATTCGCTTGTGGATGATAAGGTGAGGCATATGAAATTGTAATACCATATGTTTCATAGAACTTTCTAAACTCTTCTAATTTGAAACACATACCATTATTTGTGATTATTCGCACAAGTGTCCCAAACCTTGTAATGATATTCTCCATCAGAAAATTGGTTACAAATTTACTAGTGGCCTGCTTAGTTGGGATGGATTCCACCCATTTTGTGAAGTAATCAGTTGTCACTAATATTCATTTGTGACCTCCATTGGATTTTTCTGGTATCTCCCCAATAAATTCAATCCCCCACCGATGAAAGGGAGCTTCAACCTGCATTGGTCTAAGTGGTAGTGCTCCTTGATATTTCATTTTTCTAGAGAAATTTTGGCGATCTTCACATTTCCTTACATAGGTGAAAGAGTCATTAAAAACCCTAGGCCAGTAATACCCAGCCCTCAAGATCTTATGTGCAGTGGTTTTGGCTGAAAAGTGTCCCCCACAAACTCCTTCCTGCATCTCCCTTAATACATTTTTTTCCTGAGATTCATCCAGGCATAACAACAACACTCCATCTTTGTTTTTCCAATATAGGTCACCGTCCATGAAAACATATTTAGAGGCATGTAACTTCAATGTTCTCTTTTGATTTTCATTTAGGTGTTCAGGGCATTTCCGGTTCTTCAAGTGATACATTATGTCAGTGTACCATGGAGTGTTCTCTATGCTCGCAATCATGGCTTCCTCCTCCCCTATGTTGCAGATTTTAGATGCTTCAAAATTTGACTCAACCATTAGCTTGGTTAGGCCTTGCCCTCTTACCAGCTTAATGATTTGGATCTCAATATCAAACTCTTGAATTCTATTGATCCACCTGCACCTTCTCCCTATGACTTTGGTTTGTACAAACACATCCTCGATTACAACATTAGGGATAAATGCAATTATTTTTGCTCCTACCAGATAGGGCCTGAAAGAATTTATTGCTTTGACAAGTGCATATGCCTGCTTCTCTATGATATCATATTTTAATTCAACTCCTTTGAGGGACTTACTAAAGAATGATATAGGTTGCTCATACCCCTCATCATTCTTTTGTAACATTACTACTGCAATGGTATGGTATGAGGCAAATGAAAAGATCTAAAAAGGCTTATTGAAATCAAGGGATTTTAATACTGGGGCTTCTTTGATTACCATTTTTACATATACAAATGCATCGAGTGTTTTTGCAGTCCAGTCAATTTTGGCCCCTTTCTTCAACATTTTTGAGAAAGGTTTGACAATTTCAGCAAAGTTTGATATGAACCTTCTTACAAAGTTTATTTGTCCAAAGAAAGACTGAATGGCCTTAATGGTATTAGGAATAGGGATCTTATCTATAGCTTCTAACCTCTTTGGATCAATTACAACTCCTTCCTTGGACACTATGTGCCCCAATAACTTTCTCTCTATTACAACAAAATGACTTTTTTAGGATTTAGGGAAATCCCACACTCTAGTGCTTTGAGGAAGATATTCTCAAGGTGTGCAACATGGTCCTCTGCTTTCTTGGAATATACGGTGAGATCATCTTGGTATACCACCATTATCATGTTGATTAGATCAACAAAAGCAACATCCATAGCTCGTTAGAAAGTGACACCGACATTTGTTAGCCCAAATGGCATCCTTATGTACACATATGTGCCCCAAGGGGTGGTGAATGCAATCTTATATTGTTCTGATTCCTTCACCTTCACCTAGTTATACCCTAAAAATCCATCCATCATGGACAATAGTTCATAGCTTGTCACCCTCTGCAACATGGCCTCCATATTCGGGAGTGGGTAATTTTCTTTAAGGGAAGAGACATTCAAATTTCTAAAGTCTACACATAACCTTATGTTTCCATTCTTCTTTCTGACAAGCACCAAGTTAGAAACCCAAGCGGAATGCCTGATAGGTTTGATGATACCTCCCTCCTTGAGCTTCATAAGTTCCTCATGCATCTTGGGCTCTAAGGTTGGGTTTATTGGTCTCTATTTTTGTGTAAAAGGTTTTGCATCAGGTTTAAGTGGAATTTCATGTTGGAACAGATCTTCCCTGTATGCTTTAAGATCATCATAAGACCATGCAAAGACATGCTTGTACTTCCTTAATAGTGCAATCAACATCTTCCTGATTATGGGGCTTATCGTTTTCCCAATGTATACCTTCTTTGGTGCCAATTTAGTGCCTAGGTTGATTTATTCAATGTCTTCCCTTCTTACTGGTGTTTGTTTCATAACTGCTTGATCATTCCCATCAAACACCCTTTCCAAATGCTACTAGTCCTTTAGGAATCTTGTTTGTCTTGAACTGTACAACTTCCTGACCAAATACAATTTGTTTACCATCTACTTCTTCCAGAAATGCATTAAAATCAGTCTCATGGGCCTCGTACTAATCAATACAATGTAAGAACTTGATCAGATGAGTGTCATCATTAAAAACTTGCCAATTGTAGATGTTATCAGGGATTGTTGGCCTGGTCTTAAGTTCAACCTGTGAAATTCCTGCTAAGGTGACATCATCCCTTTTCAAAGCTACATTCTCCAAGAATTCAGCCATTAGGTTTTTAGACCTATCAATCCACTCAATGGAGAAAGCATCAAACAACTCAATAGTGTCCCATACAACATTTCTATATTGTTTTAGTCTTTTGTTCTTCATGGAATATTTTGATATCACTTGTGAAACAACTAACTCAGAATCCCCAAGGATAGTTAATAGTTTAATCCCATGTTTAGTAGCCATATTTAAACCTATCGACAGGGCTTCATACTCTACTATATTATTTGTGCACTCAAATATTAGCATAAATGAATATTTGAATGTTGTGCCTTTAGGTGAAATGGAGACAATTTCTGCTCCATTCCCTTCTCTACTGCAAGCTCCATCAAAGTACATTTGCCATATGCCATGTTCATTCTTGGAGACATCTCTGACAATTGGATCTGTGTTTAATAATTCAGGGTTTGAGTGTTCAATTCTAAAACTCCCTACCTGTCCACATCACATAAGCAATTCATTTGATTGGGATCAAAGATTTCGATGACATGATTAGACCTAGGCTCCCTATATAATTTGACTTCCTTCCCATTCGCAAGAATCGTGGCATAGGAAAATTCAAACTGAACATTCCCACCAACTATTGTTGTTTATTTCCTTGATAGTAACATCCCATAGTAAGGGGGAGTATCTACCACAATGATGTCTGTCCTATATGTTTCCTCCGGATACGATTCCGATTTTAGTTCTACATCCCATCACTCCTACTATAGGGACTGATCTATTATCCATGGCATAACATTTTCCATATGTAGTATTCACCCATAGACCTAGCTCTTTCATGACAGCCAAGGGCATGTTGTTGATTGTTGCCCCTGAGTCAATCATACAATTCTTCACCAGCTTGTTGTTGATCACCAACGTAGTGTAGAATGGATCTACTTGGGAAAGATTCTTTGTGAGTGTATCTCCCAAATATACTTCTGGTGCCTTTGTAATTTCCCTTTCCATAGTGTTTACTTCTTTCTTCTAATCTTTTTGTTTCTAGGATGTGTTGGTGATCATTCTAAGGGTTGTATCTCTGAATTCCTCAATCTTCATCAACTCCATTAAAGGGACTGTCATTTTTTTTCTGAGCCAATTCTTGAGCCATGTCAAATGAAGGGGCAATGATCCCTTGTTCACCCTTCTCAGTTTTAGTAATTCTTTTCCCTTCATTTTGGACTTTTTCATTTTTTAGTGTTTTCTCAAGTTCAATGTCCGCAATCTCCTTTTAAACATCCTTTTGAGGTTTCTTTACTTCACCCTTCTTCTGATTAGATGGGACATTCTCCTTGTTCTTATGTTCTTTGATGAACATGCTCCTTGGTGTCCCTTGATCTCCATCTGTGGGCTTACTTCTCAAATTGTATCTCCTCCCTTTTTCCTTAGCTACAACTCTTGTCGTGATAGCCCTCTTTTCTTCCTTTGTTGGTGTTCTCAACTGAAATTGAGGTGTTGTATTGTATGCATATGCTACTTCTTGTGGATTTTAATCTTGGTCAGAAAACACCTCTTGCTCCAAATTCACATTGTACTTCTAATTGTCAACATTATATTCATATCCTTCTTTAGAAGAAGAGTATCCTTCCTTGTTTTGATAAGACCTCCATCTTAGAATGTTTACAGTGTGACCATCCTTGTCTTGCTCTTGTGACCACTCATCTTGACAAGCTTGAGCCACTGCATAATGTTCAGGGTCATGGGGTCTATGGCAAGGTGAACACCATGGTGTAGTGTCTAGTGCATGTGCTCCATGTTTCTTCAAGGGATCAGGAGTCTCCTTCCAATTTTATCTTGCTACTGGCTTTCCATCCTTCCAAGTAGTATTGTAGGGCATGTCATGTAGTCCTGGTCTTTCATTTTTGTACCGATTCTCCTATCTATTATGGGGATTGTTGGGGTTTTGTAGGATCCTAAGGTTGTCCCTTTTTCCAGTCATTCCTACAACCTTTCTATTATTTTCAATGGTTAAGGTTTCCTTTTGTGCTTCATTCAAACTTCTAGGGCACCTGTTCCCAAGTTCATACCCTATTTTTGGATCAAAGGCCTTTAGATAAATACTCAAAGCTATTGGATCAGTCAATTTGGATCCATGTGGTATTTTATTATAGAGCTTGGAGAAGCTTTGATTGAAATCATAGACTGATTCATTCTGGTGTTTTTGAATACTTATTAGTTCATGTAGAGTGAATTCGAGAGCACATTGATTTCCATATTGCTCTAGAAATTGATTATGGAAGTTTGCTATAGAGGTGATTGAAGCATCGGGCAGGTTGTTGAACCAATCCCTTGCTTCAGTTAGGGACATCATGAACAGCATCATATTAACATCCTCATGTTCAATGCATATGTCTTGCACAAAGGCATTGAAGTTTTTGATATGTTCTTCAGCTGTTGTGACATTATTCCCTGTGAAATTGGGAATAGTGTTTCTCCAGTTGCTATCAATTCGACCTGGATATAATTAGTATCCTGATAGATCAAATTGTCTGCTTATGCTCAAGGGGTTTTGTGGATAAGGATTCTGAGGTGGTGGAATGGGGTAGTACCGATATCCATGTTGAGGCTGTTAGTACACATTTTGTTGGATATTCTATTGAGGGTACTATTGTGGGACATGATAGTGTGGAATGTATTGTTGTCCACGTGGTGGAATATTGGTATTTTGTGATGGTGTATTTTGTGGTAAATGATGTTGCATAGGATGATTTGATCTTCCAACTATGTTATGGGGTACTCTTGAAGAACTTGTACCACTTGTATTTTGGGATGACCCTTGTGTATTGGTATTGCTCCCTTGTTTATGAGGTGGGATGTATTTGGGTGGTTTTTGTGCATTAACATCTAATTGGGAGATTTTTTGAATCAAATCTAGACTCCTTTTTATCAGCTGCTATCTTTTCTTAAGCTCTTCTTCCTACCATTGTATGTATTCCTCTATTTCTTGAGTGGTCATTCCATCATAATTCTTAACAGGAAAAGAATGACTCATAAAGGCATGTTGGGCTTCCCCTTCTTGCTGTGATGAAGATCTTTGATCATAGTCCCTATGTATTTGATCCCTTTCTTCCTCCAATTAGGCAATAAATTCATCTATTATATGTGGATCAATGTTGAGGTGGACATGACAACTATTGTTTTCTTGTCCTATTGGAGTCCGAGGATCCCTGCACAAATTATCTTCATGGTGTTTTGACCCATGCAATGGGTCAAAGCTGTTGTGAATTGTAGGTGGTTATTCAAAGACATTTTACTGATCAGTGAATGTTGTGTCTGGTCTTTTAGATGTTGCTTTGTCCTTGTTTGTGTCACAGACTTTGAAATAGGGGATCCATGTTTATTTGTCCACCTAACATTGTTCTTCTTGGGGCTCTCCTAATGCAAAGATCTCTCAACATTCATGTTGGATGATATGGTGTATCTTTGGTGTTTATGGTCTATCCTTGTTGATCTGATGTTCACTTTATCAGTCATAATTTTTTTTTAGAGTCGCCACCTACCTTTTCATGAGTAGGAAAGTTTAGGGTTTAAAGTGACTTTGTTCTTTTCCCAGCGGAGTCCCTAATCTATTATAATGATTTTGAATGACTCTATGATGGAGGGCCTAGGTTAAGAATTGGCTTGATCCCCAATAGAGTCACCAATCTGTTAGGTCTCAAAAGTGCAAGCTTTGAGCCTTAAGAGGGTGCCAATATCTTAATACACTTTTGGCCAACGAACGAGGCAAACAAGGTTGCTTACCTCCTACTCTTCAGTCTCTGCCATACCTAGGCGGGTGTATTTGATTAATAGGGAAGATTTAAAGTTGAATATGGTTCTTAAATTGCACAATCTACTCACTATGGCATGTGAGGGTGGAGTAGATGCAGTGCTTGATAGCTAGTTCCTATTGAGAGTATTTGAATAATCAAGAGTGTGAGTTGTAAAATATCCTAGATAAGATGAGTGCCTACTCCTATTGGGTGAATGGAGTGAATGAGTGGATGATGATTATGGAGAAAAATTTGTAGGATAAGTAAACCTATTATTCAACTTAACTCGAACTATTGGGCACTTGAGATATCTGCACCTTGTGCAAATGTGCAAGTTTGTTTATTACAGTTCTCTTCTTTAATAATCCCACTGATATCCCCTCAAATTACTGTGAAAGCATGAAAGGACTTTTATTTTTTAAGTTAATGGAAACCAATCAAAACAAATTCTTTAGAAGGACTTTTAATCCTAGGTAGGAACCACTTAAAGTAAATTATTTGAAAGGATTTTTAATTCACATCAACTAGACACAATTCATAGCATCCACACAGTAACAACAAATGTGTCCTGCTAAATATTGCAGACTTAAATAACTTTAAAAGACCACTTTGGAGACAACAAAGTAATAGATAAGCATGAAAATTGACACAGTAATTGAACACTGAAAATGGATTACGAATTAGAAGTAGTCTGCTCCATTATATTGCTTTAAAAAATAAACATTTGTAACATATGTCTTTAGTATGATATGGATGGGCGTATTGTGTAATCTATCTTCTGATTAATGCCTACTCTAATGGAATATGATATGATGATGACGATTTCAAAATCAGGCCCTGGTTTCCCTATTTGTATGGAAAGCAACAAGCTTCAGGCTCATTCACAAAAAGTTACACCACTTCATAACTAAAACATGATTAACTTAAACATAAAAACATTGAGAGTTTGTAGGTGGATGCACCACATCCCGTTAATCTCCAGTGAGTGCCCATGATCACCAAAGACCTATTCAAGGCTCATGCACTATGATCGTGTATCCAAAACCACCAAACTCCAGTCCCTGTTACTCCCTTTTCACTTGGCATGTGCAATAAATAAGTTGACCTTCGAAAAGTGCTCAATGCACCCACTCTTGGCATGAATGTTTGCATTATGTATAATATCCTTCATTGCATATTCCAGTTCAAAAATTTTTCCAAGCTGTTCATGTGTTTTCTTGAGCACCTCATCTTCATTATTGATTGCATCAAGAACACCTACAAAATAATGGGCTATCTCATCCTTCCATGTATCCTAATCTTTCAAATATGTTTCCTCAAAGAAGTTGGGCAGGGCCATACTTAGTGGCTGACTAAAGTCACTTAAATCCTGTGTCAAGATGTTATGGAAGTTTTCATGTGCTTTCATGAGCTCTTGATATTCTTGGAGCACAGTATTGTTATCTACCTTCTTTGCTATGATGTGAGACTCCACTTCCTTCATTTTGTCACACAATCTACTGTGTTCCAATAGTGTTGCATATGTTTTGTCATGAATATGATAGACCTTTTCAGCATGCTCATACATATCTTTGAACCTCATACAAACTATTTGTGATGCCATTTCAAAGATGGTGGTCTTGAGTTTTCCTTTTAATTCTTCTTGTTCCTTTTGATCTTTCTCATGTCTACGTTTCCAATAGGTGGTCTCTGACATTGCTTCTAGCACCTTTCTTTCATGCTCAACTAGTGTAGAGTAAAGCCCTGAGGAAGAAGGCAGTCTATCTCTGTAACTGATAAACTCCTATTTTAAACTTTCATTCTCTTCTATCAATCCCTTGTTATCCCTTACAAGTTTTTGAATCTGAGCCTTGGTGAACTTGGCCACATTTACATTCAAGTTAGCAATTTCCATAGGGTTTGTCTCCCCTACTCTTTGCACCAAAAGATGTCCAAAAATTTGATCATGATAAAAAAGGGAAGGCCTTTTTCCTGGTGGGTAAAGTGCCCACATCTGCAGAGTAGTATTATCAGGGTTATATCCTGATCCAATATAGATTTTATCACCAACCTCATCTGTCAATTGCAAGGTTTTGTTCTTTCTCTTCAAAAAGTTGTCAAACACATTGGCTGAATTGATATCCCACCTTGGAAGGAGCATAACCCCGACTTCTTGCAATAATGCTCTTCCTCTTTCCGCAGTAATATTCTTCATCTCTTTATCAATATCATTTTGAAACTCTTTTAAGGCGTATGCTTCCTTTTGAGGGTCAATGTATTTTAGCCTTTCCCTTACTACTTTTCCTTTATACTCATAGATGAAAGCCTTGAATTCAGAAGTTTGAACAAATGTGTCATCTGTAATTAATTCCTGACTGGCACGATGTCTCACATCATTAGATAGCTCATTAGAAGCTTCAAAGGTAATTATGTTCCTTTCTAGTGGCATTTCATAGTGGGGAATAACAGGAATGTTGATCTGTGTGACCTCTTCCTCCCCCTCAATATCATCTTCAACCATGATCGGGGTGTCAACTGAGAAGCTTACCTCTGGAGTAGGCTATGGTGAAAAATGGCCTAGTGGCGTTAGATTTTATGCTTGGCTCCTAGAACCAACACTTCTTCTCTTTTCAAATGCTACCAGAGGTACATCCTTTGTTATTTCTTCTTCATGCAGAATTAGTTGTTCAATTCTTTCCATAGGATCTTGGATTTCATGAAAGGATTCTACATAGGATGGGTTATTATTTATTCTCCAGGCCTTGGCTGTAACAATTCTATTGTAGGCATTCATCCTCATTTTCACTTGATTTTCTTCACAGTTCCTCATGACATCATCCACATGGAACTCATGCTCATATCCTTTCAGTTTTTGAGAAATCTTCGCATCATAAATGAAGTGTTCAAGGTCAAATTTTTCTCTTTTGTTTCCCACTAGCAAGCCATAATAATCTAGCTTGCTACCAACCAAATCATATCCTATATTAGCAATAATAGTGAAGTCACCAAGAAACAGAGTGAAAGGCATAATTTTTTTCCTTCCATAGCTTTTTAGATGCATGAAAGCTGAATAAGAAAATTGTCTTATGATCTCAAGGTATGCAACCCTATCTGGCACAATTTTAGGCAGTAAATATGGGGTTGCCTCAAATCCATAAACTTTGATAACAGTACAATCCACAAATGCATACCAATCTCCCCAATTGTGATTTATTTTTCCATCATGACCCTTCTCCTTTGGTCGGAGGAACCTTTGTATTTCTGGGGACAAATTATAATCATATTTGTGGCCAAGCAGCCTATATAAGGGTTTGACAAAATGTTCTTCAAAGTACAAGTAGTGGGATCTCCCACACCTACTATCCCATACGGATGTCCACATTTGCACTGGTCTTGAATTCCCATCACTATCCAAATCTTTTATTCTCAATTCTTCTCCCCATATTTCCATCACTTGCCCTTCATACAGTATCATGTGCATAAGAAGTGAATAGTGTTTGAAGCTGATAGCTTGACTATTTTTCTTGATAGCATTAAGAGCATTATTGATGGCCTCAGATAGATATTCTGCATAGTCATAGGGCTTGGCATCTTGGCTTTGAACGTCCGTAGCCAGAACCATGGGAGCTATAGTCATATTAGCAGGGGCATAAACTCCCAGTACTTGGCCAGTTGAATTGTAGGTGTATTGATAGTATTCTTCAAACAAATCTACAGGGAATGGGTGCCTTTCATCACTGGAAAACCTCCTAGGTTGATTTCCTAGTCCTTTAGGCCTATGCAGAGGCAACTTCCACCTCTTATAGCTCATATTCATAGTGCAATATTCTTCCAACAAATCTCTCATCTGCAATTTTGTTTTCAGGGAGGTATCCAATTGGAAAACCATACAAATATAGTCCTGTGTTATAATCATGAACTGTGACCCATCATGTAAGTGAATTTCCCTCATCTTTGGATTATAATTTCTAGCCAGTGCTTTAATCAATTCTACATTTACAAAAACATTGGGCATCACAAGCTTTCCCAAATTCAAGTTCCATGGGATTGAAAATGGCCTATGTTTGTACTTCTTCCTATAATGATAAATGAACAGGTCATAACCCCTATTCAGAGTCCACTCATCTCCCAAATTCTTGTGTTTGTCTTCCAAAGTTTCACATGATGGGTTTAATTGAGTTGTTCTTCTTGATTTTGGCCTAGACTCGGGACACCGGTCTAGTAAATCTTGGTTTAATGGCCTAGTCTCCATTTTTTTCCTTTTTTCCCTTGTTTTCTCTGGGGTTTTATCCATTTTAACCCTACTTATGTTGTACTTCAAGCTATCTCCTAAAAGAAATACGTTCATCTGAGCCAAGATCACTTGAATGAATGTTGCAAATTTTGAGTTGCTTGTTGTCGTCCAATTTCGTCCTTGGAATATCCAGCCATAATTCATAGTGATTTATGACTTTTGAGACGTATTTATCAAAATTCAGCACACTTGAGCCAACTCTGGTTCATAGATGGCACTTGTTCCACCCTTCTGATCAACTTGCATATTAATATCATTTGTCTCTTCATTGAATTCATCAGTCAAAACAATCTAGTGAACATTATTTCATATTTGTCGAAGAGACTTTAATCATGATGCCTATTTCTCTCTCCGATGTATCCTTGACCAAAAAATGTCTAGGAGACATTTAGATTTCTCTCTTCGATGTTGCAAGGTATCTTCGATATTTACATTTCATGCTCTTCCCTTGTGGACCCCTTTTGTCGATGAGACTGGTGGATATTTCTTGCTGACAAGCCTATGTCTCCTTGACATACCATTATTTCTCCCTTCAATAGTATTACTTGCTAATGATCTCTATGGGACCTTGTTATGTTGGGGAGACCCATGGTCACCTCTCTCTGATGTCTCTTAGTCTCATCGATAGTATGTGTTTGCTTCCGTGCCAAAATGCCAGGGGCTTTTGATAATGTTTGCTCGATACTCCTGTGTCTCTTCGACATGTCATTGTTAGAATGTCGATGAGACCTTGATCAAGATATGTTCGATGTCTCTATGTCTCGCCGATATTTTTCTCCTTGAATGTCAA
Organism: Sequoia sempervirens; assembly: GCA_007258455.2. Classification (NCBI taxonomy): domain Eukaryota; kingdom Viridiplantae; phylum Streptophyta; class Pinopsida; order Cupressales; family Cupressaceae; genus Sequoia; species Sequoia sempervirens. Next base: position 238,948,534 of record VDFB02256132.1, on the reverse strand, counting down.
AGAGACTTCCTTAATTCTTTCCTTGATATACCGATGTCTCCTCGATACTGTTGTTTGTCTGCACTATCTTACTGGTGATTTACCATTTATTTTATGACAATATTTCGATGTCTGAGAGATGTTTTTATGTTTCCTGAATGCTAAATATTCCACATGATTTGTCGGTGAGACATGTTATATTTTCTCCTCGACGTGTCCAAGTCTCTTAGACATATCGTTCTTTAGGCTGGCGAGAAGACATTTGGATATGTCTCCTAGACAATCAGAGGTCTCATCTATATTTCTTATCAGCCCTTCCTTCTCATGTCAAAGAGACTATGGTGAGACTCTCTTCGAAATGACATTGTCTTGGCGACATGTCATGTGTTGCTATGAGAATATTTCAAACAAGGAATTCACTTCAGTGTTATGATTAAAGGGCCTTATTTGGTGGTTTATATATGAGGATTTATTAGTGTCAGCCACCATGAAATGAATGGAGATGGAACATATGGTGAGTGTGGAAAGATGAAAATGGAAGTATGCAAAAATAACCAAGGTGGATTTTTTGGCTCCAACATGGGGCACAACTTCAGATTTCTTAGAATTGTTAGAAGGAGGTTTTGTTTCATGATGACTAATTGAATTATGATAGTCACGAAAGGTTGTGCACAAGTGTGTAAAGGAGGGAAACTTCAACATCTCAATTTTAGCTTGAATATTGGTATGCAAATTTGCTATGAACATTATTTGAAGATCAACATCAAGAATCTTAATGTTTATTTATGAGTAAATAAATTGGTATCATGCTATGAAGTCAGTAAACTTTCAATCTTTATTTTGTTTACATTGCATTAAATCAGCTAAGGTCATCTTGGGACCCATATGCACTTGGAAATGGTTAAGAAAGGCATCAACACTTTCATTGAATGAACTAATTGAGTTATTTGGTAAAGAAAAAAACCACTCCAAGGTAGTGTCTTTCAAGGATCTAGGGAAAAGTTTAGCCAAGAGCTTATCCTCAAAAATGAAGTCACTACATAAGGTTGTGTATGTCGAGACATGGTTACTAGGGTCTCCTTTTCCACCGTATTTCTCAAATCTAGGAATCTCTATGCCTTGTGGCATTTGTGCTCTTAATATCTCCAAGGATAAATGGTTTCTTTTGACATATTGTGAAGCTTGGCCTTTTGACTTTGGTTCAATGTAGCAATTTATTGTTGGAGGGATGAAATTTTTTCTAGGAGTAGGTTAAGGATATGATCATTGTTTGTGTTGTGAGATATAGGTGAATAAGGTGGAGGTGTATATGTATTCAAAGGGCAAGTGAATTGTAAGTTTGTGAGGGAAGATGGATTAGGAGATATGATATTTGAATGCACAAAGCTAAAGGGATTCCTAGCGGAAATACCTAAGGTGGTATTGACATTGCTAGTTGGTTATTTTATTGTTGTAACAGTTGGATTAGTGTATGTAGGGATAGAGGTCATGGTTGTGGAAGGAGGAATTGGATTTCCACCTTGACTTTGAGTGTATCCCAAAGTTTGAGCATAACTATCTATTGTAGGAACATGTTTATCAATAATATGAGCTAGGCTACACATAATATCTAATTCTTGTTCATTATCAATCATTTTCCTCATGTTATCTATGATGAGAATTGTGGTACCAACAATGTATTCAAAACTCACAAAGCTTTACAATTTCTCTAAATCTTCATCCATTTGACTTATTTATTCTTAAGGGAAATTAGCAACCATTGTGTCAACATCAATCACTTTGGTTGTGGGTGGGGTGGTCATGGAAAATTAGGTATCAAAGTTATGGTCCATAGTGGGTTGACTAGTATCAACATTGTGAGTGAAAAAAGTTGGAAAACCCAAGATCCATGGCGAGTGTAGTAGCGCATAATGGGATGAGTCTCAAACTATGTCTCACTATAGTATTGGTAATAGGACACCAAGTTGTGAAGCTCATACAAGTTTCACCAAACCTAGGTGCACCCAAAATGGATAATAGGCACTAGATATATGCAATCAAACACCCTATGATATGAAGTGCAATGCAAGGATGTAAAAAGAGAGCAATTTTCATATTTTAAACAAGATAATTTACTGATTATGCTATGTAAAAACCTAAAAATGATGTCTTTTAATGCCAATTTTGATTTCAAACAATATACTCAATTTGACCAATTAAACCTAATGCAAATAATGACAAATTTTTCTAATTTCTGAAACTAAAACCTAGTTTTAATAGGAGATCAGAATGAAGAAAATAGAGACAAATCACTGCCCAAAATTTTGAAACAACACCTATACAGGGATAGATTTTCCCTAGGGCGAATTGGTTTTAGCATAGGGGCTGCAAAAACTCAAATCCGAGTCTAAGGCTTACATCTAGGGCTTCCTATTTCTGGTGGAAAATCGTAGTTTTAGTGTTATAATTTTCTAGATTTTGATGTCTAAATGCAGGTGAATTGAATGAAAAATGATGAACAATATGACACTTTTTGAAATGCAATTTTTACTCAATTTGTGGATGTGAGTGATTGAACATACACTAATATTCAAGTACTATGCAAAATCAATGTAACATGCATGCAAATTTTTTATTTTCTTCAAATTTTAAAGGATGCAAAATGTAAACCAAAAACCCTAAATGGGATGCAAACTAATGCAATTTTAAAAAACCTAAATGGGATGTAAACTAATGCAATTTTAACAACCCTAAATGAGATGCAAACTATGTAATGCAATACAAACTAATGAAAATACTAGATCTAGGGTATGAATGCACTCTAAATTCAATTTTTTTGATGTACAATGTCGGGTTCACCAAAATGAAACATAGGGAAATAGGTTCACCAAAAATGGAATGAAAACAAAGGGGTATGATGCACCTATCTTCCTTATTTCAATAGGAAAAAGAGATCCCTTGGGGAAAGATTGACTTTCAACCTTTAGGTGAGTCAACCTTGATGGAAATATTGTTGTTTTCCTTATGACTTAGGACAAGGTAAACTAGCTTGAACTGCACTTTTGGGAGGTGAATGAAAAAACCAAATGAATGCAATTATGCAGTGTAACACATGAAACCTCTAAATTAAACCTTAATTTGATAGAATCTAGAAAGCTTCAGCGAATCTGAGAAGGATGTGATTTTATGCACCTATCACAAAAGGTTGTGTTGAGTGTCCTCCTGGAACTCATTCACCCAAGGGCGAATGGGTCTTTCTATAGTGGTTGAAATTTTGCTTTCATAGTCCTCTGCTCCTTGGTCTACACTCCTGATTCCTTTAGGTTTCACATTTAGAAATTCTAAATTAAATTCTAAAAGTGAGTTTATGTAGCTTGGCAACAATGTTGACAACTTTTCAACTTTTCAACTTGCACAATTTTGCACTTTTGATAGATCTTCAATCCTTCTTCAACCTAAGATCTACAAAGCACATAAGAGGGAAAGATTATTTGTTTTTGGTGAATGGGGGTTTTCCTTGGTCAAACCATGTTTTGGAAATTAAACCTTGAAATGAAACAATGAAATATGAAAGGAGTGATGAATGAAAAATTGCTATGTTGCAACTCGCCAAACCATTGAATTGAGATCCTTGAAAGACTAAAACTTAATACATCTCTATATAGTCTTGAACTTGCATGAAATGTCTTGATTGGATGTTGATCTTGATGCTTGACTTGACTTGAATGCTTGAAACCTACATCACAATGTTAGCTCCAAAAACATGCATGAATGACGATAACTTTGACATGATGCTTGAGTTCTTGAATACTGCAAAAAATGCTTGATAAATATGCTCTTGAACACCTTTGACAATAATTATAGCTCTTGTGAAATTTGAATTGATGCTCTCTTGAAAATATAGGATTTGAATTGATAAAAAGACCTTGCTTTTATAGGTAATTTTCTAATTTCCCAAAAATTAAACATTACAAGTTAACATTTGAAATTGAATTTGGGATCATAAAAAGGCCTCCAAAAACATATTTAAAATTTGAATTTAGCAACTAAAGGTGACCCACTTTCCCAAGGGCAATGGGTCTTGAACTAAATTATGAGGACCTATTCATTTTAGGGTGTTAAAAATGATAATTCTATTAATTAAATTATGATTCCCCTTTCAAAAATTGTAACTAATTAGGATTTTAGATGCATAATTGGGCCAATTAGAGGCTTAATTAAGTCCAATTAATTAAGGGACCCAAACATAGTGTAAAAATGTAAAGGAGTACATTTTCCAACACTACACCCTCATCTAAAGACAATCACCTATTATTCATTCATCTATCTCAATCAAGCATCCAATCCCCAATCATTAATAAAAAATAATCCTTTGAACATCAAAATTTGGTTAAGGATTTAATCTCCTTTATGCCCCATATCCTTTCATCATCATCCAAATCCTTCACCCAAGATTCCTAGTCGTAATCCACTATTATCCATTTCAAATTCAACCTCCTAATTAAAAATCAAGACCTTAAGTTGATCCCGCCCTTAATCCAAACTTGCTTAATAAATTTAGTATATCTTAAGTATAGTCATGAAATCCCATTAATTCTTATTTAAGAACTTTGTCTTTCTTAAGTAGGAATCAAATTCAATCAACTCTTACTTAAGAACATTAGTTTTTATTAAGTATAGAGAATCATCCCTTGTCAGGTTGAATCATTTTAAGGTCTTGAAACTTGATCCTGAAATCTAATCTCATCCCCCATCTTCATCCTTAAGTCCTATTCTTCTAATCCCCAATCTACTTTTAATCCATCATCTTGATTTCCACCCTCATCCAAAATCAATCCCAAACTTGCCTCTTCGGATCAATCCTCCACAATGTCTAACCATATAATTTATCCACCATAAAATATAATATATTCTATTTCAACCTTCTAGTTCAACCTTCTAGTTCAACCTTTACAATGGGTAACAATATAATTTCTCGAATTCATTGTTTGTTCTTCATTTGCTAACAATTGTTTCATTGAATTCATTGGTTTTATATTGTTCATTTAATGAGTAATGGGTTTAGGCATTCTTAGTCTTGTTTGAACTAATCTTTGTTTAATTCATATTTGTTGTTTTTTGTATGCTTTGTCTCCACCTTATGACATTTGGCATGTCAGGTGGGACCTCGGTCCTTGACATTAATGTTTTCGTGAGTTCATTTTGAGTAGTTGTAGGTTCTAGAATGCAAACACCTTTTTTTTTCTGAAACATAGTTGAAAAAATTTCACGTGAAAGCTACAGGATTTTCACGTTGTTGTTTCCTCATTTCTACCGTGGTTGCACTTGTCCCAACCGCTACTACATTAAACATGGCTACTTTTGACATTTTAACTACTTTTTCCATAAATAGGTCCACAGTTGCACATTTTTGCACCACTTTTGACTAAACCAACCACTATTGTTGCAAATGAAAAGTTTGCTACTGTCTAGAAAATTTACATTATTGCTCTGTTTCTTTCTAATTTAAATGTGCAAGCAATTTTTCTGATTTCTAACGCTAACATGTGACTGTTTTGGGTGTTTTGGAAGTTGCTAACGTTATTTGTGCAACCCTTGTAGGAATATGACATATTTTTCATCAATAATGACTAACGGTTTGATTGTAGAGATGGTGAACAAGCGAAGGCTATTTTAGTTTTCTAACAAGCTTTCTTAGTTTAAAGAATCTTTCAATTTGGTGTTGTAAAACTGAACCCACAACTTGCACACTTTGAATTGGTGTTCTTAAAATTGAACTCTCAAAGCTTTCTTAGTTTAAGGAATCTTTCAATTTGGTGTTTTAAAAATGAACCAATAACTTGCACACTTCAAATTGGTGTTTCTTAAAATTGAACCTTCAAAGTTTTCTTAGTTAAACAACATTTCATTTAGTGATTATAAAATTGAACATTTTATTTTGACCAACGCATTTCATTTTGTTAATGAATGAACACTTTTTATTTTTGTTGACCACATTAAGATGAATGAGGCCATTAGAAACACTCAAAATTGGTTCTTAAAATTGAAAAAATCCATTTTGATTTGCACATTGCGATATTTGACTGAAGTCTCAAATACTTTTGATTTGGTGCACATAAAAAATGAATTGATATCTTCACACTTCAAATTTTGGATTAAAAGTCAAATTGCTATGGATTATATGCCATGTTTTCCATGCTTGGAAAACCAACTATGTATCCTTTCCCCTCACATCTTTTGACGATCTTGGGTGACGAAAAGCACTTTGGGTTTCACAATTGTTTCATTTCAAGCATCACCTTTAGAACGAGCCTGCCTTTGAGACACATCCCACACTGTAGAACTCAAGGCGACTCAAAGAGGTTTTTCCCTCGGTTCGCTATATAAATCAGGTCACAGCTAAATGCCAAAACCAAATCGACGACTACTTGGTCGACAGTGCCATTCAGAATGGGGAGGTACCTCTAGGTATATAGAGCCCCTTGTAGGAGTGGTTAAAGCTTTTAGTAGCTTGCTAGATGTTAGCTAGGCATTGGATCCCCTGAGCAATGACTAAGAACCATTGTAGTAGAGGCCACCCTTATATCCAAAACATTCTTTGAAAGTGGTGCATCATAATTTACTTATGAGAAGTTACTTACCAAGTTTGATTTATGGTTGAGACATAACACTCTCCATAAGTTGCATGTAAAGTCATCGCTTCGAGGCATGAGGTAAGCCCACCTAAAAGAACGTGCCTATCCCTAGGTTGTAATAATGTCTTCTACGAACTTTCCAAAATTATTTGTTACTTTGGACATCAAACACTTTGCTTGATTTAAAAAGAACAAAACAAAACAAACATTGAACTTGGTTATCAAAATCTCAAACCCTTTGGACTTATGTGAATACCTTGAAAAGAGCCCTATATTTGCACTCCTTAAAAGATATCTTAAAAAAAATCTCTAAAGGTTTCTGAATATTTAGGTTTACACTTCAAGTCACATTTAGACCAAAGTCAACATTGGGAACTATGGTTCTAGTATCTTGACTTTCACAAACTTTGAGCTTTTGTGGAAAGAAACTTGCTTAAACTATAGACATTTAGAGTCAATTTTTTTTATTGTTATGTGGTATCACTTGCCAATTCTAAAAAATGAATCAGATCAACCAAAACATCAAAATTGTAAGCTTTTCCAAATTGCTGTCAAAACAAAAAAAGCTGGAAACAAACTTAAACAAAAGCCACTATTACAAATATTTTTCCACTTTTGACCTAAAGATTGCCATAGATGATCTAAAACATGTCTCTATTGCTCTTTAGTTTATGAGAGTGATTGTCAAAACTTTGTCACTTTTACAAAATAGAACCATAGTTGACCTAAATATCTCTGCTATTGATCTAAACATTACCACAGTTGACCTATTTTTTAGCCGCAGTTGACTTGAAGATTGCCGCTTTTGACAAAACTGCTGCTATTGCCTTCACTGTTTTACCAGTCAGAAAAATTGCAACAGAGACCACTTTTGATAAACCTAATGTAGTTGTTCTTGAGATTCATTCACTATTGACCTAAATAGGGTCGCTTATGTCAGGATTACCGCTATTGTTTTCTCTGTTACCAGTCACAACTAGAAATAGAGACCACAATTACTTTAAGTTTGACCATAGTTGTCCTAAATTTCAACCGCTACTACTCTAAATATTGCTGCTATTGCCCTATTTTCTGGTACAAATCAGAGATTGATCAAAAACTAGTTAAATCTTTTATCTTTTGAGAAAAAAATAGTCATACCTCCAAAACGCATCATATTTGCATTATTCCATATCCATTTCCAAAAAATCAAACACATCAACCTAGTTTTAGGATTCAAAATCAAAAAACAACTTCGATTATTCCTTTACTCTCAATTTCTAAGATATTAAAATTTGCTTGCACCTCAAGGCTAGTTCAAGTAGATCTTCAAACATATCCTCTAGAAAGACGGAGTAAAATATTAGTCCAAATTTTCTACACTTAAAAACCCAAAATTAGCATCATCTCCAAAACATCCACCGAACATCACTCATACTTTAGGGTCTTGAGTATCACAAAAAACCATAGCAAAACATCAACACCTTTTTCCAGAAGGTTTTTTTTCACATCATCATCATTCATCATTCTTTTAAAATAGAAAAATATCAAACATCAAGAAAAAGCTTACACTTCATGATCATTTGGCGTCCTACTCCTCCTATTCAACAACCAAATCTTACTACTCCTATCATACAACCAAATTTCACACAAATTAAAGGTGAAAAATTGGACATTATTAGTAGTTTGAGAAGTTTCGTGTTTGAGAAAAAGGAAACACCAACTCAATGGAGAAACATGACTACTATTCTAGACAAAGAGGAATAAAAAGTTGATCTTGTGGCCGGAAGGCTAGTATTACCACCTCCTGTGTGGAAATAGATCTTAACATAGTTCTTTTAAAACAGAAAATTCCAAAAGAAAAATATCATTTCATTCCATAGTTAGTGATCATCAAAGTTCCCAAGGTCTTGGAATTGTTTATGACAACCACGAGATATCAACATAGAAAAAATATGGAAGCCAACAAGGGTAGCTCAAGTGTATTGAAAACCAACATCACTATGAGGAAACCAACCCATGGGGTTATAAACCAAGTAACCTTACAACTCCTCAAAAAGAAACCTCATTCAAGGCAACAACAAACCAACCATCAAGTGATGAGGAAGTACTTCGTAAACACCCAGAAGGACTTGATAGACAAAACCAACCTCATGATTCTCAAACCTACACTATAGAAGAGGAGGATAGCTATGAGGAACTTACTGAGGAAAGACTCATAGAACATTCCCAAAATCCTAAAATGAAAAAGCTTATGGACAAGATGCTTGGGACAAACACAAACAAGTATTTCCTCACACTCATAAAAAGTGGCGCTAAACTACCCATTGAATTCAATGTGGACATGCTAAAAGATCCAAATCTTATTCCACTTGGTGATAAAATAGTAGTTAGACAAATTCCAAAACCAACCATGAACACAAACATACTGCCATTGTTTTCACAAAACAATGATCAAACACAACCCATGGATAACCCATTGTTTAGACCATCATCCCAAATTGAACAAGCATTTGTGGCACAACAGTATCCAAGAAATACCACCCAAAACCTGCCACAACATAACACTATGCAAAACATGGGAAACATTCCAATGGACCAACAAGGTAGTAACCCATCACAAGGGAAATACATGCCACAACACACTTCATACATTGACCCTTCCAACAAGTAACAATATCATCAAGGGAAATTATCACAAAATTCACAACAAGGTGTACCATCAACACAATACCAAGGTAACCTTCAAAATCAACCACAACAAGGTGTACCATCAACACAATACCAAGGTAACCTTCAAAATCAACCACAACAAGGTGTACCTTCAACGTAATACCAAGGTAACCTTCAAAATCAACCACAACAAGGTGTACTATCAACACAATACCAAGGTAACCTTCAAAATCAACCACAACAAGGTGTACCTTCAATGCAATACCAAGGTAACCTTCAAAAAAACCACAACAAATTGTACCTTCAATACAATACCAAGGTAACCTTCAAAATCAACCACAACAAGGTGTACCATCAACGCAATACCAAGGTAACCTTCAAAATTTTCAATGTCAAGGAGTACCAACAACAAACTACCAAGGTAACCTTCAACAAAATTCCCATCAACACAATATTAAGGTACCATTCAACACAATCTACAACAACGAGGTATACCATCAACACAACATCAAGGTAGCCTTCAACAAAATTCACAACAACATGGTGTACCATCAACACAATATGGTCAATATACCCTTCAACACAATCCACAAAAACAAGGGATACCACAAACAAACTACCAAGGTATACGCCAAACTCAACAACACTTTCTTCAATAACAACAACAAGGAGGACCACAAAAATCAATACCAAGGAACACATCAAAGTCAATATCAGGGTACACAACAAGGACCTAACATACCTTATGCACAACATGGTCTTCAAAATGTCATGGGAAAATATATTTACAATACCCAAAATCCTCAATCAAGCACACCAACCAATGACATAAATGTGCAACTTCAAACACTCAATCAAAGGATATCAGATATACAAATTGGAAAGCCTAAGAAGAGCTACGCTCTCCAAGACATTTGTCCATATCCGTTTGATCAAAATTTATCCATGGTACCTTTCCCTAAAGGCTTCAAAATATCAAAATTTGACAAGTATAGGGGGAAAGGAGATCCAATTGAGCATGTACGTGAATTTTCAATATCCTACATGGAACTACAATGAAACGATACCTACTCGATGAGGATTTTTCTATGGAGTCTCAATGAGCCTACTATAGACTGGTTCTCTCGTTTACCACCAGGTATCCAAACATTTGATGAGTTGTTAGATAAGTTTGTCAACCATTTCTCATATAACATAAAACAAGACATAACAGTCACCGACCTCTATAAAATCAAGCAAAATCAAGGGGAAGCATTTGCCTCATATCTCCAAAGATGGAGACACAAAACAAGAAAAATTAAATGGTCTGTTCCAGAGAAAGAGATTGTAGATATATTTATCTCCAACGTACATGCGAAGATCAATTATCAACTAATTGTGTTATGCCCGAGCAATTTTGAAGAAACTATTAAAAAGGGTATACTTATTGAAAGAGCCCTCATTGCAAGAGGAGTAATCAAACTTCACAACCCTAGAGATCAATCTTCAACTTTAAATGACAAACCTAAAATATGAGTAAAGAACAAGAATTTAACCCATGATAGAGTAGTTGACACTAAGGTTGTACGCAATGTGTAAACTCCCAATGTACCATAAAATCATGTTCAAATAAAACAACAAGGCTATGCTTCAAATAACTCACAACACAACCAACCCAACAACCAACAACAGAATCAAGGACAAGATAATGAGAGGATACCACCAAGACAATATGACCAACCATGAAGGAAATTTACTCCGTTGGGAGATCCCTTGATATCATCATGCACAAACTAGTCCAAAAGAACCTCATCATGATTAACGACATAACAAATTATGAGGAACCCAACTTCAAACCCCCTTGGTATAATGAGAATGAAAAATATGAATTTCACAAAATCAAGGGGCATACCACCAATAATTGTATGAGACTTAAAAACATCATGCAAGACTTAATCAAAAAGGGAGAAGTAGACATCGAACCTCATCCCGAAAACAAAGACCTAAAGATTTACATGAATCCAATCCCCGACCATTCTAATGGAAACAACAAAGGAAAAGAACAAGATTATCGTAAGGCTGCCTTTTCTTATGGTGAGGACACCATTCTAGGAAATGTATCTTGTGATGATCATACCATCCATACATTAACAATGTTAGGTAGAGATCCTGAATGTAATGTGACTACCTGAAGGGGAAGAGTAACAATCCAAGGAGCACCAACCCAAGTAAAAGCCACAAGAAAGCCATCAAGTGACTATAGCATTGTGGACCAACTTAAGAAAAATCCCATACTAATCTGCATCCTTGAGCTCTTAAAGTTGTCACCAACACATAAGGAAATAATGGAGAAAGCTCTTATCGAAATGTCAGTCCCAAACAACCTTGACACTAATTAGTTTCAAGCCATGGTTGGAAATATCACATCCACCCATCATTTAGTCTTTTATAAGAAATACCTTCCTCAAATATTTTCATAATCAAGCTCTTTATTTAACACTTTTTGTCCACAAACACAAAGTCAAGAGAGTACTAATAGATAATGGTGCGGGTCTAAACATTTGTAACTTAAAATTTGTGAAACAACTAGGATAATTTGATGATGTCATAGATAAAAACAAGAGCATCACCATCAAAGCTTATTATGACATGGAGCGAAATTCAAAAGGAGCTATTAGGCTACCCATTCAGATAGGACCAACAATAATAGAAAATACATACCAAGTACTGGATCTCAAGCTTCTATACAACCTTCTTTTGGGTCGACCATGGATCCATGCTTTGAAAGAAATACCATCTACATTCTATAAATGCCTAAAATTTCCTTATAACAATAAGGAAGTTACCATATATGTCGACCCCAAACCTTTCCATTACTGTGCCAAATTGGAGGAAAAATATTTAAAAAGATTTAGCAAATACCTAGTAATGATATATCTTTTCACTCCTTTTCATACATTGACCCAACATCTCTAGCTTCGTCCTCCACTACACAACCATCAATTGAGCTACCTAAATCTAATACCAAGATCGAAGTACTCGATAAGGGCTATGGGGAATACCACTTCAACCAATATTTTTGTATTGGAATGCTTCCCCCAACACTTAAGACATATGGAGGACCAAAAGAGATCAGACATGTACAAACTGTCACCATGGTTGTCAAGTCCACCATCTTCACCAAATGGGGTGACATGCAAGATGAGGAAGTATGTGAAGAGGACCTATCTTCCTGGATCTACAAAGAAGGATGAGAGATACCACTACCTCCCTTTCCTATTGATCAGAACAACAAAGGATATTAGCTAGCTAAAAACATGGGGTTCACTAGACAAGGTGGCCTTGGTTTAGATGGACAAGGTAGAAGAGAACTAATCATTATGGAAAAAATCCTAAAGAATTTTGAATTTGGTTATGGTTCATCTAACGTGATTACCCAAAATACTGAAAACACATCTTATGAGGAAGGAGCTACTTCTACCACGGAAGAGACATCAGATAATTGTGAACATCTAGACGACTATATGTATATCCAAAACATGTTTGAAAATATCAACGTAAATGCCCTCACTATCGAATATACATTTGATGATGACCATATCGATATAGATTCCAATGAATACGAATGAGATTCCTATGATTCTAGTGAATATAACCTAGATACCTTATGGAGCCTTGAAAAAACAAATGTCCCTAACCTAGTTACAAATTCCATAAGCTTTGAAGATACCCATGATAAAATATCCTTGCATTATCCACATTTGATAGATTGGGACCAACAACATGATACTCTAATTTTAGACACATTCCAGAATGATGAGACTATTACAAAGTTCATGGGACTTTGAATGAATATACAAGGAGATCACAAAGCAGGGTTTGTAATGGAACTAGATCAAGCAGCATATTTTGGGGGGAAGATTGCATCTTCCATTCACAAAAGTAAACTACAAAATGTAAAACTTAAAAAGAGGTCTCCTAAAGAAAACAACAATGTGGCTTTATCAGATCCAAAAAAGAGAAAAACAAAGGATGCATCTAAAGGTGAAAACCTCTCTGAGGCACCTAAAGATAGAACATTCAATCTCCCCACCATAGAATATTAAGAGAAATCAACACTCCTAGTTGAAGACGCTGAACCTATCAATGTTGGCACAACAAAAACACCCAAAATCACATATCATGCAACATCACTTGATCCTAAAGAAAAGGTGAACTTCTCAACATTTATCAAATAAAGAAAAATCAACTTTGCATGGACATATCCAGATATGCCAAGGCTAGATACAACATTGGTCGTACATCACCTAGCAGTATTCCCTGGAGCTAAACCCATCAAGCAAAAGCTATGAAAGATGCATCCATAGATAACACTTTTGGTAAAAGTAGAACTTTAGAAACTATTAGATGTGGGCTTCATCAGACCCATTCACTATCCTGAATGGGTGTCTAATATGGTACCAGTATCAAAGCCCACTAGGGGCATAAGAATATGCACGGACTTCTGAGATCTAAACAAGGCGTGTTCGAACGATGACTTCCCTCTACCTAGCATTGACATGATTGTAGACCTAACTGCAGGGCATGAAATGCTATCACTAATTATGGATGGCTTCTCCAGATACAATCAGATCAAAATATTCCCTGAGGACCAACATAAAACAACATTCACTTGTGCATGGGGGACCTTTTGTTGGAACTTCATGCCATTTGATTTAAAGAATGCAAGGGCAACCTATCAGTGATCAATGACTACTATCTTTCATGATATGGTACATACAACTATGGAGGATTATATGGATGAAATACTAGCAAAGTCCATAAAAAGAGAAGGCCATTTGACCAAACTAGCAAAAGTATTTGATAGGCTAGAACAATCCAACTTGAGGCTCAATCTAAAGAAATATGTATTCAGAGTAGCATCTGGAAAACTGATAGGGTACATAGTATCAAGAAGAGGCATCGAGGTAGATCCTACCAAGGTAAAAGCTATATTAGAAATTCCTCCCCTTAAAACATTGAAGCAACTAAGAAGTATACAAGGTAAACTACAGTCCATCAGGAGATTCATCACACAGTTGGCAGACAAGTGTCATCCTTTCACCCATTTTCTACACAAGGACATCACATTCAAGTGGGATGACAGATGTGATCAAGCATTCCAACAAGTCAAGGAGTATCTACTCACTCCTCCAGTATTAATGCCACCAATTCTACATAAAGTAATGATCCTCTATGAATCTACGAAACAAGCAGCATTAGGATCTCTCTTAGCACAACTAGATGACAGTAACAAGGAAAGAGTGGTCGAGTATATCACTTGAGCACTGGTGGGCTATGAATTGAATTATTCACCCATAGAAAGAGAGTGTCTATATGTTGTCTTTGTGACACAAAAGTTGAGACACTGTATCTTAAACATACAAGTAAAGCTGATATAAAAAGTAGATCCCTTCAAGTATCTATTAGCAAAAGCATCTCTAACAAGGAGGATCGCTAAATGGGTAATGATATTGAGCGAGTTTGACATAGAGTACATAGACAAAAAAGCTATCAAAGGACAAATCATAGCAGATCAACTAGTAGAAGCATTGATAGGAGATCATCAACCTTTAACAATAGAATTCCTAGATGAAAGCATCCTTTAAATTGATTAGTCTAGCCATTGGACCTTGTACTTTGAAAGGTCCCACACTCAACACGGCTCAAGAATAGGTATCTTATTTCTCACGCTGCAGGGGGATAGTATACCTAAGGATTACATGATTGGTTTTGCATGTACAAATAACATCTCTAAATATGAAGCGTTGATCACATGACTGAAGATGGCCATAGAATGGAGGATAAAGTAACTACAAGTTTATGGAGACTCCCAACTAGTCATCAGGTAGGTAAACGATGAATATCAAACAAAGGATGACAAGCTAATGCCATATAAAAGAATGGCGGACAGTTTCAAACAATACTTTGTCATCATCACCTTTGAACAGGTTCCCCAGATTAATAATAGAGCATCCAACACTATGACAACAATAGGTTCACTCCTCGACATTCCACAAAACATTTCAAAATATGAATTCCTCATGGAGAAACTCCTTATACCGACATTCAATATCCCGAAGTTAGAACTAGTTTGTGATGTTGTTGGTCCTAACTCACCATGGTACTGAGATACATTTGACTATATCCAACATGGTATCATACCTCCTGACTTAACGAAAAACCAAAAGAAAACCTTTGTTCGTAGAACATCCCGATTCACCATCATAGGAGATACCCTATATAGACAAAGTCTAAATAGAACATTACTTCGATGTCTCAATGTGGAAGAAGTGCATGAAGGTATTTGTGCGTCTCACGCAAGTGGACCTAATCTAGTACAAAAATTGCTAAGAACAAGTTACTATTGGCCCTCAATGGAACAAGAATGCATTTAGTACTCAAGAAAATGTCATCAATGTCAATAGCACAATGACCTTGTTCATGCACCGACACAGGAATTGATACCTATAACAACACTGTGGCCTTTCTCGCAGTGGGGACTAGACTTGGTAGGTAAGATATCCCCTGCTTCATCCAATGGGCATAAGTTCATTATCACTGCAACTGAATACTTCACAAAATGGATAAAAACAATTCCATTAACCTACATCACAGGGAAAAAAATTCAAGTTTATCTTGAATTATCTGATTTGTCGATATGGAATTCCCCAAACTATCATAACAGATAATGGAACCCTATTCAAAAACTAATATGTCCATGAACTTTGTTCAAAGTTTTCTATCTGATACCGATTCTCGATGCCCTACTATCCCCAAGGAAATGGTCAGACTGAAGCGACCAATAAAACCATTCTGAAGATACTAAAAAATATTGTTAATGATGCCAGTCGTGATTGGAATTTGCAACTAAACCCAACCCTATGGGATTACCGAACCAAAATTCGCATACCTATAGGTGCAACACCTTTTTCCTTGGTCTACAAATCTGAATTAGTCTTACCTATTGAAGTTGAAATCCCCTCACTGTGAGTATCTCTAAAAGACATCGTCAACAATGAGGAATATTGAGTTTCCAGATTGAATGAGTTGGAACTCTTAGATGAAAGGCGTTTGAGTGCATAAACCATCTTTAGGTTTATTAGAATCGAATCAAATGAAGCTACAACAAAAAGATAAAAAAGGCTTTCAAGTTGGTGACCTAGTACTAAAAGAGAATCCAAAGATCCAACTGAATCAGGATAGGAAGGGGAAGTTTGAACCAAATTGGCTAGGTCCGTTCATCATCACAACAAGCTATGGCTCTAGAGCTTATCAATTGGATACTCCAGAAGGAGAACCCTTAGCCGAACCCTTGAATAGTAGCCATCTTAAAAAGTTTTATACTTTAACACATTAGAGTATCTCAGGAAAAAAACTAAAAAGGAAAAAAAATTCAAGAATCAAGAAAAAAAAGTAAAGAGAAATAAAACATTCTTTAAGTGAAAACCACTTTGTGCCACTTCTAGGATAGGTACCATAGTGAAAACCTAGAAAATAGGCACTACATTTGAAAAAGACCTACATCATTATCTATCAACACTAAGGCCATCTGCCCATTCATCTCATAATAAAATGTGCAAACCAACCATGGCTTGATGATTGATCAAGTGTTGAACCTTGTTGCACTATCAAAATTTGTCTCCCCTAATAAAGGTAATCTTATCTCAAACTGGAGGCAACTTCCTAAAACTGGTAGCAGATTGGATCCTTGTAAATCCCATCATGGTCGAAAAAACTATCAAAAATAAAAAATATCTAGAAAACAAACAAAATAAAAAACAAAGTCAAAACATCAAAATCCCAAAAACATTTTATGCTTTGAATCAACACCAATTGAACTATGCGGTCTTTGCGTGTATAACATAGGAAAGGATTATCTTTGATCAGCCCCTGAGGCCTTAGGTCAATCCCCTTAGGTGTCCATAATGGTCTTTTAACTTAGTAAAAAAATTCAAAATTTAAAAAGAACATTCAAAAAATTAGAAAAAGTGAAAAACACATAATCCTATCAAACAAGCAAACTACGAGCCTCTGCATGGATAATGTAGGAAAGGCCATCATAATTGATGAGCCCCTAAGGCCCTAGGTTAGTTCCCCAAAAATAATAAAAGGCAAACATCCAAATATCTTATGCAAATCCAAAAACATTCATAAAAAGTTAGAAAACTCCAAAAACAATGTCAATCAATACAGTCGAACTATGATGTCTTTGCATTTGTCATGTAGGCAAGGCTAATCTCTGATCATCCCCCGAGACACTAGTTCAGTCCCTTTAGGTCCCCTATTTGTTTCTAAAATTTCTCAAAAACAACAAAAACAACATCAGATAAACTCAAAAAATCAAAAAGGTCTTATCTCCATTATCACTTCTCCACAATAAATGTTCCATTCACAATAAACAATCATCACCCTCACCCTTTGATAATGCAAACAACAAACAAAACACACATCAAAATCAAAAATTCCAAAGTGAATATTGAAATGATTGGATCACTATCAAGTTAAAACAATGCCTAAGTATAGACTACCATACATATTTGAAAATCATTATCAACAATCCTAAACATGAGTCTTACGGATAAAATATTCCTACAATAAACGTCATCAATGGATTTCATCATGAAACATCAAAACAACTATGACAAGTGATACTGCAACATTGTTTATCTTTTTATAGTCTTATCTTTTTTATTTATCTTAATACCACATTCCCAGGATATCTCGAGGATGTCCATAAGGATTTAAAGAAGAAGGAATGGTGGTATTAACTGTTGATTTCTATTTGTTTTGTTTGTTAGATGTTTTTGTGATACTACCATGGTGAATACTTTCTTTGTTTTGAGTATGGAAGTTGTTTTGAGACAATTTGTGTAGTAGTTGCATGTTAGGTATTTTATACCTCTTTGTGTAACTAGTCCGAAAAGTTTTAACACAACCATATACTCTAACAAAGTTTCTGTATGTCTAGTATGAGTAAGAATATTCTTTGTGTACCGAGTGAAATTACACACAATGGATACAACGCCACCTTGGTTGTTAATACCCTTGTCCATCGTATCTGTTTGCTACATCAAAAAGGATTGATAAAAGATACTAAGCCTCTATGAAAGAAAAAGAAAAACTCATCAGTAACTAACAACATAAAATTTCCATCCATCTCTAAATCATCAAACACTTCTTCTAACTAACAACTCCATCCTGCATCATAATATCATTAGTACCACATGTTTCCTGCATCCACAAATTCATCAATATATATTATGACCATAATAAAATGATAACACATCACATGTCATGTATAATCACCAATCACATAAACATGCATATATCATCATTGATCACATAAATATATAAGTCATCCATCCATCCATATCATATGCATAGATAAAAAAAGTACAAAACATGAACATATACACATCATCATCCATAGTCATCTAATAATACATAATAAAGCCAATTGAAACATGGTATATCTCATATATCATCAAAGTTGAGAAAGTCATATACATCATCATGTACCATGTGTGATATCATATACAAAAAATTACATATATACGAGGCCTCAGTTGGGCCGATGAATGTATATACAAAAATCATGTCTACACAATGTCTCTGATATAATACACATCATAAAGAAGATCAAGAAAACTTAGCCTTGCTGGCCGTCCTGAGGTGGAGATTTCGGCCGCTCCTGACTCTAACGAGGAGATGGCTCTAGCATGACTAAAGGATGATTAGGCTTCCTGACAGAATCACCACCTGAATCTACACCTATCTACGTACTCAACTCTCCAAAATGAGGTTGTCTCTGTGCTCTAGGAATGAAGGCCTCGTAGAGCGTTTGATAATATGTGCATCTTTGTAATAACTACTCTTGATCAGCCTGATGTTGAGCCATTGGAATGGACGAGGCAAGTGCAATCTCTACAACTAGTCTCTATTGCTGCTTTGTCGCAAGCTCTTGCCTAGCAGCATCTATATCTTGTATGAACCCATCCCTCTCCTGGTGGAGGCCATCTTGCTCTGTAGTCAATACCACCACTTGTGCCTCAACAACTTGCCTACGTACAATCTCTACATCTCTCTCTTCCTTCAACTGGGAAATCTATGTTACCGTTGCTGCATCCCTAGGTGGGGGAGGACCTTGTGCTACTGACTGATCCTGCTACATCAGGTCAAAATGCCACCCATCCTACTGATCTTGTTGTGCATTGTGTCCCACTCTATCCAACTACTCAACAATGATCCTCAACCATTGTCACTCGCTTCTGCGAATAGTAACACCAGCTCTCCCTATGGATGGCCTAGGTCCAGTAGGATCTATGAATCGAAGAGGAACTCGATGAGCCCATCACTGATCATAATAGCGTGTAGTCTCCGGATCTACCAGTCCTATGGGCCAACCCCATCCAAATGGGGCAAGATGGTGAAACTCAGCTACAACATCTACAAAGGAAGACTGTTGCACCCACACCCTAATATCTTGAGTGGTCCTCCTGAAGCGAGCATGATAGACATCTAGAAACCACGTTTGTCGCTCTCCAAACTAATGGAGAACCTGATCTAGCAAGTAACGCTCAAGCAAAGAGTCCACACAACCTATCAATCATCATGTCTACTGGCAGTAAGGGAATTTCTCCTAGCTGTCATGCCAGGCCTTGTAGCCTAACCATGGTCGCCAAAAAAAATCACACATATCATCAATAAAGCGATGCTAATAAGATAGATGGCCAGGCCAGGTGTAGTACAGAAAATTAGAGTACCTGTAAGAATATGGATCCTTCAAATCTCGATCCATAACATCGTTTGGTCTAGTCATTGGGATGTTCTCCTAGGCCCATACATGCAATAATGTCACACTAGCCAAGATAGAACTACCTCCCCAATAGGAAACCTCATGCATATCTCTATATAAATGTGCAAGGAGCCAAGGGCCTCACACATACCTCATGTCGTGCTCAAACATCTGCTTGATGTAAATGACCCAACCAACTGGAAACTGTCTACCTCTCCAATTAGGGACTATGAGCCCCGAGATCAAACCACATAGGACCAAAGATACAAGATTTGAACTATCAACAAATAGAGACAAGTCTATCTCCGACTCCACTACTTGAAGATGCCTAACACTGAGAACTCATTGTATAGGATGGGTACCCTGTCTAACATCATAGGTAACGAGCTCCTTGTGAATAGGAATACGAAGAATCCTCCATACATCCTCCAAAGTGATGGTGGCCTCGTCGGTTAGTAAATGAAAAAGTTGACTCAGAGTGCCATCTCTCCACAAGGGTGATCATCATCGCCCTATGGCGTTGAATCGGTGACATGTAGCATATGTGTCATAGTCCCACAACATCTAGGACATCTTGCTCCAACTCTTGAAAACCAACAATCAGGTCAAACAACTATCACAATCGTCGATCCCTCGAATAAAGTGGTTTGAGAACCGTTTGCAAACATTCAACCCAAGATGTTAAAAATTTGCTACAAAAAACATAAAACGAACCTAAGATTGCGAAAAACTAGCTAAAACTTTCAAAATTGGCAGTAGCAGTTACTTTTTTGACAAAAGCGATCAAAAAATACAATAGCGGGCCTTTTTTTGGCAATAGTGATTGGAAAATTCAATAGCGATACAAATGACAAAAGTGACCATGTTTCTCAAAAGTGCACAAAATTCACAAAAATGACTATTTCATTTGAAGAAAGGAAATATTGAATAGTTTAAGCAAAAGTGGTCATCAAAAGCAAACACCTTAAGTAATAGCGAGCATAAAACACAAAAGTGGCCAAGAAAAGTGAAAGCAGTATAGACAAAACATCAATAGTGGTAAGAATGATGCAAAAGAAAAAAATTGATGAAATTACTGCTATTGCTAAAAAAATTTCCTGGCATTAATTACTCAAAAATGAAAAGACAAAAACAAAAATGGAGAAGGTACATACCACGATACCTATGCTAGTAGGCCTCCCGAACTCACGGGCCGCCTCTGCATGATGTGGGGCACCTGTGGCACAATCCTCGGCATCACAAATTGATAATCGCCAAATCAGGAAATCTAGAGACAAGAATTTACTAAGGGCTAATAATGCAAATGAGATAAATTGAACCCCAATTCCTTATTTTTACTCCCCAAACCCTAATTTTTTACCTAGGAAACCCTCCTAGGTTGAAATTGTGAGCACCTAAGAACATATTAACTATAAATGAAGGTCCTATAAGTTTAATTTTTTTCCCTCTACACATCTGAACTAAAATTGAACCTTGTCATGAGCTTGACCCGAAAAATGATTTTTCCGGCCAACCCCTTGAGGGGGCAACCCAACATTATACTATCTTTCCGTTGACCGCTGGAGCACAGTGGGGCATATAAAAATTTTCAATTCTTGATCTTAACATCGAATTCTTTGAAACAAAGCAACCAATACTTTGTCTCAAAGAGGGGTAAAATGTAGACATGTAAAAATGACCTAACGCTTATCTCACATCCTGAATGACGTTTTCTCATCATTGGCATCATTATCATTTAAATATCACTGCATTTCACATCATTTACATGAAAAACCCTATTTTTCTCAATTAATTGAATAATCTTTAAATTATTTAATTAATTCATTATTTCATCATTTATCTAATCTTTATTCCTCTTGATTAATTAAATAACATAAATTATTTAATTATGTCACTAATTTACCCTATCTCCTAAATCAATTAAATTATTATTACTTAATAGTTTAATTAATCCACTTTCCCCTTTCTAAATCAGAATAATTAAATTAATTATTCAAAACCTCATTCAAAAGGTCAAAATAAACAAATACAGCTTTATTTGTTAAAGTCAAACATGACTTGCACGTTCGACTCTAAATGTTAATTAATTAATTACCCTCACCCCCTTTTGTGATTGAGCAAATCACGATCACTAATTGCTCACTCTGATTTCCTAACTGATTCATCTATTTCCTAACTAATCCATCTATTCTTCAATCCCATTAACTTCTCAACTTGATTTCCTTAATTCCACAAATTATACAATTTAAATCCCCTGATTGTATAATTAACATTCTTAATTGATTCAATCATAGAATCTAACTGAGCAATCTAATTCCTCTCAACGGTTCTCAACCGTTGATCAAGATTTTGCATTGTTGCATCTTGCACGTTCATCTCAAAACAATAAATCTATAAAATAATCTTCTACCTTCTCACAAATCATCTAGAACTTACATAAGCGAAGCATTGCACAATTATCTCTTGAGCACGTTACAAATTATCATCACATTCTAGTTCAACCTTTACACACATTGAAGCTTTTGCAATACATAATGGAGGCTTTGTATTGATTACAACAATCCAACATTCAACATCGATACAAATACACTTTGCCATGAGATAGGTAACAATATAATTACTTGAACTCATTGTTTGTTCTTCATTTGCTAACAATTGTTTCATTGAATTCATGGGTTTAGGGATTCTTAATCTTGTTTGAATTAAGCTTTGTTTAATTCATATTTGTTGTTTTCTGTATGCTTCATTCCTCGCCTTATGACAGATACCTACTTAGTATTGGTGCCAAAATTCCACCCTCTCCACCTCCACCAAATTCCAATCCATCTCCTATTGCTCATCCTCCACCTTCCTTTGACAACATAAACCAAACCACTATCCAAAGTTCACTTGCTATGAAATAACTTGCATAGTAGAATACTATAATATTAAATATACTTGATATACTTGTAGAAACTTAAATAGTCCTGATCAATATTACGCATCTGAATCTGATTACTAACATCATTTCTTCCTAAATCACTTCTACACTAACCAATTAATTAAATAATCTATATTATTTAAATTCATCAATTTCTACTATTAATCAAATAATTAACTTTATCAGATTAATTCATCCTCTCCTGACTAATGTTCATCCTATTTAATTAAATAAATCAAATTATTTAATTAAATCCCTAAGTCTTCTCATTTGATTAAATAAATCAAATTATTTAAAACAAATGCCATAAACCCCCTAACCCACTTAAGTTGATTAATTTTGAATTAATTAACTCCTAATCCTCATTACTCATTTCTCTATCTTTTAACCCCATCAAGGTTGAACAAACCCATGGTCAACTAACCAAGTTGCACATGAAAATAATTTCTTCTAATTAACTAAATACCCTATTTTTTCCCTCTCAAAGGCATATTCTTTGGAATATTCCCTCAACTTGAATTTCCCTCCAAAGGCTTTAAATAGCCTCTTACAAAGGTCTTTAATGCTCTTACAAGAGCCACCTTTTCCTTAAATGGCCTCTTACATGCCATCTTGTCCCTCTTACATCTCAACCATATGCCTTCAATTCTCTTACATTCTCTTAAAAATCTATCTCCTAGCCTTAACTCTACACATTATTCAAAATGTGCTCCACACACATCCCCATGGCTTTCAATAGCCTTGTGACAAGTGTCACAATGCTATTGGCCTCCATTTTAGTCCCACATACTCTAATTTCACTCATTCTTCAACCCTTGAGTCCTATAAATAGAGACATTCTCCATTGAATATGGATCCAAAATCTCATGCAATCTTACTATAGGCATATTCATCCATATAAATCACTCATTTTTATGTCATTTTAGCTTGGTTACTATACTATTGCATCATTTTCATCATCTACTCATTACAGGATCTTAGAGCTTATCAAAGGGATTGGGAAAGGGTCACTTTCCACATCAAAGTGACACCAAATCCCCTATGGGATGGAGGTTTGATCTATTTAGATAAGTTTACATGTTCATTTGCTTGTGTTATATGCTTTATTCCATGTTTTCTTCTCTATGTTTGATCAAAAATTTCATAGGGAATGGTTGTTTGTGCTTTCTAACATGACTAATCTTGTTTTTTTTGTCTATTGTTAGCTAGTTGTAGATCACCATTCACATTTTGGCTCTAGGAGGGTAGGTTCTTGCGCTCTTGTTTTTAAAATAACTCTTGATCCATGTCTTATATCTCACAATGTGACATCAACATTGTGATCTAGGTATTGTTTAAATCAAAAAAATCTAAAAACATCCAAATCACATGAAAATCCCAAAACATTCATAATATCACATCAAAATGTCAAAAACATAGTAACCATGTCGAACTACAAGGCTTCTGCATGTATAACATAGGCAAGGCTAATCTTTGATTAGCCCCCGAGGCCTCTAGGATAAGGTCCTTTAGGTGTAAGGTCCTTTAGGTGTACACCATAATAACTGGAAATCCATCAATCTTCATCCATAAATAGGTCTATGTCAGTTGAACTATGTGGTCTCTACGTGTATAACGTAGGCAAGGCTAATCTTTGATCAGCCCCCGAGGCCCTTAGGATAGTCTTTTAGGTTCGTTCTTGGTCAAAATATCAGAAAACACAAAAACATTTGAAAACTTGAAAATTAAAACATTTATAAAACACCCCAAAATTTCAAAAACAACCTCAGAACATTGCGAAAACACCAAAAACATTGAAATATTCTAAAAAAAATCCAAAACCACCCATCCCATTTCACTTTCACTCATAATAAAATTTCATCCACAATAAACTAATCATCACACTCACCCTTTGGTAACACAAACAAGAAACAAGTACAAGACTTAGCAAGAGTAAAACCTTTAAACGTAAAAAATAAAACTCTTGATCATTCTCAAACATGTCAATCGAACCTTATATCAACGACCTTTCAAACAACCTATCAACTTGCCACCATCCACTAACATGTCCTAAGATGCATCCTTCTTACAATAGGCATTATCTTTGGGAATTACTTTGGATACTTATCCTAAACAAAATACATCCCTTTGGCTAGAGGTATGAAGAACATTGACTTGTTTGTTCACTTGATATTTTCTTGTGATTTATCTTATTGTGCTCATTCCTATGACCTCTCAATGTCGATGTCTATCAAAAAAATTTAGAGAGAAAGGAATGGGGCATTGATCATTATCTTTCGTTTGTTGTTGGATGTTCTTGTAAAATAACCTTGGCAAATACTTGCTTTGTTAGGTGTGCATGGAAGGTGTTTTGGACAACTTGTTGACTATTACATTGATAGGTTATGCCTTTCCGTGTTTTGGTTTGAGATGTTTGAAGCTTCTGAAGTGCATCTTAACAAGGTTTTTGTATGTCAGGTGTGAGCAAAAATACTCCTATTTGTTTTCTAGGTCAAAGTCCATCGCACTAGATACAACGCCATCCTGGTTGTCCATACCTTGATGCATCGTATCTATGTGTTTTATCAAACATAAGGAAAGTTGTGTCATTCATGTCCCAATCCATGGATAAGAAAATCATCATCACTCATCACCATATCTAATAAATTCTTGACAACTCATAGACTTGGTGGACTTCTGCATCTTCTCAGAATCAGTGGTTAATCCATCCATCTTATTCTTCTATCTTTACTAACAATTCTATCCAAGTATTGAATATGTATGATATATCAAAATATACATGAGGCTACCCATGGCCAATGATTGTCTATACATCATCAAATATGTCTACATCAAACATTTGAGCTTTCTAATCCTCTTTGAGCTGAACTGGTCTTAAATGTTTATCGTGAGCTCAACTCGAAAATTATAATTTCTGCTCGATCTCTCGAGGGGGTAGTGTAGCAGCATAATTCCTTTCATTGGGGCAACAGTGGGGCATCCGAAAAAATCATTTTTTAAATTTTTTTGATCTTGGCAGTGTCAATCTTTGAACCAACACAATGGGTACATCGCTTCAAAGAGGGGCAAAATGTAGACACTTAAATAGTCCTGATCAGTATTACACATCTAAATTTGATTACTAACATCATTTCTTCCTAAATCACTTCTGCACTAACCAATTAATCAAATAATCTGTATTATTTAAATTCATCAATTTCTACTATTAATCAAATAATTAACTTTATCAGATTAATTCATCCTCTCCTGACTAATGTTCATCCCATTTAATTAAATAAATCAAATTATTTAATTAAATCCCTAAGTCTTCTCATTTGATTAAATAAATCAAATTATTTAAAACAAATGTCATACATCCCCTAACCCACTTAAGTTGATTAATTCTAAATTAATTAACTCCTATTCCTCATTACTCATTTCTCTAGCTTTTAACCCCATCAAGGTTGAAACTAACCAAGTTGCACATGAAAATAATTTCTTCTCATTAATTAAATACCCTATTTTCCTCTCAAAGGCATATTCTTTGGAATATTCCCTCAACTTGAATTTCCCTCCAAATGCTTTAAATAGCCTCTTACAAAGATCTTTAATGCTCTTACAAGAGCCGCTTTTTCCTTAAATGGCCTCTTACATGCCATCCTGTCCCTCTTACATCTCAACCATATGCCTTCAATTCTCTTACATTCTCTTACAAATCTATCTACTAGCCTTAACTCTACACATTCTTCAAAATGTGCTCCACACACATCCCCATTGCTTTCAATAGCCTTGTGACAAGTGTCATAATGCTATTGGCCTCCATTTTAGTCCCACATCCTCCAATTCCACTCATTCTTCAACCCTTGAGTCTTATAAATAGAGGCATTCTCCATTGAATACAGATCCATAATATCATGCAATCTTACTATAGGCATATTCATCCATAGCAATCACTCATTTTTATGTCATTTTAGCTTGGTTACTATACTATTGCATCATTTTCATCATCTACTCATCAAAGGATCTTGGAGTTTATCAAAGGGATCGGGAAAGGGTAACTTTCCACATCAAAGTGACACCAATTCCCCTATGGGATGGAGGTTTGATCTATTTAGATAAGTTTACATGTTCATTAGCTTGTGTTATATGATTCATTTCGTGTTTTCTTCTCTATCTTTGATCAAGAATTTCACAGGGAATGGTTGTTTGTGCTTTCTAACATGACTAATCTTGTTTTTTTTTGTCGATTGTTAACTAGTTTCAAATCACTATTCATAATACTTAATAATAATATGTCATTGTTGGTTGAATATTTTGCAAACTTGTAAAGGTTAGCAAAATGGTGGTTTCAGCACAGTGTGTGAGTTAAAACTCTCCTAATTAAGGGAAGGCTCCCCCTATCTAACTAACTAAAAACAAATATGGGTGGAACGATAATCTTTCCTCTTGTTTCAGGAGAGATTCAACTCTTTTCTCTTCGCAAAAAAGTAATATGAAATTTTAAATAAACTTTAACAACTTGTAATAAAATTAAGAGAAAGGAAATGAAGTTTCCTGAAAGCTCAAAGACTTCCATCACTTCCTTCGGGAAGGGAAAGCAATTTCAAGCACAAAGTCTTGAAAATCTGCAATCCTATCTACCCTTTTAAAAGATAATTCTAATGATAATATACAGCATAAAACAACACAAAGTCTGCAAGTATGATGTATCTATTAACTACTATGAATGGGAATCGTTATGAGCACAAAGACTTGCAATTCTTCTTAACTTCTAAATTATGAATTCAATCTTCAACATTCACAGCACAAAGTCTGAAAATATTTCAATTGAAGCTCTCCCTAGCAATCTTCCACAATCTCCAAATAATCACAAAGTAATGCTCCAAAATGACATAAGAACACAATGGATGCAAAGTAGGATTTCAACACAAAGTCTGAAATCTGCAACTCTTTGATATTACTTGGAAAAGAACAACTTATAACTATAAAGCTCAAAGTCTTTATGAGTAGAAAATTCTGCAGAGTTTTCTTGCTTGCCAAAAAGATATTAATTTCAAAGGACCCTCTCAAGTATTTATAGGAGAGAGGTCATGAGAAAAAGGTGGGAGGATCCCAACTAATTTGAGAAATTCTCTCAACCACCAACTACTTGCAATTGACTTATTCAAAATTACAGTCCTAAATTATTTTGACTTGTAACTTGATTACATGTAATGACAATTTACAAAACTGCAAGTGAAAGAAACACTTGCGATTACAAAATTTGTTTTTACATGTAGTTTGTCGAAAAAAAAATACATAAAGATAAAACATTTTATTCTATTTCAATCCTAGCTTTGAAAGATTGAAATCTACTGATAATTTCCTGCAACTCATTTGGATCGGGGCCTAGTGTGTTCTTGGCAACCACAACAGTCTTCAAGATTACATCAAAATATCTTATTGTTGCTTCTCTATGTTCTTCATAAACAGTTTGCATCTTATCAAGGTTCATTCGATGATTAACAAACTTGTGAATTGAATCCATGGTAAACTGTTCTGATTCTAGCTCTTGACGAAGGTTTGTTTCCATTTCTGTAGTGACCACTTCAGTTGCAAGTAATTCTCCTTCATGATTTAAAATTATGCAAGAGATTTTCTCAAAGCTAGAAAGGATGTCTTGTTGAACTTCATCACTCATTTCAAGTGTAGCTTGAACATCTTTGATAAGATCCTGAATAACTAATGACTTGTTTGTCACGAGTTCTTCAAATTCTATGTATTTTTCTCAGTTTGGTAGGATTGAATTGCTGCATAGAATTTCTAGCTTGACTTGATCCATCTCATGCCAAATTTTCAAATCTTTTTCAAGTGAATCCAAACTTTGCTTGAAAGCTTCCAAAGTTTGATTCATCTTTACTTTTGCTATTCTGACATTATTCAGAATTTGTAATGTCTTTTCAATTACTGGTATGCTTTGATCAATCAGCTGTACTGCCCAAGAATCAACTGCTTTGGCCTTTTGTACAATTTTCTCCAGTTGCTTGACTGATTCTTTAGAGGTAAAAGAAGTTAATGGATTAACTTGTTCTAAAGAGTTGGTAATCTTTTGAATTACCGAAACAAGTTGTACATTCTCCTCTTTTAGCTTTTCTTTCTTTGCCAAAAGTTCATTGTAACTATGTGTCAAAACAGTTACTGAATTTTGGGCATCTTGCATCATACCAGCATGTGTTTGCTTGCCTAAATCCACTCTGGTGAATTTGTAATCAGATACTTGCATCTCTTCTGGTGACTTGTCTGCAAGGGGTTCAACTATTTCTGCATATTTTATTCTGTTGCTGTCCACAACTACCCGTGAAACCATTTTAGCCTTCTTTGCAACTTTTGGCTTTGATCTCTTGAACTGCTAGAAATCAAATACATCTGGAGAGATTGCCTGTTTCTTTCTCTTTAGAGTGACTGAACTCAACCATGGAGGAAGATCCAATGTATTTGTATTTGAAACAACAACCGTGGTTTGTGTAGAAACAGATTCATTTTGAGCCACAATTGTTACTCTTGGAGATGTTTAAGTTTGAATCGCAACAAAAGTTTGACTGGATGGCGTATTGTGATCAGCATTAGCCATGACACAATAAAAAATTGCAGCTGATGTATCTATTTCAAGAAGTGTCATTTGTGATGTCATTGGATACATCAGATTAGCATCAAAAACATTCTCCAGATTATCATGTATGTTCTCTATAGAGGCAGTCACTGTTGATGAAGTTGATGTATGAAGAGTAGCTTCAATAGGAGGAACGTAAACCATTGAGAAGGAATCAACATCACTATCAAATTGAGACATAGGAGACAATATTGATACTGGTGCAACATCAATATGTGGAGACATTATACTTAGAGTAGTAGGAGACTGAAGAACTTCTCCTTCTTGCTGATCGATGATTTGGATTTGCGTCTCTTTAACCTCCTTTCCTTTTAATGTTGTTTTCTCCAAAGGTTTTTCTACAGCACGACTGACTTTCAGCTTGATCCTGGTTCCTGAAGAAAAAGCACCTTCTTTGGACTTGTCTCTGACTTCTTATTTCAATCCAACAGGTCCAGCTGAATCATCATCATTATTAACCCTAATTTTTATAGTTTTGACGCCTATACTCTTGAGCCAAGAATTAGTATTTGCCAAGACTGACTGAAATTTGTTAAAGATAGAAACTGATTCTTTATTAGACCATTGTATTGCTGGAATAGAAACGTCAGCAACCCTTTGTTCTTCATATTATGGATCTAAAATCTGCCCATCATCAATCACTCCTTTTGGGATCAAGGTCAGATTAAGATCTATAATCTGTTCAAGAGTGAGCCTGCAATAGTCCATTTTATAGATGTCCTTTTCTGTTCGCAGATCTGCCTAGATATCTTCAAGGCGATGTACATGAGTGAAGGCTCTTTTTATCATGTCCTTCATTCCTTTGTAATCAAAATCTGCTCTAGCCTTGAATCTTTTTAATTTGATCTCCTGAATCTCAGTTTCCATAGCTTTTTCTTTTGAGGTAGATGTCAAGGAGTATCTCCCAATCTGTAATGGATTATGAGACGAGATACTTACTCCAGTTTTATGCTGCACAGCTTTTCGTGCATGCACTGTCATCAACTGTCTTGCAAGCTCCATTAGAATGATTTTATCAGTTGGATATCTCAAAAGCATGTATGGATGATCTTCAAAACAACCAACTCTCATGTAGGTAAAAGTGGGAAACTGGAGGAGGAGACAACCATATTCATTGACCTTTTTCCAAGCAGCGTCAGATGCTCTGTTATTCTGCAAGGTCTTGTCAAATAGACACATAAAATGACCAAAGAATAAGTCTTGGACTCTTCTATAATGAATTCTACTTGGTCTCAAGGGTAGCTGATCATAGTACTCCCAAACTGGGACTAATGATCTATCGCCTACGGTAGAAAGGCCTGGAAATTGCCTCAATGAAGCTGCTATGTAAACCAGATAGGAATTCATATAAAATGTGAGTGTAGTAGGAACTTATGCAAGCTTCTCACATAAACTATCACTGATTATTTCACCCCAAAAGATTGGGTGTTGTGCCTTCCTTATCACCACTATGAATTTGTACATCCACTTCTCAAAGACATTAGAGAATTTCAACCCCATCATCCTGCTCAAGAGTGTGATTATATCATTGATCTCTTCTTTGAAGTCAGATCTGTATAGTTTAGGCCACCGAGACACACAGGTTCGCCGCTTCAAAAGCCATTTAGTATTGATGTGTTGTATACAATCTTCTTTCTTTTGTTCATAATGATCTAGAGCACTCTTTACTAAAATATCTGAATACATTGGCGAGTTTGGAACTCTGAAAATCCTATTGATAGTTTCTAGATCAAGCCTAATGACCACATTACCATCATCATCTTTAATGGTTTTGGATTCTTTGTCAAAGTGAGCAACGCATGCAAGGACAAACTCTGGCTTTAGGGCAGAAATAGGAAAAGAGGAAACCAAATGAATATGACTTCTCAGCAGCAACTGCATATGATGATAAGTTGATTTTGTAGCTCTCTTCAAAAACTCAGACATATCAACATGTCCAATCTCCATGTCCCTAATTTCTTCAATATTCGAGACAACATGAGAAGGAGGAATCTCATTCTGATACTTGTCGTATTTGTACTTCATCTTTTTGTTTGGTGGAGAAGCTGGTTCCTCCATCATCGAACAAGAATCTGCAAGGCTACGATGAAAGTTCCATAAGGTTAAGACACCATCAACATTAACAGGCGTAGACATGGTGAAGGCTCAAACTCAGAATGGTGTTTTGGCTGTATGAGGGCAGAAAATGAGCATTATTACTCATTTCGGATCTTTGTAGGCTAATTGCAAGTGAAAGGGACATGTATTTTTCATGACAAATGAAAAAGTTAGATTTCAACTTTGAAAAGTGCAAGTCAGAACTTTCAACTTGCATTTGCAGTCAAGGTCAAAAAGTCCAATTTTTAGGCATTTATAAGGCATTTCAGGATTTTGAAGGTTGGCTGCAAGTGAATAGTGGATTTCGGGATTTTAGGAAGTCGTTGCAAGTGACTTTTGGAAACTTCTAACTTGCATTCTATATCAAAACTTCCTACTTGCAATGAGTGGGCAAAAACCCGATTTGCTTTAAAAGCATAATTTTTATTTCTTTTCTTCTTTTCTAGAAAATGGTAATGGAATATGGAGAAATGGTTGACATGGAAATGGAATGAAAGAATGTAAATGAACAGTGAGTGAAAGGTAAAAGGATATGATAGACAAATGAGATGGAAATGAACGGTATATGAAGAAAAACACGTTTTTAAGGTATATAGCGATTTCTGCAAATAAAAGGTATATGGAAAATATATTTACATCATAAAAGCGTATGAAAATACATTTTTGTAAGATAGAGGCACATGAAAGGAAATAAATTCTTAGAAAAACGTTTTAAAATGCAAAGCAGATGGAAACGCGTTTTTGGTGCATGAAGGGTTTTAGACAATGAAAGGGCATTATGAAATGATGAAAACACATTTTTATGAAATGAAAGGTAAAATGAAAGGTGTTTGGAAAACATGTTTTCAGCTGGAAGGAAGATGAAGATGTATTTTTGAATGGAGGCGAATGAGAATGAAAACGCGTTTTAAATGAAAAACGTTTTTCTTAAAACATACGAACATCATTTTCCAAGTATGGCGACTAATAAAAAGCAATAAAAGACTAAAATAAAAAGGAACCATACCTGAAAGAAGAGCTTTAAAATCCAGAATGAAGAGGAAACCCTAGATGTGCTTTGCAAACTCAGAAAAATGAAAAAGACTTGATTATTTATAGCTGAAAGTCCAATTTTTAAGCTTCTGAATCTATAAAATGTGCATAGAATAGGGTAGACAAGTGAACTAGAACTCAAACTGCTTTATTCATGGATGGTGTCGAGTTTTTGAGAGCTCAAAGCAAGTAAAAATGTCACTCAAAAGAGAAATCAGGCTTTTACAGGCATTTTGCAAGTCACTTTTTATCAAAATACTAAAATCGGGGTTTTTAAAACATGTTGCAAGTCATTTAAAAGAAGTCAGACTTTTTTCAAGTCTTTGCAGGTGTTTTAAAGTGATTTACAAATGACTTTAACAAAAATCAGGCTTTTTTGATGTATTTGCAAGTTACTTTAAGTGAAATCGGGTCTTTTAAGTGCCATTGCAAGAAAAATAATAGAAATCAGAACTTTCAAGAGTAATTACAAGTGCTTTAAGTGAAAATCGGAACTTTTATAAGTGATTGCAAGTAACTTAAATGAAAAAGTAACTTGTAAAGAACTTTAAAAGTTCCTACACTTGCAAGTGCTTCAAAAAGTTCCTACAAAGGGCATTAAAAAGAAAATTAAAAAGAAAAGTGACTTGTAATAGACATAAAAAGTTCCTATTATTAACTTGCAGTGAAGCTCAAAAACTCCTACTTGTAGTGATGTCAGAAAAACCCGAAATTGACTAAAAACACATTAAAAATGACTAGGAATTTCACGAAAATGGACGAGAGTGAGTGAAAAGTGGTAACCCAAAGGACTGTAGACCTAAAATTGAGATTTGCTAATCTTTACACCTTGTAATACGTTCCTTAGAAGAGAAATTCTTCAAATTTTATCAAAATTTTGATTGGTTATCCCAAATTTTAACAAGTCAAAAATTAGGGACAACAGTCACTTAAAGGGACAAACCTCCTAATCCACTTCAAGGGGGATACCTCCAATATTCTTGAATAGGAACTCAATTCTCAACATGTTGATCATAACCTACCTATACCTCTTATATATACCATACTTATGCCTAGGATATCAACTAGGCCGACCTAGATAACCCTATATAAGCCTTAGCTGACCTAAATAACTAAATAACAATATAATAATGACAACATGACTTGATTAAGAGTTAAGGTAGCCAAAATATGACCACTCATAACATTATACACACTATAAGGATAGGGGCATAACATCCCCTCAAATACCACCCACATCCTTACAATCCACATCACCCCAATCCTACAAATTCACTCCATCCACTAATACAAAAACAAAAATAAATGACTAAAAAAAATACTAAAAGTTTATTGCCAGTCATTTATAACATGACCAAATTCACGACTAAACCATTTTTAGTCATTTATTGGTTGTTTTGATTGATCAATTTGGTAGTATATTTAATCGTTAATTTAGTCATTGATTATTGTTAACTGGTCATTTATTTAGTAATGGTAGTAATTTATTTAGTCATAATAGTTGTTTATTTATTCATGGTAGTCATTTATTTAGTCATGGTAATCATTTATTTAGTCATGGTAGTCATTTATTTAGTCATAATAGTCATTTATTTTAGTCATGGTAGTCATTGTAGTCATTTATTTACTTATGGTAGTCACATGGTAGTCATTTATTTTAGTCATGATAGTCATTTATTTAGTCATTGTAATTATTTATTTAGTCATGGTAGACATTTATTTAGTCATTTATTTGGATGAATCAATGATTCAAGTTTTTTTTTCTTTTTTTCAGTAAAAGGCTAGTAGCCTATATATATTAATCGCTTATAAATATTTATTAAAATATATTTTTTGCACTTCAAAATTGATCAATCCTTGATCAACTTCTATTTTCACTACTTCCTATACATATGCTTTATAAGCTTAATGTGCTGCCTTAAGATGTAGTGAAATTTTCCCCACATATGCTGCTACATATGACTTATGTTTGCAAAATTCCATCCATTTTATAGAGTTCCTTTTCTTGCTCAAGCCATACCACTATACCTTCGAGCCTTCATTGCCTTCGAGCCTTCATTACATGTGCTTTCCTTCCCAACTTGAAGATACTACCGCTTTGACAACAACAAATTACAAGCCAATTTTTTTCCACATTGTATGCTTGTTCAAGAACCATAGCTTATCATTGTGCCAAAAAACCTCCGCTTTCCTGAAGTTGAATTATAGCTTCCTATTTTACCAAAAAACCCTTGCCATCGTTTACCATTTGCATTATCTCCACCAGATTTTCTCCTTGTGCTTCATTTCCTTCTCCCATATTCTCTGAATTTGCAGTTACATTAATATTAGGGATAACTCGAAGCTGAGGAATGTTTTGATGCACCTGATTTGTTGCAGGAGGGTCTCTATTTGGGACTCGGCTGTTGGCAGGGTTAGCTATATGATAACAATTATGGTGAAGAAGGAAGGAGACATAGTGATATTTCTCCCTGAAGCACTCAGATATCTCCCTACCCAGATGACAACTGTATCTTGTCAAGGCTCTATTTAAAGGGCTAGGATCACTTTTCTCAAGAGAATCTTTTAGAGCATCATATACACAAACATAAGCTCTGTTATGGGGCAAGAAATGGGGTGGGAAGATACCACCAACATACCCATCCCCAGAACCAAAAACATACTTTTGGGCTGCTATGAGAAGATCATCATCTTGCAGAAAAAATTCATTCACCATTCTCTTCGTAATTAGAGTAGCAAAATCAAGGAATTGTAGCATATCCAACAAATTGGAAATGAAAATAGACAAAATATTCAATGGAAAGATTATCCTTCTTGTTTTTGGATGGAAAATTTCCATACCTATGATGCACCTGAGACATCTGAAATCACATGGACACCTTAGCTTGAAGACCATCTGCAATTGAACCTCCTCCATATTTCCAGAAAATGAACGCTCCCAACGTTGCACAGGGAAGAATACACGAAAGTTTTTGGGTCTGTATTCCATCTTTGCTGAAGATTTGAAGAAACTTTAGAAACACCAATATGCATAGAGTTTAATTCCTAGTGTCATCACAACTCATTTGCTTCATATATGCTTGCTTAAAATAGAGAATTTCACACATGGCAACTTTGACGGTTATCATTGATGAATATGGTATGCCCAAGTGCCCGCATTGAGTATAGGAGACAAAGCCTTCACATGTGAGCAGGATAAACTAGGAATGTAGAGTAGTACACACCACATGGCATTTGTGCAAAGAGCATCACTTAAAATGATTTTATTAATGAACCTACAAAATGAAAGAAAAACATTAAAGAAACAAAGGACCAAAATTTGATAGCCTTAGATTTGGCACACCTTCGTTTGATTGCAATGAAATCATCAGCTTGTGTTGGCTCAACATATGGAGTACATTTGACACATGATTTTTCAGCCTGGCTCATCCTGATCAGTACAATGAAAAGCTTAATATAAATTAGTGCACATACTAGCTCCTACTGCTATGTACTCCAAGAGGCTACTCACATCACCTTATTTCCTTGTAATGACATCATAAAGCTACTTTCCACATCAACCGCCAAGTCATTTTACACATCAACCTCCAAGTCATAGGATTGACAGAGATGCCATTTACTAAAGATGCCGATTACAAACAAACCAAACATTTGAATTTTATTTAAAAGCTTCCCTCCCTTATTATAATTTACTCCAATTTGGGGAACATTTTCCCCATAACTGCAACATGTGTGACTTCCTCAATATTCTGATCACACCCAAGATTAGCTAGAAGGTCTGTCAAGAAATTACCTTCTCTGGAAATATGTATAATTTGATAGTGTTGTAACTTATCAAGCAGGGACCATATTTGTTTCACTATATATCCAAGCTTCTAGTTTTCAACCTTTCATTCCCTACAAGCATTTAATAGAATTAATGAATCCCCCTCAATTTGAAGTTTATGGATTTAAAACAAAATTTCCAATTTCAAACCATGTAACAAATATTGGGCTTCAGTTGCATTATTGGTTCCTATTTTTAATTTAAAGGATTTAGCACATAATAAAATTCCTTTACTATCCCTGATTGCAACACCAACTCTCAATTGTCCTGGGTTTCCCCTAACAGCCCCATCAAAATTTAACTTCAAAAACCCATCTGGAGGTGGATTCCAAATGACATTATCCCTATTCACTTTTAGAACTGGTTGATGAAGTCTCCCTTTGAAAGGAAGTTTAATCAATGGTCAGCTTACCATAAGTTTTGAATCCCAGTCAGTAAAAATTGACCCCACATGATTTGTCTTTTGTACATAACCATTTACTGCCTCTGAAATTGATTGGTCCAATAGGAGCAATAAATTAATCAAATTTAACTTTTCTTTTTTGAATATGCATTTGTTTCATGCCCACCAAATTGACCAAACTACTAATGTTGGAATAATGCCCCAAATGCATGAAAATAAAGAGCTCTTGTAGGCCTCTGGCCAACTTGAAAATAGTTTCCAAAGGGTGTCAAGAAATGTCAATTGCCAATTCAATTTGGCAATTACAAATGACCAACAAGCCTAAGCAACTGTGCAATGTAGAAATAAATGATTAACATTTTCATAATCATGAGCACAAAGAACACATTAAAATGGATCAAAAATTCCTAATTTAGCTAGCTTGTCACTAGTCAAGACTCTGTGTTTGATAGCTAGCCATGCAAAAAAAACAAATTTAGGCAATACCTTTGCATTCCAATAAAACTTGTATGCTCTTTGAGCTTCAAATCAAGAAGCAGCTTGTGATATTGATTTATACCCCTCTTTGACTATATAACTCCCATATTTTGCTTTAGTCCATATCAATCTGCCAGATGCATCAGTAATGAAAATAATTATTTCACTAAGGAGAGTTTGAAGTATAGTTTTATGAGAAGCATTGATAGGTACATCTACAAAGTCTTTCCAAGTCACTCTCCCTATTAAGATATCAACATGATGCACATAATCTTTGACCTTTGAACCCCAACATTCAGATAAATTTTTTTCAGAGCTTTGGAAATTATGCAAAGTGTTAATAATTGGATATCCATTCCAAGAATCTTTCTAGAAAAGAGTCTGGTTACCATTATTTACTTCCCAAGATAAGTGTGGGAGGATGACTTTTCTACAAGATACAAGAAAGTTCCACATTACCGAGCCTTTGGATGGATCTGACACTGTTAAGATCCTTGTTGAATTTGTGTTATCCAAGTACTTTTGCTGCATAATACAACACCATTTTAATTGAGGTTTAATATACATCCTCTAGACCGTTTTAGCACCCAATGCTAAATTTCTTTCTGCCAAATTGTGTAAATTTGCTCCTCCTTTTAACTTTTCTAAGCACATGGTTTCCAAAGAGACTAAAGGTATTTTTTTCTTATTATCCATATTACCAGACCATAAAAAACCTCTAATAAGCTTTTGAATTTGATGAATTATGGAAGTGGGGGCCTTTAGGATTGCCATAAAGTAATTTGGGATTGATGAAAGGATAGATTTCACCAATAAAATTCTGCCTGACAGAGACAACCACTTGCCTTTCCATGAAAGAATTCTTGATTTGATGCTAAGAATGATTTTGTGCCAGTAAGAAATCTTATTATGTCCAGAAAAAATGGAATTCCAAGGTATTTGCATGGTAGTTGTGCTTGTTGAAACCCAAGCAACTTCACTATGCTTTTTTCTACTGATGGCTTGGCATTAAAAACATACACTTTTGACTTGCCTTCATTAATTTTTTGCCCTGAAGCACAAGTATACTTATCTAGAATAGATTTAATATATTGGGCTTCAGAAACAAGAGCTTTTCCAAAAATAAATGTATCATCAACAAATAAAGTATGAGTAACAAATGAAGATGTATTGGAGATATTAACTCCATGGACAAATCAAATCTAACTTAATTAATACTCATAAATTTATGCATATAAATTTCAAGTATCATAGATATTCAAATGTTGAGAGAAGCACCATGAAATGAAGACTAAAATTCTTGAACAAATATGATTGATCAATACAAACAGATCACAAATCAAGAGGAGCCACAACATAGTATTTATGAGTGAAAAAAAATTACTTCATTAAGCCTCATTGGAAAATCAAAACCTCAATGGTTACAACCTCACTGGAAAATAAAAATATATAAATAATATGCCTCATTGGCAACTTGTCTCACTGACTATATTACAACATTTATTGAAGAATTGAATAATTCAAAAAGACATAAAAATAGAGAATTACTTTGTTTCAATGAATTTCTTTTCTTGAAAGTTTCATTTGGATTTGAAACTCAAGAACCTTTACTTCTACACCTACAACACAATGAATACTATAAAATATGTTTCTCCTTATTCAAAAAATCATCCATCTCAGCTCATGCTCTTTTCCTTGCAATGATTGTACATAAAGTTTCTTTATTGCAATTTTTATTCCATTTGGCATTGTCCCCTGACATAAAAGAAAACACATAAATCTTATGTTTATATTAGACTACAAATATGTAACAAATTATAGAACTCTAAATTGAGTAAAATACTGCTTCAAACTTGTTTTTGATACATTAATCTAGGGAAAAGGGCTCTCACCTAATTATAAAAGAATCATGAAGATCAATCTAGAGGCTGCTAGCACACAGGAAATAAAGCAGAAGTAGCATGTTCCAGTAAGAAGAAATAGAAGAAGCAACTAGTATTGAGTAGAAGTAGATAGAGTTGCATAAGAAGAGCCAAGAAAACAACATAATCAGAAGCAAAAAGAACCATAACACTCAGCAACGAAATGATCCTGAAGCCATTGATGCCGGAATAGAGATAGGATAGGAAATTATGATGGGTAGAAGCTGCAATGCAAATTTTCCTAGAATAATCCCCTTGTCGAAACTCCTCCCCGAAAACAACAATATTTTTGCGTGTGGTGGGTAAGCGATGTATAGGTCAAAACTTGGGAAGAAGATGAACTAAATTCAGCAACAAAGTTTGTGATAACCCTGCCATATCTTTCTAATAATAATTTGTTTTCCTCACATTTCAACTCAATAAATGGGCCTACCAATTTGGGGAAAAATTAATGAAACCCTA
This sequence comes from Sequoia sempervirens, assembly GCA_007258455.2. Classification (NCBI taxonomy): domain Eukaryota; kingdom Viridiplantae; phylum Streptophyta; class Pinopsida; order Cupressales; family Cupressaceae; genus Sequoia; species Sequoia sempervirens. The sequence goes on along the minus strand of VDFB02256132.1, from coordinate 238,908,706 downwards.
CCATGAAAAATGTTTAGCTTTAAATAAATTTACTGGATGATTGCTATAAGAAGATGAATTAAATTCTAAATAAAGATACATATGTAGAACAACTGATTTTGTTCATATACCTGTTTGTCTATATTCTGAAATCTTGTTATCACAATTGCTTAAAAAAAAGATATGTATAAAATACTGTGAAAACCAAATTTACAAGAACAAAAATAAATAAATGAAACTGAAGTTTATGGAGGGCACGACCCTCATAGAAACAAACCCTTCATGCCTCCTTTCCTTCGTCACTTTCACTCATCCATTCCTTCAAATGCAAGAAAACAAAAATAAAATGGAGTATGCAAGTAGAACAAAACATTTTCAAGGCAGAATGGGGGAAATAAAATGCAGTATGCAAGCAGAGTGCAACGCTTTCATTCCTTTACTGCTCCTCCAAACTCTTCCTCACTGGGATTGACCTTTCACTTCTCCAATTTGGCGAGCTGCAACCTGAAAATAAGGTTTTGATGAGGGTTTTAGAGTATGTTTAGTCCACTTTTTTTCATTTAAGTTTGGTTTGAAATGCATTTCAAATGCCCGCCTTTTTTCATTTAAAATCACATTTGATTTTCATTGCGAAAGAGGATTTCAAAATTAAATCTCTCGCTTTTAAATATATTATAATATTATAATATAAATATATTATAATATTATATTAAATATAATATATATAATATTATCATATTATAATATAATATAATATAATATAATATTATAATATAATATAATATAATATTATAATATAATATACTATTATAATATAATATAATATATAATATAATATACTATTATAATATATTATAATATTATAATATAATATACTATTATAATATAATATAATATTATAATATAATATAATATTATAATAGTATATTATATTATAATAGTATAATATATTATAATATAAATATTATATTATAATATAAATATTATATTATTATATAATATATAATACAATATATATTATATATATAATAATAATATAATAGTATACAATATAAATATTATATTATATTGTTATATAATATTATATAATATATATAATAATAATTTAATATTATATAATAATATATATTATATTATATTATATCATATTATATACATATTATGTTATAATATAATATAATATATTGTATTGTAATATAATATATTATTATTATATTATATTATAATACAACCCACTCCCTCAATTCAAAGTATTTTTTTTAATTATCCACTTTAATATCATATTGTCTAATTTTTATTTGTGTGACTAATTATTTAGTCATTTTTATTTGTGTGACTAGTCATTTTTTACCTGATGATCAAATTAGTCACTTATGATGATCAAATTAGTCATTTATTTAGTCATTTATACTTGTGTTGCAAAAAATGAGTAGAATTTAGTCATCTTTAGTTGTTGTGACTAAAAGTGTTAGTCACATAGTCATTTATTTATCAAATTCTACTAGTGATCTCATGGATTTCATGATTTTCTCCTAAGACTATTAGTAAAGGATCCCAACCACCCAATAACCCTTAAAGTTGTGCAATATTCTCATGTCATGCATCCACCTCCATCCACCCAAGTTGAAGAGTATATCCCACACTCCTCCTCCATCACACCATCTACACAAATCCAAAAATGCCAAGAACTTGGTCTAAAGGATGCCTATATGTAGCCTAACCTAAATCAAGATCATGTCCATGGCCACAAAACCTTAGATCAAACACCACCATCCACTCCATCTAAAAAAATGTATGTCCATGATAACCCTAAGTTTGAACATGATATATATGGTAATCCAATTTGTTATCATGTTTTTTTAAGGACATCCAAGATGATCCCCTTCCATCTCATGATTCCCTCCCTTCCACTCCATTTCATGATCCCTCTCTAAATCAAGATGAGAGCACACCTTCCACCCATCCAATGATTCTCTCCCCTCTCATGATCAAGGAACCCCTCCCATGCTCCATGTCATGATCCCCTTCCATCTCATAATCAAGAGAAAAGTATACCATGAACTCCATCACATGATCCCTCCCCAATTCAAGATCAAAGAATCCCTTCATCTTCATGCAATGATCCTAATCCTCCACAAGATCCCTTCACCTATATCCAAGCTACCCATGAACCCAACACCTATCAAATTATTTCTTCCACAATCATCAAATCTGCTTTCTCCATGAGCCTATCATTCCTTCCATGTCATATCCCCCTCAAAATGGACTTGTGCTTTGTTTCCTAAAAAACAATTATCCCATTGGAAAAAAAGGATTTATCAAAACATGCATTATCAAGGTAAAAGGGTTAGGCCTTCATGAGAAAGGAATCTTAGAACCCATCCAAATCAAAGAAAATCCAAATTATCATGGCCTTGGATACCAATCTCAAGATGTTGGTACATATTCTATGCATCTCAAATCCCAAAGACCTTCATCTAAATATAAGTATCCACATTACCCATCCTTCAAATCCATCTTGGGCTCTTATGTTCCAAAGCCAATCCTTCATCCCTTTCATTCATTTTAGGTCCCTATGTCCCAAAACCAATTCCTTCATCCCTTCCATCCATCTTGGGTCCTTACATTCCACCACCCCTCATTCCTATTTTAAAAGCCCTTCATCATATTTATCCATCACCTCAAATCCCCAATCAAGACCAACAAAGACACATATCTTGGAATTCCATCCAATATCCTACCTCCATCAACCCATCCATAATACATCCACATAATTCATCTTCATGCACCCATATTATTTATATTGGAAGCAATTTGGATGATAATGTAAAATACATAAATCCAAAAATCCACAAAAGTTTGAGGATCAACATGTCTCATCTAAAGACATTCAAATATGATCAAAAGAAAAAATAAAAATACAAAAGGCCACATGGCGGGGGGGGAGCGTGGGGGTTACCTCCCAGTGAGGGGTTCTAGGGATTTGAGGGCCATGTACCCCCAACAGGGGCTCGGGGGAAATGCCTTCGAAATCTAAATTTTATTTATATTTTATTATTATAAATCTAGACCATTCGTCATTATGTCTCATATCTAACCATTGATATTTTATTAGCTTGACTTTCCCTAGAAGGAAACCCTATTTTATGAGGGCTTTGTATTATGGTGATGTATTGTGATGTATTCTGAGAGTTTGATAGTGTCATGTTGCCTTTGGATCTCTGGTTGGTGATACTCCTATGAGAAGCTTGCTTTGCAAGTATACTGTAATATTTGTGATTTCCGAATAATATATTGGGAAGCTTTTGGAGTGTGGGGTTTTTCTCTTGGAAGGGTTTTCCCCACATAAATCACTATATTGTGGTATGCATGATATTTATGTTTATTTCTGTTTAAATTTCTATAACTGAAAATATTTGTAAAGTTTTGCATTATTCTCCTCTCAAGATTAGTGTAGGAACTTGTTCCAATACCTTAGCTTCCTTACAAAAATCCCCCCTCTTCTAGATCCATCTTGGGCTCATATGTCCCAAATTCCACTATCCTAAGTCCTACATCATCTCCTCATTCTATTTTGGGCCATTATATCCCAAAATCCACCCCTCCATCTATTTTAAAATCTACAACTCCACCACCCCTCAAGATGTGTGCCAATTTTGATCTTGCCAACATTCACATCCACTCATCCACAAGTCTTCCATCAACCCATCCATTATCTAATGCCTATTTTCCAACCTTCCATATCTTTCATCTAATCCTTTGTATAGATCCATATCTCTATCCATCTTCCAATCCATTTCATCTCCCTTCCCATCATTCTACCAATGTATATGAGCATTCTTCTAATTTCCATAGTCCATTATAACACATCTTAACGGGATACCATACATGGAACTAGACACTCAAGTCCTTCCATCTCTCCTTATCATTCACTATCCTTATTTTCTCAACTTTCTTCATCCTTTTATAAAATTCTTTCTATTTTATAAAAAAATAAAATAAAAACTTAAAAAGTAAAATAAATCATTCGGTCCAATGGTGAAAACCACTTCATGTAGGCAAGTACCATGATGAAAAATTGGAAAAAGGCATCGCGTTGTAATTCCCCATCCCTTTGCACTCTACACGGGGCAAGCTTCATCTATCTTACCTATTGGATCCTTTCCACATCTTCCACTATTCCCCATCCCCTATCCATCATCCTATCTAATTACATCCTCCATTTTCCATTTTTAATCTTGACAAGGCTAAGGATCTTCATAAACATCACATATCCCACCTACCTTATGATATCCATATCATTCATCCCATATCCCTTATCCCATCCAACTCATTCTTGCTTTTCCATATCTAATCTTGATAAGGAGTCTCCATGCTATCCTTCCATCCATACCTTATCCATATCATTTGTCATCCTCCATCCTATAGCCCTCATCCATTTTCCATCCATTCCATCCATATAATTTCCATCCATCTCACCCTTTTCTAACCTTTGATCTTGATAGAGAGCTATGGGAAAAATATCCATGCATGCTTTGGACAATGCAAGCCTTACTATTGTTTTGATTCATATCCCTTCTACACTATCCTTCCATCTCATGCATATTTTCCCTCCATATTCCATCTTTAATTTCACTACATCTAGTGTGGGGTATCTTATTCCTTTACTTCATAGTCCTTGGAGCTCCCTCCTCCTATCCCCTATCTCTTATCTAAGAAATCCCTCCATCCATTTTTTTCCAAGGTTTGGTTTTCCCTTATCATTGGTTTCATCCTCCTATTCTATCCATTCCAATCCCTTTATATATTCTATCCTCCATCCAATTCAAAAATCTCAATCCAATTCATCTAATGCACTTAATCCTAGTCAATGTAATCCAATATTGTAATCTATCTCATTATCCATAAGCAATCCATCATTTTGATACAAATCAATTGAAATCTATTGATCCATTAATCCAATTATCATCGTAGGGATGTATCCTTCCCAATTCAAGTGTTTTTATTATCGTTAACAAAAAAAATCCTTTGGGTACACATTGTTCTTATCGTTCAATTTGTTATCGTCATCATCATCAATAATTAATCAATCAATCAATCAGTTTTCAGCTTAACTAGGGGCTTCATCCTGGTTTATTTTTGGCTTGTTGTACATGATTTCTTATTGCTTGTGTATATTAGAATTATTTTAATTTATCATGGTCTTTGCACTCTATTACCACAAGGGCATCATGGTCTTCTATATCATGGTGTTATAAGGCATATGTTTGCATTTTGACCTTTTTGATCACATAATTGGCACATTGTCACCCTAGTTCCTTATACCTTGGTACATAACATCAAGTATAATATTAAATATATGATTCTTATATCATGTAGCATGATGATCATACATATTACCTCTTCCATCCATCTCTTTTTCATTCCTATCTTTTTCCATCAATTTTATCCTCTATCCTTGCATCCTTTATTCTCTAAATCTGCCATCCATTTTGAGAGCACACTTATGTTCTTTGAACCCACATAACCTCTCAAGGGGGCATACCTAACTCCCATCCTTCCAATGACTATGGAATCATACCATTAGTCCTTATCTCTTCCTACCCACTATGTTTTCTTCTTCTTTTAAATGATGTTACTTTTTGTTGGCAGGAAAGAGCAACAATTCAAACACCATTGAGAAAATCCTACCACATATTTCCACAAAGAGCTTGTGTACCATAAGATTGAAAATACACCATATATATTATGGGTAGGATAGATGGGTCATGTCCGATCTCATAGATATATCTATAAGAAAATATATGAATAACAATATAAGAGGGATGCATGTAGAAGCATGCATATGAAATGATATATGTGTATAAAATGTATGAATGCAATAATATATGTATGAAGAAGAGAAATATGTATAGAGTATAAGGGAATATATATGAATGTACTCCATTGATATTATTAATATAATTATTACCAAAATTCTATATGCATGATGTTATTTGGTATTTTGTAAATATATAATTGATTAGTTAATCCTTTGTGTAAATCAAACATTACTACCTTTATATGGCTGAGTCCGGGGTATAAACTACAACACTCAGAAACTAATTGGGGCTTAGAACTCTGGTCTATGTTTCCCCAGAAGAATAAGATCCCAATAGCTCTCGAGAAATCAAACTCAATAGTGACAATGACAATACTGATAATGAAGTTCTAGACACATCGATGCAAGGAGAACATGAAGTAACTTCCCAAAAGGTGTATGGGTTTTAGAGAACCTTTATAGTACATAGGAAGCTAATTATACATCCAAAAACTATCACAAACACAAGTTACACACTGCAACTAAACAAAACTAACATAAAACCACTGATTAAACATCCTATGAACAAATCCAAATATAAAAACCAAAAGATTCAATACACCAAAAATCAATAATATCTGACAAAAAACAAGGCTACCTAAGGTATAAAAATGGGACTAGAAAAGAAATAAAACATAGAAGAACCAATCATAACAAGACAATTACAACTTTAATAGTTATATTTCATTATTTTCTAATACTGGGTAGGACCGAGTTTGAATGCCAATTTCCTCGACCTAAACCTAATAGGATAAAACAAGGGATCAAAGAAAAATATTATGAAACCAAACTAACCTAGCTCAAATAAAGTTAGAACATAATTTTCTATAGTATTTTCATACACCAAAGATAGGGAATAATTTGTCAGCAAAAAAGAGCCGTAAGAAAATAACAAGTAAAAAAATGCAAGAAGATGAGAAAATGACTATACCATTTATTACACTCACCTTACAAGAAAATTATAAATGCATCACTCACTCTCCCATTCTCACTCACTATTCTACTCTTTTTAAATCCTTGTGCATTTCAACCATTCCAAATTATACCCTAAAAAATTATCAATCCACTGCAACTATCAACTTCAAAAAATGGTTGCACCTATCCTCGTTGACATCTCTAAAAAACCTAGGCCAAAATACAAAAGGTTCCCATAAAAATCAATGGAGACCAATCCGATAGGAGAATTCTAAAAGGTACCCATGCATTTTATCTACATAGAAGATATCCAAAAGTATATCCATGCACCCCTCACAAAAAATTGATCATACTAAGTCTAAAGTTCTAAGGCACACCCTAATGCGGCCAAACACACAACAATATCTACCACAGTCAAAAAAATCTATGAGAAATGACTTGATA